>SJYA01000725.1:683959-751135 GCA_006410615.1 Neotragus moschatus | reverse complement strand
AAAATTGGAGACGGGTAGGGTGGGGGGGCTTCCCTGGTGTCCCCAGGTAAAGAATTTCAGACGGTAAAGAATTCGCTTGTAATGCCCAGGTTCAGTCCCTGGGTCGGAAAGATCCTCTGGAGAAGGGACTGGCAACCCACTCCAGTACTCTTGCCTGGAGAATTCCGTGTACATAGAAGCCTCTGGTGGGCTACAGTCCATCACAACCGAGCGACTAATACACACACAGACACCCCACCCCCCAACACACACGATATGAATATATTAATAGCTTTTACATGGAAATAAGACTGCTGTGTCAAAATACTTAAGAAAAGTGCTTTTACAAAGACCTTTTAGAGACTTTTAATATGTTAAAGAACCTGGTGAAGAGCAAGAGGAAACAGAAGGCAGGGCTTCCGCACATCTGTAATCCTTTGTTTCTAGAGTATCTTACAGGGCAAAGGATTTGGAACACACTTTGGGAAACACTGCTGTAGGCTTTCAATTTCAAAGTACACAGGGAAATGCTTTACTCAGATCTTCACAAATGTAAAGTGTCTCACCAGGCTCCTGAAAAGGACAAATTAGATTCTAAAGAATGGACTGAAGGGGGGTTGGGGTGGTATGGGGGGAAGGAATGGACTGAAGATTAGAAACTGCACTGGCTTCAAAACCCAGACTCTTTCCCAACTGCCTACTGCTCCATAAACCTGGGCTCGGTTGACCCACCATCATCCCCTCTGCAAGAAGACTTCCCTTGCCCTCTATAAAGAAACTGACAAAGGCATGACAAACAGCAAAGGAGTGACGATTTACTCTGGTTACATTATTATGCCAGGCAGTGTTTTCAAAGTGCTGCCACACAACCGAGGAGTCTGGGATAGTCCATTTCCCAGGGACAGATTTTTCTCCTCCATCTTTGGACCTGAGTTCCCGAGGATATGAATCTGCTCAACCGAAACGCTGTCAGAGCCGGGGCCACATAATGATGATGCGAAAGCTCCCTGCTCTGCTTCAGTAATGCCAGAATCTCCCCAGACTATGATCTCACTAGTTGCTAATTATGCAGCAGGAATAACAACACTGCCCAAAAAGCCAGGGCGGCATGACTGCAGAGCAGCTCCCCAGAATATACTCTGGTGTCAAGAGGTGCCTGCTACAGTGCTGATTTTCTAGACTGTGTTTTGGAAGCAATTTGCCTGCTCTTGGTTCAGCTCCACAGTCAACCAGACCTAATAAGTACTTTAGGTATTTCTTAATTTACCTAGCCAGATCTCATAAAAATTCAAGTCACAAGATGCACCTAAGAAACCTGTCCTTATAGGTCTCAGACCAGCACATTCCTGAAATAAACTGGCCTGAAAGAAAAAAAAAAAAAAAAATCAAGTACTAGATACAAATTGTAATTAAATTTAAAAATGAGCCCAAAGTATCAATTTTGTTCTTCAGGTTACCCATTTTAGGAGATCACATTCTTAGGACATGATCTTGGGTCACAACATTCCTAGGACGTGGGTAAGAATGGAGAGAGCCATGGACTTTTATTTAAGGTTAAGATTTCAGCTGGACTTAAAGATGCCTGTTAACTAACAAATCTCATTTCATTCTATTATTGGAGGAGGTGAGATCCTTGCTATGGAGTACTTATGGGGAGGAATGAAAAAAGAAAAACAATGTTGACCACTGAACTCAACATTTCCTCCCCACCAAAAAAACTTATTGACCATATAAAAACCCTGACTTGAGCTCAAAATCCTTAGGAAGGACTGAAGTCCAGCTTCAGTTTTAACTGAGAATCAGTTAATACTGCCACTAGGAAAGTGCCTTGTTCCTAAGCTTGAAGGTACTCATCAGTTCAGTCGCTCAGTCGTGTCCAACTCTTTGCAACTCCATGGACTGCAGCACACCAGGCCTCCCTGTCCATCACCAACTCCCGGAGTTTACTCAAACTCATGTCCATTAAGTAATAGATTTGTTTTTAAATGAAGTTTTAAAACAAGTCTTATTTACTTATTTATATCTTTTTGGCAGCATCCTGTGGCATGTGGGATCTTAGTTCCCCAACCAGGGATTGAACAATGTCCCCCTGTGTTGGAAGGCAGAGTCTTAGCCATCGGACCACCAGGTAAGCNAAGTAATAGATTTGTTTTTAAATGAAGTTTTAAAACAAGTCTTATTTACTTATTTATATCTTTTTGGCAGCATCCTGTGGCATGTGGGATCTTAGTTCCCCAACCAGGGATTGAACAATGTCCCCCTGTGTTGGAAGGCAGAGTCTTAGCCATCGGACCACCAGGTAAGCAAATGTGCACTCTTGTCCTCTGTTCTGGTGTCCCTTTGCTTCCAGTAGTGTGGGTTCCTTCCGAATGTTCCTCCTTAAGCCCTGCATGTGATTGAGTCTGGTCCAAGATTGTGCTTTAATACAATCCCCCACCGTCTTAGCCCAGGTGCCCCCAGGGTATCTTTTCTCTTCAGGTCACTTTTTGTGCACTCTGGGAGGCCAGGATTACTGGCTGCTTTCTCTGTTCTTTTTTTTTCTACGTCTTCCTCACTCCCATTTCTGGAAAAGAGGATTCTGGGCAATGATAGGAGGAGGCTAGTAAAGAAGAAAAAAAGATGCAAAACCTGGGAGAAAAATATTTTCCTTAATGTCTGAGAATCATCTGAATGGGTAAGTAATATAATATAGGTAATTATGTAATATATGTAAGTAACGTGCATACTGACTGAGCTCTTTTCACCCTATCCAGGATGTTAGCATCACTTTTTCTGCCATTAACCCATTCTTATCAAAAAGAAAAAAAAATCCAAAAATTCTGTCCTAAGAACCAGTATAACTTAAGATTCCAACCCAGCTTTCCTTGTCCAGCTCTCTGGAGTGAACTTGACTTGTGAGATAAAGATGTCCACTGGGCACCAAGAAACCTCCCATCCACTTCCACTGTGGCCTGAAGAAATCCTTCTCTGAAATAGCAGTAAAAACAATGGGTTCCACTTTTCAATTTATCAATTCAACTTCCTTTCCAACCACAGTTAGAAATCAGTCATCCCCACCTCTCTCAACTATTTATTCTTTGGCAGAGGATCAATGCCTATGTTCAAGAAAAACACTTATACTCCAAGCACTTAACCCATACCAAAATAATCAAGATGAGACTGAAATCCAGGTCATAACTGACAGTTAACTATCAAAATGACCAGCTCAAAGAATAAATGCTTTTGCAGAAAATAATGCAAACCTCTATAAAAGCTTTTGTGCCATTAAAATGAAAGGTCGGCTGACACTTTCTAGCTGCATGCCTTACTGCCTTTTCTTAAGTATTTCTGCTAGTTGAACATTTCCCAAAGGTATACAAAATAATTCAGATCCACAGTATATAGAAGAGATTGGGCTAGCACCAAATAAAACAGATTTACAGCATATATGTATTGTAGTACTAAGCATAAGCCTTTTCAGGCCTGTGAAGATTCCTATAACCGCCCTCAAACCCCAAAACCCAGCCTATGTGAGGCTAGCAAGAAAGGAACCACCCCTCCCCTAATTCTGTGAAATCTCTCTCCTAAATGAGTCCAAAATAAGACGAGGTACCTCTCACATCCCATTTCTACTCGACTGGAACCCAACCTTCTGCTAAAGGTCAAGGACCGAAAATCTCTAGTAAGATGTCAGCGCTACCATGTGTAGCTGGATTAGAGGAAGGAAAGCTTGCTGCTAAGTGTTAGGATCAACCTAAATAAGATGACCAGTCCTGTCTCTCCTTTTACAAAATACTGTGAGCTGCTCCTCTACTATGAATTTTGTGGCTCCGTGTGTCCTTGTGATCACCAGGATCATGAACTAACAAGCTGCTCAAGTAAAAACATTTTGTCTAAACTAGGAATTTCAAGGAAGCTTTTCCCCTCCAACCTTCCCTCTCTGGTTTCATCCCTTCACTGACACGAGGTTAGGATCTGCCTTTCCATGTCTAAACGCCCATCCCATGAAGGGCACGAGATCTTTGTGGGAGACCTGGAACATGGTGCTGCAGGACCCATGAACTCTCAAGGATCTCCAGTCGTTTATAACCCTGGCACACATCAACATCCTCCTGGCTCTGGACATTTGCAAATTGGAAAGTCGGTAAAAGAAAAGGAAAATCTGAATTAACGATAGATTTACCTTGAACTGAAAACTGCAAGACGTGGGGACTCTGTGTCTCTCGGGGATAACTTCTAACGTTTCATACTTAGGAACCGTGTATGTGTCACACTGCCACTCTAGCTCCCTTTAAAAGGATGAATCAAGACCGCGGCACTAAAAGGGACGGATGGCAGTCGGCTGCGTATTTGGGCCTGTGAAAAAAGATCCAACTAGCAACTAGGGCAACTGATGCTTTCGTTTTCCCAGAAAACGCCACATACAAAAATGGGAGACCTCAGGAACCTGGGTTGAAAGGACATGTCCAGTCACCAGTTCCCCTTCATGGACACCCCCGCTGAACCCTTCAGCGCTGGGGAACCTTTTCACTCCGACTCCTGCTAATCGTCCTGCTCACTCCAAGCGTGTGCAGCCCCTACCCAGCTCCCCATCCTTTCCTGCCTGCTACCCACAAATTCCCAACCACTCCTCCCACATTTCCTTCTATTTCCCCCCTCCCCTTCCTTCACTTCCCTCCATCCTACATCATCTCCACTCCATTCCGAACTCAACCCGCAATCCGAATTCCAGCCGGCTTCTAAGCCGCTCTTCGGTCTCCCTTAAGCTGCCCCCGCAGTCCGGGCCCGCGTCCTCCGTGCCCCTGGCTCCCACGCCTCTCCCGACTCTTTCCCTTCCCGGCGGCGCTCTAGCTCCCCGCCCCCCGACCGCTGCCGTCCGTGCCTCCCTCATTTCTGACCCCTCCATCCGCGCGGCTCTGGGTTGACCACTCCTCCACAGTCGCCCGGGGGCCGATCCCGAGAAGGGACGAGGAGGCACCCTCCGCCCCCCACCCCTAGGCCCATTACCGGCTCCGCCGCAGCTGCCTCCTCCCGTGAAGGTCTCTGCCGCCCCCGCTGCCGCCGCCCTAGCCCCAGTTGAAGGAGGGAGGAGAAAACGAGTCCCGGGGCCGCACAGACGGTCTGGGAGTTCCCAGGGCGGCAGGGCGGGGAGGGACGATGGGTGGGCAGGTCGGCCGGCAGGCGGCAGAGGGCGGGCGGCTCCGACAAGTCGGGCGCCTCCCGGCAGCAGCCGCCCAGAACCGCCCCGGCTCCGGCTAACAATAGGCTCTGGCCGCAGCGCTCTGGCTCTTATAGGCGCCGGCACGTCCGGACCGAGCCCCGAGGCAGGCTGGGAAATGGAGTCTACATGATAGCCCTACACCCAGCGGCATGCCGGGAGTTGGAGGCGGCTACCTGCGCAGAGCCGAAACTCGCCTGCAAACAGACTCAGAAGGCTGATTCCGCTGCAGCCTGGGAAAGCGAGTTTGACGTCGCTGCAGCCTTTTGAAGAGGATGAGCGGAGACCCTCAGCTCCAGATCTTCGATGACTAAACAGATTCTCTTCTAAAACTCCCCTTTTCCTTTCATCAGGCCCATAGTTCCAGGTCTAAGGAACGTAATCCCTCTTATCCTCGCTCAGGGGATCTAAGTCTTAAGCAGCGCGACGTGCTGCAGCCTGCCCAGAGTATAAAGAAAATAGAAGCAATGCAGAGTAATCTTCAGTGTGTATTGATGGATTGTTTTCTTTCCAAATTTTCTTACGTGATTTCTGATCTTTACAATTTTGCAACTCATTTTTTAAACCGAGAACTAAGACTCAGAAATCGGAATGTTGTACGTCATTTGCCAAGGACACCCAGTCTTGGTCTTGTCTCACTCAGAATGGAAGAACAGGTCTCTTCTTTGACCTATAAGGCCCTGTAAGATATAGGTGAATCCTCTCGCCTCACCAGCCACCATCCTGTATGTCAGCTTGTCTCTTACATTTCCCCTCCCTTTTTCTGTTTTAACTGCCCTGGCCCACTAGATTCTTTGCAACAGGACAATCATGGAACACTCCTTCACCAGCTAGACCCATACTTACTTCTTCACTTAATATTTGCTCAAACGTCCCCTTATCAGAGACACTTCCTTAACCATATTTCTAAAATGGGGCTTCCCCTAAGTATCTATCCCCTTGCCCTATATTTCTTAAGCATTCACTATTTGACATACATTTATCCTTCAGTCTTTTATCAATTGAGTAAATTCCATGAGTAAGAAGTTGTTTTGTTTACTGTATCCTCAGCACCAAGTACAAAGCATGGTATTTGGCCATCTAGGAGCTTTTTATTTATCAAATGGATGGATGGCAGGATTTAAACTCTGGTTAGGCTGATTCCAAAGCATGGTGCACTTACATTGCCACCGAGAACTATGAGCCAGATCTACCGGGTACCAAGCCATCTCAGTTTTAGAATTGAGAGGTTAAGTGACTTGGAAAAATGCCAAGAATTCCAGTTCTCTCCCCTAGGTGATATGAGAGACTCAGAGAGACCAAGATACAATACTGCAAAATGAAAAAAAGCCGATCACAAAAAAGCAATCCTTAGAGTACTGATCATCCACCTATCTGCTAAAGTTAGGCATGATATAACATGTAACCAAGAGCATGAAACCTGGAGCCAGATGGCCTGACTATAAGCCCCAACGCCTCTTACTAACAATGTGACCCTTGGCAAAGTAAGTAACTTCCCTGTGCCTTGGCTTCCTCCTCTGCAAAATGGGGATAAAAGTATGTCTCTCATAGGATTTTGTGGAGGTTAAATAGTGGTATAAACTACTGACAACACAGTGTGATATAAATGCTCATATGACTCTGTTTTTCTTGGACACACAGGAATCAAAAAGGAAGAGAAGACCCCAGAATGTTTAGAGTCAGTGGGATGAGTAATAAAAAATAGCCCAAAGGCCATGTTGGGTAGGCTAAAAGTGTTTCATATACCAACACATCTAGAATCTGAGCAGTCAGTCAGGGAAATTTATCAGAGTGCCATCAGCCTCAATACTCAAACTTTCTTGGTTAATAACACCAAATTAGAAGACAGCCAAAGCAAAGTTAGCACATCCTTTGAGAGAATCCAGTTTGCCAGTAAGCTGTAGATCAGTCAAAAAGATCATCTGGATTGTTAGAACAAACATCACAACCACTTCTCACAGAGCCACTTATTCAGCTTATTTCATTCTTGAAGGAATCACTAGGTAAGTTATTACAATGGTGCCAGTTCACTCATAATAACTGTGATTCTGCTTACAGCCCAAGCAGGACCAGTGGGGGGTCAAATGACTAGGAGTGCAGTAGAGCAGAAGGTATAAGGAAAAGTAAAAAAGAAATGCTAACATTAATATGTAAATTATAGCAATGGACATGACATCTAATTCTAAATGTAACTGTTTTGTTCCAGACCATGCATAATTCATGGCTGGGTGGGTTTTAGGGGCAAAAAACTCAAGTAGGAAGGAAAGACAGATAATCAAGAACAACAAAGAAAAACCAAAGGTCAAATTTTATATCTTGGTCAGTGTTTATACGTCTGTCTTTCGGTTATATCTACACATAGAGGTGATCTTGCCTTCAATAGTATCCTAAATTTATTAAGCAAGGGAATAAAACTGCAACAAGATATAACTGTTTTATACTTATCCTTTGTAATCTCCTTAACAACCCTATGAATTAAGAATTATGTCCTTTTTAAGATGAGAAAGTTGGGGTTTAAGAGATTGTTTTGTCCAAGGTCATATCCAGTAAGAGCAAGATTTGAGATTTGAACAAGGGTTCATCTGACACCAAAGTATACATTTTATCAACCACTCTTTACCAAACAAAAGATAAAAGAGTACATTCTCCTGGGAGGCTGAAAATGAATAGATCAGAGGATACTATGTGCAGAGATGCTTAGAGAAAGAGTTAAGATAAACATCCAAGCCACTGTTATTTGTTTTTTGATAGGGAATCTGTAGATTTAGCCCTGAGGCTGTATGTTACTTTAGTAATTTACATTTAATTAGAATCCAGATCTAGAGAGACAGGCACCTTTGTGACTAATTCCACACTAACCAAAAGAGATCTGTAGAGCAAATCTGGGAGAAGGACAGGACCATAGCAATTGAAAAGCACAAGTAAGAAGAAGCTGTACATGTTATCAAGGAAGGTTTCAAAAAAGACATTCACAAATTGATCTACATAAGGGTATAATACACACAAAAACCTATTAATACAGCAAAATAACAACCATTTTTGAGGAGCTAGAGCACAAGGATGAATTTGAAGTCAAGCTTAATAAACCTAAAAAAGGTGAATGAAAGGCTGAAGCAAAGTTATACAGATGTCTAAGGAAAGATATTAATTAAACTCTTAAATGAAAAATTAGACATTAGAATTCAGAAAGAGGGAATTCACTGGCGATTCAGTGATTTGAAAAAAAAAAAAAAAGAAAGAACTCAGAAAACAGCAGTCTGCAGTGATTAAAATGAGGAATGTGTATCTCACCTTACACAAATACATGAAAACATAGATTCACAGAATAGAATAAACCTAGGTTATTACCCATGTCCCCAAAGATTCCACATAATACAAAATAGTACTGTTTGGGTGAGGTACGCATTCCTCATTTTAATCACTGCAGATTGCTGTTTACCCCCTGAGGGCTTCCCTGCTGGCTCAGACGGTATAGAATCTGCCTGCAATGCAGGAGACCTGGGTTTGATCCCTAGGTTGGGAAGAGCTAGAGGGCATATGGCAACCCACGCCAGTATTCTTGCCTGGAGAATCCCATGGACAGAGGAGCCTGGCAGAAAACAGTCCATGGGGTTGCAAAGAGTTGGACATGACTGAGCAACTAAGCACAGCATAGCACATAGTAAATAACACATTAGTATTTTTTAAATACCAAGTTTTCTTATAATTGACCTTAATCCAACTGAAAATTGTAATTCATATGCGACTTTTTTTTTAAGTTGGCTGTGCTGGGTCTTTGGCGCTGCTCTGGCTTTTCTCTAATTGTGGTGAGGGGAGGCTACTCTCATTGCGGTGCACAGGCCTCTCATTGTGGCTTCTCATGCTGTGGAGCACAAGCTCTAGGGCGGGTGGGCTCAGCAGGTGCATCTCCCCAGCTCTGGAGCACAGGCTCTAGTTGTGGTGCAAAGGCTTAGCTGCTCCACAGCATGTGGGATCTTCCCGGATCAGGGCTCGAACCCACATCTCCTACATTGGTAGGCAGATTCTATACCACTGGGCCACCAGGAAAGCCCATAAACAACTTTTATACCTCTGAATTTGAGAATGCAAATGCTAGAATTAGTTGCAATTTCCAAATTAATTTTTTGAACAGGCCAGTATTCATAAAGAAAAATATAAAAGAAATCTGGACGTGAAGAGGAAAGATGAGGAAAAAGGGCGGAAGTAGAAATAGATGGGCGTTTAAGGTCAAAGGTAAAATAGAAGGTCATTAAAAGGAGGAGAAATAAAATATTAATAAAACAGAAAACAAGTACTGATGCCATTAACCTCACATCACACAGAGCATCTTTTCTCCTCATTTAAGTCTTGGACTTTGTATAATGAAACAACAATTTAATCACAAATAAAAATAAATATATTTTAGCAGGAAAAGCCTTAGCTCAAAATATGAGAAAACATGAGCAGTTTTTAGGAGAAGCAGAATGAGATAGGACTATTTTATATATCGGTAAAAAGATACAGCTAGATGGGAGCATTTGTGCCATTCCTGGTGAGGCTGGAGTTTTCATAGCAGACCAGCAGAGGCCATAACAGATCAAATTGCCATAGAGGAACCATCCATAGCCAAGAAAGCCAACTAAAAATTCAGAAAAGTGATACAAAGGCTCAGTTTGAGCTCTTGGGTCCCCAGTTACCTGGAATTATTAGGTATTGGCCAGAGTAAAAAGCTCCAGTGGATAACGAAAAACTCAGTCCTGACTTCAAATATCTGCATCTGAAATTTGTGTTACTTTCAAAACTAAATGCTGAAGCTTCAGCCAATACTTCATGGAAGTTTGAAGATAGCCCAAATCTCTGCAGCAACCCTATACAAAAGACTTTCTCAGAACACTTGGGGATACAAAGGGTTTTCAGAACACTCTTTCATTAGGCCTAAATAAGACATGGTTATTTCCACTATGCCAAGCCTTCTCTGCTTGCCAAGCCTCCCCTTGCTCCTCCAACTCACAGTGGTCAGATCATGCTCTGCCCCTCACAGTGTATCCAGTGCCTGACGGTGCCAGACTTCCAGGAATCACGTCTGCCCTGTCATGAGGACCTCACCTTCTCAGGTCTCTCGGACTCTAGTTGTCTTGTATTTGTCATATTGTAATCTCTTTCTAGACAATATGACAACCTCCATTTCTGCTCCCTTTAAATGGCTTCTTAAATAAATCATTTATGTGGGCAAACGTTCTTATCATTGGGGCATAATATGGGACCTCATTACTTAGTAGTCACATTTTATGTTGTGACTGGTATTCAATCCTTAAGAATTCTGCAATGATCCTTTTACTTTCCAATGTCTCCCTTTTAACTATCAAAGTCTTTATACTATAGATTCTTCTAGATGGAACCTATTACACTTCAAGGGAATAGTACAGACAATGCTAAGTCAAACAGGATGCTACTGCAATTCTCAGGAGGGTCTAAAATCTAACCCTTCTCCTTCTTATATAGCCTCACTCTAATGGAAATATTAAACCATCTTCTTTATTTTAAATATCGACTATCACATGGTTAAAGAGGTAAAATCCAGCCAACTTTATTTCTTGGAAGGTATTGTAGAAATAAATGCAAAAATTTATTAGAATATATGCTTAAGTGGACTTAGCCTAAATGCCATTCATAAAGAATGGCCATTTTTAAAAAGAATGATGTCAAACTATAAATTCTACTATAGAAAGATGTTCAAGACATGTTAAATACAAAAAAGAAAACTGCAGACCATTAATACTACATGAGCCCATCTGCATATGTGTGTATGTTCATGTGTGTTTGAGAGAGAAACTTTTTGCAATGACTAACTCTATAGAGTAAGTAGAAAAATTTATACTTTATTAAAGTTATTGTAAGTAGAAAAAGTTACTTCTCTATTGTTGAACTTACCACTTTGTGTATTACTTTCATTATGAAAAAGCTAGTTTAAACTTTTCATTTAATTGAAAAGATCGATAGTGAAGAAATGAAAAATTTTAAAGGAACCTGAATAATTACAATGTTCTATCACTATACCAATTCTTACCAATTATACAGCATTGGCACTATAAATATTTTTTTGGAGCTAAAGAAAGCCTAAGAGATGTTCTAGTTAATTTGAGGCTCTATGATTACAAACATATAAATTCATCTCTATATAAATCTGAGAACTACTCTTAAAAAATCCTCTAACTCCAAGTAAAAATTAGCAATTATAAAATTTACAGTAAATATATTAATAGAATTCTATGTATCATTTACAGTAAACAAGAGTCACAGATTCAGATTTAGAAAGGACCTTAAAAGTCCAACCCTTCCAGCCTAACATTCAGAGGATTGGAATAAATAAATAAAAATAAAAATTAGCAGGCTGCTGGGGAGAAAGCTGACTCCCTTGAGGTTGAGAACCAGTCTTAGGAACATAATACAATTAAAAATGTCTCCCCCTGCAAAGAAAAATAGAGACATCCAGTAATCAGTCACTAAAAAAGTATTTTGGCTTAATATGTCAAGCTGTCCAGGTCAATTTTAAATAAAGTCATTTGACTTAATTTTCCAGTTTCAAAATTTTCAATTTCTTTCAAATCAAAAGAAATCAAGACCACTTTGCAGGTTGATTTTAATGAACAACAACAAAAATCTCTGTATAAAAACATTTAAACTTTATCAAATGCTTAAAAATACACACACACACACACACACACACACACAGAGATCCAAATCCAATACAGAATCTTTTGAACATTATCATTTTTCACCTCAGCACAACATGTAGAGGGATTTCTGGATAAAACTTTACCTGTGAAAAAAATGACCCACAGTCTTACACATGCACACACACAAGCGCACACAATTATAATCAGAAGAACTAAAGTATATGGTAAGAATGTGAATGGGGTGGGAATGAATTGTAAAGCTTATATAAAAGAACGATACATGAGTAAAAGAACTTCCTATCCCAAGACAAGATGCAGAGGGGAAAGAGAAGGCAGAGGTTAGTCTAACCCATTAATAAATAGTTTGAGGTCATTCAAGAATAGTGAATTTGGGGAATAACAGATAACCCCTGGTTTTCACTGCCTTAAATTCTGTGAATCTGACAACTAATGATGCTTTGAAAGTGTCTGTGTTTTCACTTTTTGTAGCTCTTGATTGGTTCGGCATTTAGGTGTGGCTTGTCCCTTTGGGTGGTAGCCCGTCAGTTCTTGCTCACTGTTACGTGTGACTCACCAGGGGAGCCACGGTAAGAATGATGGCATGCACAGAGGACTGTGAGGGTGGCAGTCCCGGGCAGCGGTGAATATGAGCTAGCCTGCCTGGGTCTGGCACTTCATGTCACTTTCTACTAGCTGCCTGTTATTCGGCAAGCTCCTTAGCCACTCTGTGACTCCACTTCCTTATCTTCAATTAGGGATCATTATTACCTACTTCATACAGGGTTATTAAGAGGATTTAAACAAGATAATCCATTTAAAGAACTTATCACACTGCCTGGCACAACTAAATGTGCAATAAATGTTAGCCAGAATTACTATTCGTCATCGAATTATGGGGGAATTAAAAGAAGAATTTTGTTCTTTCTCCACATTTCTCTTCTTTGATGAAGTTTCCACAGGCAAAAGAGATTGAGGATCTAGTCTTATGGAATACAGACGTTTGCTTTGATGTTAGAAAAAAAATTACATGGGCTGCATACCACAAAATTTAACATCTTTCCATTAAACATCACACAACTCTCATCATCATTATGTGCTACACACACACCCTAAATGATGTGGAGCTTCTATTGATATTCAACAACAACAGAATCCAGAAATGTTAACTAAGAAACAGTTGCAGAAATGCATGTCAGGCAGAAATCCATGTGTGCCCCAACATAGATGGCTGGGGTTCTGCCTCTGCCTCTGACCTCTCCCACACAGTCAGACAGGTCAGGTTCCTATAGCCGTTCAAATCTCCATTTGTGATCCCCTCCAAGAGGAGAATTTCCCATAGGTGAAGGAAGCAGCAGCCATCTCTACTTCAGTATGATATGATAGCTATCATTGGTTTCTGCTGTAAGAAAAAGAAAAAAGAGTCATCTTTAGTCACCACCAAAACACAGAAGGAGAAAAATATATGTGCTAAGGTTCTTTAGAGAAAGAAAAAACAGGAGGACAAAGTGTAGTATACTTATTAATTATCACAGAATACATGTAATAGATATACACTAGAAAAACAACATTTTGCCTCAAGTTCATCACTTGTCTATGGAAGGTAAAAGATGATGGCCGAAAGTCACACTTTGGCTACCCTGACAATGGCAAGAAGCCAATTCACACAAAGAGGCAATCTCCAATAATGTCACATTCTTTATCTCAAATATGGTGGTTAGTATTTTCCCTCTCTCCTCAAAGAATTACCCTCAAGACGCCTTTGAAAAAGGCATTTATCTTACTTTTTATTACCTTTCATTGTGTCCAGAATAAAACAGGCTTCTTCCTGAAAGTTCTGTATCATCTGAAAAAAGCAGGAAATTTTGCTGATTATTAAAAACCTTGGTTTTCTGTATTTGTTTTGCCTATGTGGCTTTTTATTATATTAGATATAAATGAAAAACAATCCTTTGTTTTGTTTTCTCTCCTGTTTAGTTTTCAAAAGCTTTAAAAGCTGAAACAGCTTTCTTAAAGTTCGAGAAAGCATTTTCCTGGGTTAACCCCCGGACTTTCCAAGGGGCACATAGATCCAGACAGGCCCATATGGGAGGAATTAAAGATCTATATCTGTTCTCTCCTAAAACCACCTGAGAACCTCTTATTTTCCTTTCTCACTTCCCTTTTCAAACTCCTTTTCCCCATTTTATAAAGTAAAGGCAAGAGTTTCACCCTCCTGAAATCTTATGGAGATGCACTGCCCTAGGCTATAAAAGCCTTCAGCATGCAAAAGTGTAATTGCAAATGAGAACCAGAGTGACTGGGTGTATAGTCTGGAGCCATGAAGTTTTCAATTCTTTCTTTCCATCAGACTTGAAGGGTGACCTAACCACAAATTGTCAAATGACAGATGATTCAAAATAATTTTTGATACCATCACTATGTAATTTTTGGCACATAACCCAGAAGTTAAAAAAAAAAAAATCCAGCAATGCTATTATAGCAAACTTCATCCATTCCTATCTATCAATTTATGTGAATCAGATTCCACAGTACTTCTTATCTAGGGGAAAAAAAACAGGATGGAATTGATGTTGAACTCTATTTCATTCTAGTAATTAATAGGCAATTAATGAATTAATTGTGTCTGGGAGAAAGGGTAAGGAATCAGTTAATCTCCTCTATCTCATTAATATATGCACTTTCATTGTATTGTGTTTATTTACTTATTTTTGGCCAAGTTACATGGCTTGTGGTTCCTGGACCAGGGATTGAACCAGGCCTTGGCAGTGAAAGCCCGGAATCCTAACCAGGAGGTTACCAGGGAACTTCCCAGATGTACTTTTAATAAATTTTTTCTTAATGTTTAACAATTACTTATCAAAATATCAAAATATATAATACATTTATGTTGTTTTAATCAGTTATATAATTATGGTGATAATTCTATCCAGAACAAACAATTTTAAATTTTTACTGAAACAAGTTTTTGTTTCAAAGAAATATGGTAGGAAAAACTAATAAAAGACATTCAAGCATAAAAGTAGACTATGGTAAGATGAAATTCTATGGGGAAGTGAATGAAAATATCAGCTTAAGAAAACAAATGATATACATATTCTGTTAAAAAGTATATTCATGTATTTTTTTAAACAGATGACAGTGGCATTAAATTACTCTTGTATTCAGGTTACATGAAACATAGCTAGAAAAGTGAAGCAATCATTTCACTTTTATATGTCCTATAATACGCCCCCAAACGGCCACATTTTCCCAACTATTTAAACTTAAAAACTTTAAAGTCAACCTAAATATGTGCAAGGGGTATGTTTGAAAACGTCTTGTCTTGGAAAACGGAGCATGCTGCCCCCATGGAACAGCTCCTGCTCCCATGATGCCCAGACAGACCACTGTCATCTGGTGATTCAGCTGTGCTGACAATCTACCTCATCGCTAATGAGCACGTGGATGCCTGTCGGCCCCTGCTTGTAGATCTGGCTGATCTGGCAAGGGGAAATGCTGAAAAGCTGAGCAATTTTTTCTGTCAGTTCAACAGCTGTCAGTTCTTCTAGGTAGATGGCATGGTAAACTGCAAAAGGGAGAAAGCAAAGACAGTCACCACAGAGTTTCTCTGCTCTTAAAGGCAATCTGATCACTATGAATGCCCACTTTTTCTAAAGGACGCAGAACAGAAGCAGACTGCCTGAATGGAAATCCCAGCTTAATCACTTGCTAGCTGTGCGACCCGGGGCAAGTTACTTAACATCCCTAAGCCTCATTTTCCTCGCCTAAATCTTGGGGAAGAACAATAAAATCTATTGCAATGAGGAGACACCAGTCATAAAAATTAAAACCTGTAAAAATGCTGAGAATAGTGCCCGGTGTATATTAGGAACTCAATAAACATTAGAGCAATAACCATTACTTTTAGCAAATACTGACTCTGTTGCCTGATAAATTCCCATCACACATGCTCATAAAGTCGTCTCTTCGTTTCTTTTCATATCCGTCCTGGCCTGTCCAGAACGACCTACCGAAGAAAGTACCATTTGAGTCTCCATCCTCATGCTTCTGCTGATTCTGCTGCTGTTGCTGCTGCTCCCTTAGCTGCAAGGATTCCTGACAAACATAAATAGTTAGCCTTGGGCGCACCATCCTAAGGAGGAGAAAAAAAAAAAAAACAAACTGTTAGTCACATTTCTCATGGTGAGCACATTCTACAGAAGAACCTTTGTGTCTACATTAATACTATAGAGCACAGGTTGAAAACTGGCAGCCCTTGGACCAGTGTAGCTCATTTGCTATGAATTATTACTCCTCACTGGGGTGTATGTGTGTCTAACTGAATTCATTCCAACGGAAGGCATCATCAACCTCTGAATCACTGCTTTTCCTTGAAAAATCCAAAGTCCTCATTCTACAGAACAAAGCCCAATCAGCTGCCCCACAGGCATGGTGCACATGCGTTCTTCAGTACACCCTAGATTGGGCTGTCACTCATTTACACGTGGCCTCTGTAGACATTGAGTTTGTAACCTTTGATGTAAAGGTTAGAAGGATTCAGTATGTGTGAGCCACTGTTTTATAAGGTTCAAAGATATACCTTTTACTTAAGAGCACCAATGCCACAGACTAGAAAATCTCATTTCCCTCATGACTGCCTCCTAGTCAGCTTTAGCCTTTCTTGTGTTCTTTCTTCATAGACAACCATACTGAATCACTCTTGCTATGATCACCTTATTCCTTCCTACTTCTAAATACTCTGTAGATAATACATTTTAAAATGAATGATCCATTCTTTTTTGCCTAGTAATCAACCTTTGAATTTCACCTCTTTGCTTAAAAGTTTCCAACTTGATTTAATATCTAATAATAAACAAAAATACTTCATAATCTTATTTCATTATTTAGTCACTGATTTGGTTCTATGGCACTGACCTGTATTTTTTTCCCCATCAATATTACTACTGCTGCTGCTAAGTAGCTTCAGTCATGTCTGACTTTGCGTGACCCCATAGACAGCAGCCCACCAGGCTCCCCCGTCCCTGGGATTCTCCAGGCAAGAACACTGGAGTGGGTTGCCATTTCCTTCTCCAATGCATGAAAGTGAAAAGTGAAAGTGAGTCACTCAGTCGTGTCCGACTCAGCGACGCCATGGACTACAGCCTACCAGGCTCCTCTGTCAATGGGATTTTCCAGGCAAGAGTACTGGAGTGGGGTGCCATTGCCTTCTCCATATTACTACTACCTACCTTAAATTGTAAATCCCAAAGAGAGACTTGAAATTAAGCAGACATTAATTACTCTGCTTAATTACTCTCAGGCATTACTCTTACTCTGTATTAAGCAGACATTCCATGAATTCCTGCCGAAACCTAAGAATGATCTCTTCTCTAGTAAAACTGAGTTCAGGACCTTTGTACCTGCTGTTTCTTCTGCATAGAACCTTCTTCCCTCATGACTCCAAAGCTTCCATCCTTCTCATAACTCAGTTTAATATCCCCTCTGCAGAAAGGTCTTCCCAGACTATATTCTCTACAAGCTACAACTTTGTTTTTGTTTGTTTTTCTTTAAAACACTTATTACTATTCAAAATACTTATTGTATATCATCTTTATCTCTCTCTCTCCAGAAAGCTCATCAATGTATCACCAAACCTAATGGCTCATAATAGGGACAATGAATATTTAATTAAATGAAAAAAACTACCTGGAAATGAAAAATGAAATATTGTGAGGAATTTCTTGGATCGAGTACAGGAAAAGACAATTTTCATCTTTATTTGGCACACAGCTGGCATTCAAATAGAATGTTTTGACAAGATGTATTTAGCTGCACAAAGAGTATTGTGAAGAGTCCCTGAAACCAAATCCATTTGGAATCCAACCCCACTGATATTTTAACACTAATTACATACCGGCCTTTTAATGCATTAAAAAGTCTGATTCCATCTGCAGGGCCACAGATTTGAATCACATCATCTCTAGTTAGTTTCAATAAATCTGCTCCTGTAATAAATATAAGCAAATGGGTGAAAAAGGCAAAGATTCTCTTTGTTAATGACTTTTAAAATGGACTCTTACAAGGACACCTCGTTACCAGTAAGCTATAGTCATAATCTCCTGCATGGTATATGAAGCCTTCCGTGACCTGGCCTCTGCATCCTCTCCCTTCTCAATTCCCACCCCATTAGCTTACTCAGTCAACCCTATGCTTTCATCATACCGATCATGCCTAATAAGTAAATTGTTCCCCCTGCCTAAAATATTCTTCCACTGTCTAACAGACTCCTCCTCAGCCCTCAAGATTTACCTCATGTATCACACATGTTCCCTAACTCCAGATGCTTCTCCAAATGCCTCATTTTGGCCACATTTATCTAATGCATCACAACTATTTGTTTTCCGTCTTTCAGGTTTTTTTTTGATTTGGATTTTCTTTGATACTAGACGGTGACTGAACAGGAACTATGCCTTATCTATTTATATATTCCTACCATACATGGTACCCAGAAGATGCTAAAAAAAAAAGTGGAATATGCAAAGAAAATATAGTAATATCAGAGGGGAAATTTCAGACTACCTGCAATGCTCCTTGACAAAATACTGTATGGATAATATATTTTAAAGGTATTGTATAGAATAAATATTTTAAAATGAGTCTAAGAGGGTTTTCTTTTTGAGTATTTCACAGCACAGTTGCAGCTGGTGAGAAAATCTGACGAGTTCAATGAAATTCATTTAATCAGAAAAATGCATTAAGAGCTGCCTCTCTCTCCCCCAATACACACACACAAAATAACACAGGAATAACAGGAGTTCCTAGAGTATAAAAGAAATCCTGTGCTGGAAAAACAAAGGACAAGCAAATTTAACCTGAGAAGTTTGTAAAAAGCCTCGTGAACGTGGAGAAACGGTTTCGATGCAACCACTGCTGAGCCTCCTGAGGTGTGGTTGTTGGCAAGAGGTTCTGAAAAAGGGAAAGTATTTTTTTTGGTAACTAAACAGACTCAACTTTAAAAAGGTAAACATTACAACAGCCAAATACACCCACATTCAGACAGAGTTTGCGCAGAAGCTGTTTATACGTCAGGTCTTCTTCCTCTAACCATGCAAGATATCCATGAAATTCCATCTTTATTCTCCCCACTAGATGGAAAGTTCCTTAAATACAGCTCAGTATCTGGTTCTTAGCCAAAATTTAATGTTTCCTTTGTGAAAGAATGAATAATACTCTCTAAAAGTTGAGAATTTCTACTGAATCACACAGTCACCAACGTATTATTAGACATGGCCAGTAACTTACATTTAACTTTGGACTTACATCTGTGACTGGAGGGGGTGGCTCTGGCTGGTGGTTTGGTGAACCATTTCTGAAGAAACATTTAAAATGAAAGGATGAGTCCATGAAACGTAGTAGGGTTTGTCGTCTCACTCTGCATCACTGTAAGTCTTAAAGCTAGAGATTTACAGGAATTTGTACTATCTCATAAAACATTCTTAACTCTTGGATCCAACATTTCTATTATTTTAGCATAAAGACTTTGGGGTGGGGAGCAGTAGAAACTATGTCATTTTTTATTATTGAAGAAATTGGAAAAAAAAAATCCAATAAGTTGGGACTGATTAAATTATGGCATAAACAATACTAACATAAGCTTATTAGACTATAAACTTATCAAAATATAAAAGTAATCAATATATTACTACTATGTGAAACATAAATATACACAAATAGATGCAAGAAAAATCAGAATAAAAAGTATAAAATTAAAATGTGATCACATACTTTTATACTTAATAAGTATATTTTAAGTATATATATATTTTAAGTAAGTTTATTAAGTAATAAACACTCAATAATTATTTTTTTAAAAGCTTCAAAAATCAGTGCTAGTTTGTTATCCAAGGGCTGTCCCCACACCCTTGAGTTTTCCCTACACTTCTTTTTGCTCAGTAGTTTGTCCCTCTTCCCTAATGCTTACTTCTTTTATGGGAGAAAAATTAGAGCCTAATATTGAACTACATGACAAAGAGAAAATTTTAGAGCTCTTAAGTTTTGCATAATATTTTAAATTCTCTATTAAGTATAATCCATAGGGTAGTAACAGATTTTTCTTTCAAAAAATATCTTTTTCTACTTAAAAATTTTGGCCTTTGCTGTAAAATTCAAATTAGTAATCAACGTATCTTAGGGCCTTAGTTATCTACCTACTCCTTCTCCAACTGCTATCTAGTTTCATTCTCAATTGTTAGTTACATTTTGAATATTTTAGCTAACCGTCCTCCCTTTTTATGGCTGTGCTGCACAGCCTACAGGAAGCTAGTTCCCGGCCAGGGACTGAACCCGCGCCCCCTGCAGTGGAAGTGTCGGGGTCCCAGCCACTGGACCACCGGGGAAAAGCAAACATTACAATCAAACTAGTCACACATTTCACAACCTATTTCAAATTTCAATATGGCCTATGTAGAAAATGTGTTGAATGCTGGGACTATAAGACAACTTTTTTTAAACTGGAGTAGGCATCTATGCCAACTTCCAATTATCTCTGATAATAAAGACAATAAAGCAAGACTAAAAAAATCCCATAGATAAT
The DNA here is from genome assembly GCA_006410615.1 of Neotragus moschatus. NCBI lineage: Eukaryota > Metazoa > Chordata > Mammalia > Artiodactyla > Bovidae > Neotragus > Neotragus moschatus. The sequence goes on along the minus strand of SJYA01000725.1, from coordinate 730,731 downwards.
TCCAAAACTTCACTTGAGCTCTCACCTTTACTTTCTTCCCCCAATTATCAGAGATTTATAATAAATTAGGTGTTAGGACCATTTTTTAATAAGTAACCAAACAGATTTTAGTGTCTGTACAACTGTGTTTCAGTTCCCAATGACCATGCTATAATCAGGAAGTGAAATAACCTCAAGATAAGCAGTAAGAGGAAGGGAAAAGTCTAGCAAATCAGTCCACAAATCACTAAACACTGACCATAATGCTATTTAAGAGTGGAGGGAAGGGAATTCCCTGGAGGTCCAGAGGCCTGGGTTCAATCTCCGGTGGAGGAACTAAAATCCTGTAAGTCTTGTGGCATGACCAATAAATAAATAAAATAATGGGGTGGGGGGAAAGGCTACATAAAACTTAGTCTCTTTTGAAGATAATCCAAACCTCAGTTAATATATAAATCCATCAAAGACTGACCAAATAGAAGTTCTTACTGATTTACAAAGATTTCGCTTATGGAGACATAATGAAATAATATATTTTTAGGACAAACACAAGCTAATTTCACTTTCTAGACTTACCCTTCACCAAGAGAAAAACTGCTATGGGAACTGTTGAAGCCAGGTGATGGGGAATTATTGACATATGTAATCTCAGGCCATGGAGAACACTAAAAACAAAGGACAATTTAGATGCAGAAAGTACATGACTCTAGAGTTCCACCAAAACACTGTTACTTAAATAGTCCATCTTTTTTTTTTTTTTTTGGGATTCCCAGGCGGTACAGTGGTAAAGAATCCACCTATCAATGCAGGAGATGCAAGAGAGCGCAGGTCCAATTCCTGGCTTGGGAAGATACTCTGGAGGAGGAAATGGTAACCCACTCCAGTATCCTGTTTTTTTTAATTCAACTACACATTTAAAAAAAAATTATTTATTTTAATTAGAGGCTAATTACATTACAATATTGTATTGGTTTTGCCATACACTCCAGTATCCTTGCCTGGAAAATTCCATGGACAGAGGAGCCTGGCGGGCTATAGTCTATGGGGTTGAAGAGTTGGATGAGACTAAGCATGTACATACAGTGGCTTACAACGTGATATTCGTTTCAGGTGTACAGCAAAGTGAATCAGTTATACATATGCCATATGTCTACTCTTTTTTTAGATTCTTTTCCCATATGGGCCATTAGAGTACTGAGTAAGTTCACTGTGTAGGTCCTTATCAGTTATCTACTTTATATAGAGTAGTATGTATATGTCTGGAGGAGGGCATGGCAACCCACTCTGGTATTCTTGCCTGGAGAAGCCCCATGGACAGAGGAGCCTGGTGGGCTACAGTCCATGGGTCACAGAGTCAAACACGACCGAGCGACTAAGCACAGCATGGCACAGTGTGTATATGCCAATCCCAGTCTCCCAATTTATCCTTCCCTTCCTGACCCTGATCCCCTGGTAAACCGTCAGTTTGTTTTCTACATCAGGAACTCTATTTCTGTTTTGTAGATAAGTTCATTTGTCGAATAGCACACCTTTTTTTTTTTTTGGCCGTACCGTGTGACATGTAGGATCTTAGTTCTCAAATCAGGTATTGAACGTGTGCCCCCTGAATTGGGAGCATGGAGTTTTAACCACTGAACTGGCAGAGAAGTCCCTCAAAAAGCACATCTTGATTAGTAAATCTTAATTCCTCATAAGTCCTCACAACTAAGAGGACAAATAAGTTTTGATCAGACTAGAAGTGATGTTTATTCTATTTTTTTTTAATTGAAATATAACTGACATATCTATAATATTAGTTTTAGGTATACAACATAATGATAATATGTATACAGTTGACCCTTGGGCAATATAAGTGTTAGGGGCACCATCTCCTTTTCCACAGTCAAAAATCTGGTTGTAACTTGATGGTCAGTCCTCTGTATCTGCACCCCTGTATTCAACCGCAAACCATGCAGTACTATAGTCCACAGCCGTGTGCATACTCAGTCATGGTGGACTCTTCACAACCCGATGGACTGTGGCCCACCAGGCTCCTCTGTCCGTTGAATTTTCTAGGCAAGAATACTGGAGTGGGTAGTCATTTCCTCCTCCAGGGGAATCTTCCTGNACTGATTAAATTATGGCATAAACAATACTAACATAAGCTTATTAGACTATAAACTTATCAAAATATAAAAGTAATCAATATATTACTACTATGTGAAACATAAATATACACAAATAGATGCAAGAAAAATCAGAATAAAAAGTATAAAATTAAAATGTGATCACATACTTTTATACTTAATAAGTATATTTTAAGTATATATATATTTTAAGTAAGTTTATTAAGTAATAAACACTCAATAATTATTTTTTTAAAAGCTTCAAAAATCAGTGCTAGTTTGTTATCCAAGGGCTGTCCCCACACCCTTGAGTTTTCCCTACACTTCTTTTTGCTCAGTAGTTTGTCCCTCTTCCCTAATGCTTACTTCTTTTATGGGAGAAAAATTAGAGCCTAATATTGAACTACATGACAAAGAGAAAATTTTAGAGCTCTTAAGTTTTGCATAATATTTTAAATTCTCTATTAAGTATAATCCATAGGGTAGTAACAGATTTTTCTTTCAAAAAATATCTTTTTCTACTTAAAAATTTTGGCCTTTGCTGTAAAATTCAAATTAGTAATCAACGTATCTTAGGGCCTTAGTTATCTACCTACTCCTTCTCCAACTGCTATCTAGTTTCATTCTCAATTGTTAGTTACATTTTGAATATTTTAGCTAACCGTCCTCCCTTTTTATGGCTGTGCTGCACAGCCTACAGGAAGCTAGTTCCCGGCCAGGGACTGAACCCGCGCCCCCTGCAGTGGAAGTGTCGGGGTCCCAGCCACTGGACCACCGGGGAAAAGCAAACATTACAATCAAACTAGTCACACATTTCACAACCTATTTCAAATTTCAATATGGCCTATGTAGAAAATGTGTTGAATGCTGGGACTATAAGACAACTTTTTTTAAACTGGAGTAGGCATCTATGCCAACTTCCAATTATCTCTGATAATAAAGACAATAAAGCAAGACTAAAAAAATCCCATAGATAATTCCAAAACTTCACTTGAGCTCTCACCTTTACTTTCTTCCCCCAATTATCAGAGATTTATAATAAATTAGGTGTTAGGACCATTTTTTAATAAGTAACCAAACAGATTTTAGTGTCTGTACAACTGTGTTTCAGTTCCCAATGACCATGCTATAATCAGGAAGTGAAATAACCTCAAGATAAGCAGTAAGAGGAAGGGAAAAGTCTAGCAAATCAGTCCACAAATCACTAAACACTGACCATAATGCTATTTAAGAGTGGAGGGAAGGGAATTCCCTGGAGGTCCAGAGGCCTGGGTTCAATCTCCGGTGGAGGAACTAAAATCCTATAAGTCTTGTGGCATGACCAATAAATAAATAAAATAATGGGGTGGGGGGAAAGGCTACATAAAACTTAGTCTCTTTTGAAGATAATCCAAACCTCAGTTAATATATAAATCCATCAAAGACTGACCAAATAGAAGTTCTTACTGATTTACAAAGATTTCGCTTATGGAGACATAATGAAATAATATATTTTTAGGACAAACACAAGCTAATTTCACTTTCTAGACTTACCCTTCACCAAGAGAAAAACTGCTATGGGAACTGTTGAAGCCAGGTGATGGGGAATTATTGACATATGTAATCTCAGGCCATGGAGAACACTAAAAACAAAGGACAATTTAGATGCAGAAAGTACATGACTCTAGAGTTCCACCAAAACACTGTTACTTAAATAGTCCATCTTTTTTTTTTTTTTTTGGGATTCCCAGGCGGTACAGTGGTAAAGAATCCACCTATCAATGCAGGAGATGCAAGAGAGCGCAGGTCCAATTCCTGGCTTGGGAAGATACTCTGGAGGAGGAAATGGTAACCCACTCCAGTATCCTGTTTTTTTTAATTCAACTACACATTTAAAAAAAAATTATTTATTTTAATTAGAGGCTAATTACATTACAATATTGTATTGGTTTTGCCATACACTCCAGTATCCTTGCCTGGAAAATTCCATGGACAGAGGAGCCTGGCGGGCTATAGTCTATGGGGTTGAAGAGTTGGATGAGACTAAGCATGTACATACAGTGGCTTACAACGTGATATTCGTTTCAGGTGTACAGCAAAGTGAATCAGTTATACATATGCCATATGTCTACTCTTTTTTTAGATTCTTTTCCCATATGGGCCATTAGAGTACTGAGTAAGTTCACTGTGTAGGTCCTTATCAGTTATCTACTTTATATAGAGTAGTATGTATATGTCTGGAGGAGGGCATGGCAACCCACTCTGGTATTCTTGCCTGGAGAAGCCCCATGGACAGAGGAGCCTGGTGGGCTACAGTCCATGGGTCACAGAGTCAAACACGACCGAGCGACTAAGCACAGCATGGCACAGTGTGTATATGCCAATCCCAGTCTCCCAATTTATCCTTCCCTTCCTGACCCTGATCCCCTGGTAAACCGTCAGTTTGTTTTCTACATCAGGAACTCTATTTCTGTTTTGTAGATAAGTTCATTTGTCGAATAGCACACCTTTTTTTTTTTTTGGCCGTACCGTGTGACATGTAGGATCTTAGTTCTCAAATCAGGTATTGAACGTGTGCCCCCTGAATTGGGAGCATGGAGTTTTAACCACTGAACTGGCAGAGAAGTCCCTCAAAAAGCACATCTTGATTAGTAAATCTTAATTCCTCATAAGTCCTCACAACTAAGAGGACAAATAAGTTTTGATCAGACTAGAAGTGATGTTTATTCTATTTTTTTTTAATTGAAATATAACTGACATATCTATAATATTAGTTTTAGGTATACAACATAATGATAATATGTATACAGTTGACCCTTGGGCAATATAAGTGTTAGGGGCACCATCTCCTTTTCCACAGTCAAAAATCTGGTTGTAACTTGATGGTCAGTCCTCTGTATCTGCACCCCTGTATTCAACCGCAAACCATGCAGTACTATAGTCCACAGCCGTGTGCATACTCAGTCATGGTGGACTCTTCACAACCCGATGGACTGTGGCCCACCAGGCTCCTCTGTCCGTTGAATTTTCTAGGCAAGAATACTGGAGTGGGTAGTCATTTCCTCCTCCAGGGGAATCTTCCTGACCCAGGGATCGAATCCAGGTCTCTGGCATCAGCAGGCAGATTCTTTACTACTGTGTCACCAGGGAACCCTTAGTATTAATACATATTTAGTAGGGGAAAAAAAAAAATCTATGTATAAATAGACCCATGCAGTTCAAACCTGTGTTATTCAAGGGTCAATAGTATGTTACAAAATAATTGGCTATTTCTTTTAAGAGTAAAAAATACTGACTGAAACTGTCACCCAAAGAAATCTTTTTACCTCTGTGAGTATAGTTGTCTCATAGGAAGGTTGGTATTTCTCCTTCTCATGAGGTGTCCGTTTCTCCATTTTCTCCCTATCTGTTTTTTGTTTTCTGTCTGCACCTTTGGGCTGAAAGGAGAAATATTCCATTTTAAACTCAAGTACTCACCCTTTGATTCAACATTACTTCTACAAACTTAGAATAATCACTTGTGAAACAAAAAGGTATATACAATGAGGTAAAGACAAGATCCATCATTAAATCTAAGTCTGAAAATGGGATATTTAAATGTGTAATGGAATTGAAGGAGAGTACGAGATCTATAGCTTCAGACATGGAAAAATCTCTAAAGCACATAGTTAAGTTATGAAAAAAGCAAGCTTCAAAGCAATTCATACAATAAAATTCTGTTTATGATTCAAAGGAAAATACATGTATATCTATGTACATGTGTACACAAGAGCACAGAAGTGAATTAGAATACATATGAAATTACTGACACTGGTTACCTCTAGGGAGAGGTTGGGGGGTCAGGGTAAGAGTGCTAAAGGGGGACTTCATGTCATGCTCCAAATATTTTCATGTGATCCCTTTTCCAAGTTCCCCTTCTCCCACCATCCCTATTTAACTGGGCAACTCAGTACTTATTTCAGTAACTCTAATTTAGGCTGGGCTTTCATAGTTTTGGAAAAGAAACAAGCTGACTTTCTCACTCGGTGACTAATGCTGCAAATGAAAGACAAGGAAAAAAAGTCCAAGGACCAGCGCAAAGCCCAGGAATACCTTGAAGACTTTGATCTGGCAGCTGGCTGAGTGTAAGTGCTCAGTATACTCCCCGTTTTCATTCTCCTTGAAGGTATCAATTTGTACTCGAAATGGCACTCCCTTCTCACCACCATGTTTCCTCATGGTGAACTCTGTGCTAATACAATGCACCTGAAAAGAATACACCATCCAGCCAGGTTTCAGTACCGTTAGGAGCCAAACCAGTCAGCAACATCAGGGCAACAGCAAAACCTTTAAACATCTACAAAACAACCTTATACTCTCTTTCTGATCATGAAGAGTTTATACTCTCATGAGGAAATGAGGAAAACTTCAATGACTTACAAACGCAAACAAAGTAAATGTACAGGTCTAATGTTAACAAAAAGCTGCTCTGAGGAATTCATTAATTATTTCAGAAAAAACAGAGTTAACATAAATAAGAAATGGTTTCTGTTAATGAAACTTTCCTGAAATTTATGGTAGATTTTAGAAAACAGAGGCACCATCCATGCTGGGAGAATAGTAAATATGAAAGCTCATGAGCAATAGAAAGAAAACTGTTTGCTAGGCTACTGCATAAAGTCCAAGATCTTGACAAATCTTCACAGTGGAGCCCTGGTTGACCAAATACTAGCCTGGGTAAGTTATTAACTTATCTAAGACTCAAGGAATATTCTTACTCCACAGGATTCTTGTTGAAAGTCTTAAAATCATGAGTAAAAAGTATTAACACAGTGACTATCTGATGAGAAGCAGTAAACTACTGGCTATCATTATTACAAATATGAGTTTTCAGGCAGTCTACCCAAAGGACATAATCAGATATGCAAATCAAATTCTAATTATGAAGATGTTCAAAATAACTTCTTTGGTAGTACTGAAAACTGAGGATAATAATGCTAGACAACTGTTAGGTAAGTTTATCTTAAGAATAAAATATTATGCATGCATTAGCAAGTATTTTTGAGAGAAACAAATAAATAAATTGGGGAAATTAGAAGAGCAACTCAGAAACTCCTCTTTGCTTTCACATGTTGAGAAGTCTGCATTTGTTTAGAAGTTTACAGGTTGCAAACCAGAAAGATTTCAAATTCAATACGTTTTTATCCTTTAAGGACCAAACTGGTGGTAAGGTATCCTTTTCAAAACTGGAGCCCTGTCCACGGCGTCTTACCTGAATAAACACAGACGTCCTTTTCGCAGGGTCCCACAGGAACTCCACTGTGTTTAGTTGGTTTGGGTTAGCCCTAGGATCGATTATACCCACAGACATTGGGATATCTGAGAAATAAATGGTGATCATTGAACAATTCTGGGTGCTACTGGGTTTAAATAAGAAAGCACCGATTCTTTTATCATTGGTCCTGAATTACCAAGATTTTTGTGTATCATATCCTAAACTTTTTTTTTTTTTTTGCCAAAAAAGAGTTCCATTAGAGCTAAAATTGACCTAAGTACTTTCCTTCCAAGCATCTTTTTTCCACTTTAAAAAGTTTTAAAAATAAGACAATTTATGAGTGGTTTCCTTTTAATTTGCCAGAATTCTACTTAAAGATAAATTTAGTTTACGCACTGGGTCTAGTGTCATGAAAAATTTAATTTACAATCTGCTTCACTTACAGTTTTAAGGATAGTGTTACTGCTAGAGAAAAACTAAGAGGACTGTTACAGAAGGATAAAGCAGAATGTCCGAATAAAGACAGAAATCACTGCATCACAAATATAAGTGGGTAAATTTAACCTAACAGTTGACTCATGAAGTCATCAAAGAATCCTATAATAGAATGACACAACTTATATTCAAGAGGGGAGGAAAATGAACAGACTTTAGAACTTTCTGTTTCATATGGCATGTATTTAAATATTATTCCCTGACTGCTATTAATAATTCAAATTGAGGGATAAGGCCAGCTAATATTTGTTATTATAACTGTGCTATAACTTCTCTACTGTTTTAATATCAATGATTCAAACAAGAAAGCATTCAATGGGTCCCACTCCACAATATTAGCTGTGTTGGATTTATCCTAAAGTCAGTTTATCAAATGGATATCAAGATATCCATAGGAGAACCAGCGTTTTCTCAGATAAAATTAGTAATACTTAGGTCTGTTTAGCAACCATGTTTATCATTAGGAGATAATAACCAATAAGAGATCAAGAACAAATACCAGAACTAAAAGTGTATTCACGAAGAGAGGTTAACACTATAGAGCTTGGATGTATATTTGTGAGTGTGTGTATGTGTGTGTGTGTACATCACATCTTCTTTATTCATTTAACTGTAGATGGACACTTAGGTTGTGTGCACATCTTGGCAACTGTAAATAATGCTGCTATGAACATTATGGTGCATGTATCTTTTTGAATTGGTGTTTTTGGTTCTTTTGGATATATACCCAGGAGTGGAAATGTTAGGTCATATGATAGTTCTATTTTTAGCTTTCTGAAAAACCTCCATACTGTTTTCCATAGTGGCTATACCAACTTAATTTCCACAACAGTGTATAAGCGTTCCCAAAGAGAAGGAAACTGTTACACATGCTACTATATGTATGAATCTTGAGGGTTATGCTGACTGAAATATCCCAGGCACAAAAAGACAAACAATGATTTCATTTAGATGAGGCACCTACAGCAGTTAAATTCCTACAGATAAAAAGTAGAAGGGTGGTTGCCAGGGGATGGGGAGAGGAAGGAATGGGAAATCGTTGTTTCATGGGTACAGAGTTTCACTTTTGCAAGATGAAAAAAATTCTAGAGATGGATGGTAGTGATGGTTTGTGCAACAATGGGCATGTACTTAATGCAACTGAATTGTATACTTAAAAATGGTTAAAACGGTAAATTTTATGTTACGTATATTTTACCACAACTAAATTAAAAAACAAAAANGTTGACTCATGAAGTCATCAAAGAATCCTATAATAGAATGACACAACTTATATTCAAGAGGGGAGGAAAATGAACAGACTTTAGAACTTTCTGTTTCATTTGGCATGTATTTAAATATTATTCCCTGACTGCTATTAATAATTCAAATTGAGGGATAAGGCCAGCTAATATTTGTTATTATAACTGTGCTATAACTTCTCTACTGTTTTAATATCAATGATTCAAACAAGAAAGCATTCAATGGGTCCCACTCCACAATATTAGCTGTGTTGGATTTATCCTAAAGTCAGTTTATCAAATGGATATCAAGATATCCATAGGAGAACCAGCGTTTTCTCAGATAAAATTAGTAATACTTAGGTCTGTTTAGCAACCATGTTTATCATTAGGAGATAATAACCAATAAGAGATCAAGAACAAATACCAGAACTAAAAGTGTATTCACGAAGAGAGGTTAACACTATAGAGCTTGGATGTATATTTGTGAGTGTGTGTATGTGTGTGTGTGTACATCACATCTTCTTTATTCATTTAACTGTAGATGGACACTTAGGTTGTGTGCACATCTTGGCAACTGTAAATAATGCTGCTATGAACATTATGGTGCATGTATCTTTTTGAATTGGTGTTTTTGGTTCTTTTGGATATATACCCAGGAGTGGAAATGTTAGGTCATATGATAGTTCTATTTTTAGCTTTCTGAAAAACCTCCATACTGTTTTCCATAGTGGCTATACCAACTTAATTTCCACAACAGTGTATAAGCGTTCCCAAAGAGAAGGAAACTGTTACACATGCTACTATATGTATGAATCTTGAGGGTTATGCTGACTGAAATATCCCAGGCACAAAAAGACAAACAATGATTTCATTTAGATGAGGCACCTACAGCAGTTAAATTCCTACAGATAAAAAGTAGAAGGGTGGTTGCCAGGGGATGGGGAGAGGAAGGAATGGGAAATCGTTGTTTCATGGGTACAGAGTTTCACTTTTGCAAGATGAAAAAAATTCTAGAGATGGATGGTAGTGATGGTTTGTGCAACAATGGGCATGTACTTAATGCAACTGAATTGTATACTTAAAAATGGTTAAAACGGTAAATTTTATGTTACGTATATTTTACCACAACTAAATTAAAAAACAAAAAAAAGCACTTTTTAGTAATGGATGCAGTTGTTACAGAACTGAGGTGTCTACATTTTCAACTTGAATTTTGAAATCATTACACCGGTAATATTTTATGCTTAGTTCATGTTAATTGAGCCCCTGGAGCATTTTGAGTCAAGTCAAACATCAAGTAAAGAAAACCAATTCACAGACCATAGTTAAAGACACTTCCTAAGCAATGGATTCTCTTAACTTACCTATGTCAAGAATTCTATCTCCAGGTCGGTTCCACCTCCAGCCCTCCAGCTGCTGATGTTCGGTGTACTGTAGCCGTCTGTCGTGGAACACAACACGGAATATACTCTAAAAAGGAAGCAACAATATCAAATGATAACAGCATCCCTTGAAAATCAATGCTGACAAAGAAAACTAGCAGGAGTCACCCCCAGTTGGCTCCCAGACACAACCTAAAATTATTTTTCTTGAGACCTGTTTTACTTTAAAACCCAAACCATTCTATATTTCTAGGGAAACTTTCTAACTGCTTAAATATAATCCTCATAGTTAACTAGTACCATAATTAAAACTTGGCTTAAACATTAGCCCTGACTGGTAACTAGGCATAACAACTCCCACTGGAAGCATTAATACATGTGTCCACTGTTGCCATGCAATGTCTGGCTCAGTTCTTTAGGTGTATATGAAATCCTCACCAAGTCCCTGCTTGCTAACCCACCACACAACCTGTAGACATGGAGGGTAGGCAGGGGCTGCTTCCGTCAACTTTCCTTTTGTTATTCTTATTTTGTGGACGTGCCTGTTGACATCTCTCTCATCATCTTCTACAGCAGCTGACCAAACTCCTCCATCTCAATTATACTGTGAATTCATTACTATCAGTCCAGACTAAGAAAACTGCTCTTCATCAACAGTAGCTCCTGGTTTCCTTTCTACTAGACCAAGGATCCAAAGACACGCTGGAACTTCTCTAAAGATCTCAAGGAGGCTACTTTATTCCACCCAAAAAGAACTTCACTGAGTCATGAGACTCTCCAGGCCTGCTATGCTAAGTTTTCTCTTTCAGCAGCTCTGAAAAATCCAGGTGAATAGGTGGGTTCATTCTGGCCCCTAAGAAATAACACAGCAGTTTACCACTCTGCCAACAAACTACAGTAGGTGAGAGATTACCACCAAGCCCCTTAGGAAAGAAAAAACATTAATCCAAGAAGGGTCAGTACTTGTTTTTTTACCTTCACCAACTTGCCATTGATTTCTGGAAGTTCTCCAAGTTTCCTATTGTCTAGCATTCGGATTTCATAAGACTGTCCTAAAAGGAAAAAGTAACTATATATTATATTTATCATAGGTTAACTTCCCAAGATTCAAAAAGAATAAAATTCAGTTATCTGAATACACAAGAGTGTAACATTATTAGTAACAACTATAATCCTTTACTATATGCTAAGCACAATGCTAAATGTTTTTCATAAATTATATCATTTAATTGATATAACTCTCTAAGGTATTATCAATTTCAGTTTCACATATAAAGAAACTGAAATGTAGAGTCTAATCAACTTGTCCAAGGTCACACAACTGGTAAATAAAAGAGCTGGATACAGTAATACTTCTCAGACAGTAACAAACAGGGATGTTCAGGGAACAGGGATTAGAAAAGGGGAGATTAGAACTAAAAATGGGCAGGTAGAAGAAAGAAACGAGTAATATTTATTAACTACAACACTGAAACTCAAATTTCTAAAGTAAGTTTTTGACTTTAACAGGTCACACTAGAAAGGTATAGTTTTTTTACACATAAGTATACCTGAATAAATATCACAAATCCAGTAGGTCTATAAATAATACTAATAAGTAAGACCACATCTAACCTTGATTGAGATATGTCAGAGTTTCATCATGGAGTTTCACTGCTGGAGAGGTGGCAGCACAAAGCACATATTGAAAAGGGAGAATTTTATTCTCATTATCTGGAGGCAAACTTGATTCTTCTTGCTTAAAAATGGGCAGTGCAAGGACATCACTAAAATAAAACAAATGCCTTACTTTAACATCTGACAATGGTGTAAGAGCAGATTTATACTGAAACCTTTAACTGTAGTTTGCTTTCAAAAACCATAAACGTTACTCACCATGAAGTTTCTTCCTAACCATCCAGTTCAGGTTACCTGCTGGGATATCCCTCTGACCCTAACAATGTGGGCAGTGACAGACATTCACTGCTAAAAATCATTTAAGTGTCCAAAGAGCATTTCTAGGAATCACAGACAAGGGTTCCTAAAACGGCTCTGAAAATTGTATGCAGGGTTCCAAAATGTCAATTTAGGACACTCAATGATGTATTTGTTCTCAGAAAGGCACCAACTACAGTATTTTTATAACCACATCAGCTCATCTACTGTAAGGATTTAAACAAGAATCAAAATTCCAAGAAACCAAATGAAAAGCACAAATCAATGACCAGTACATATTTCAAGGTCAGCTCACACTCTATGGAATACGACTAACATGGAGATATCTCCACCAGCAACCTCCTCCAAGAAAAACCTTCTTATATTTCCATCAGTTTATCTAAACTTGCAAACATACATATCTGATGAATTCTAGTATGTTACTCCTTTACTTTGCCAACAAAGGTCCGTCTAGTCAAGGCTATGGTTGTTCCAGTGGTCATGTACGTATGTGAGAGTTGGACTGTGAAGAAAGCTGAGCGCTGAAGAATTGATGCTTTTGACCTGTTGTGTTGGAGAAGACTCTTGAGAGTCCCTTGGACTGCAAGGAGATCCAACCAGTCCTTCTAAAGGAGATCAGTCCTGGGTGTTCTTTGGAAGGAGTGATGCTAAAGCTGAAACTACAGTGCTTTGGCCACCTCATGCGATGAGCTGACTCATTGGAAAAGACTCTGATGCTGGGAGGGATTGGGGGCAGGAGGAGAAGGGGATGACAGAAGATGAGATGGCTGGATGGCATCACCGACTCGATGAACATGAGTTTGGGTAGACTCTGGGAGTTGGTGATGGACAGGGAGGCCTGGCGTGCTGCGATTCATCGGGTTGCAAAGAGTCGGACATGACTGAGCGACTAAACTGAACTCCTTCTGATGTCCTAGTTAAACAGTACTGGACCAAGTTAGAAGTCCTGGGTTTCAGTCTCTAAAACCCTTGGGCAAATCTTAGGCAAGTTCTTTTGAGTGTTCATCGCTTCATCTATAAAATGGGAACCACATCTGCTGTCAAGAATAAATATATGAGAAAGTATTTCAGAAATAATAAGGGGCTAAAATGGGTGTAAAAGATTACCAATAATTTTCCCTCAGAACCTCTAGCCATGGTTAGTGAGAAAGAATATCCTGGGCCCTGGAGACCAATTGTTGTGATCAGCATTCAGTATAGATCAAACCTTAAAAGGATCTTAAGAGCTGAATCAAATTAAAGAGCATTTTCTATTATCTCAAGACATGCCACAAAATTCTCAAAATAAAATGTATTTTAATTTAAAGACTATGTACATATACTCACTAGGACAGCTAAGATGAAGAGGAAGGAGAGCCCAAGTATCGGCATGGATGTAGAGCAACTAGAACTCTCATCCTTTGCCAGGAGGAATGCAGAATGATGCAACCACTTTAGAGAAACGGCAGGCAGTCTCTTACAAGAGTAAACATGCACTGGCCCCTTGATCCAGCAATTCTACTCACAGGTATTTATCCAAGAGAAATGAAAGAATAAGAACAGCCAAAGACTTACACATAGATATCCATAGCATACAAGCAAAAATTGGAAAGAATCCAAATGTTCATAACTAAGAAAATGGACATATTAATACAAACTGCAGTATACTCATACAATATACTACTACTCAGCGAAACAAGGAATTCAACAAAATGGTTCAATCTCACATCTGTGAGAAATCAGAAAAAAGAATATATCAGTATAATGCATGATATATGAAGTTCTAAAACAAGCAAAATTCAAAAGTACAGTGACTTCCTACCAGGGTAGGGATCAACTGTGAAGGTATACCAGGGAACTTTCTAGAATATAAAAGTGTNCTGCTTGCTAACCCACCACACAACCTGTAGACATGGAGGGTAGGCAGGGGCTGCTTCCGTCAACTTTCCTTTTGTTATTCTTATTTTGTGGACGTGCCTGTTGACATCTCTCTCATCATCTTCTACAGCAGCTGACCAAACTCCTCCATCTCAATTATACTGTGAATTCATTACTATCAGTCCAGACTAAGAAAACTGCTCTTCATCAACAGTAGCTCCTGGTTTCCTTTCTACTAGACCAAGGATCCAAAGACACGCTGGAACTTCTCTAAAGATCTCAAGGAGGCTACTTTATTCCACCCAAAAAGAACTTCACTGAGTCATGAGACTCTCCAGGCCTGCTATGCTAAGTTTTCTCTTTCAGCAGCTCTGAAAAATCCAGGTGAATAGGTGGGTTCATTCTGGCCCCTAAGAAATAACACAGCAGTTTACCACTCTGCCAACAAACTACAGTAGGTGAGAGATTACCACCAAGCCCCTTAGGAAAGAAAAAACATTAATCCAAGAAGGGTCAGTACTTGTTTTTTTACCTTCACCAACTTGCCATTGATTTCTGGAAGTTCTCCAAGTTTCCTATTGTCTAGCATTCGGATTTCATAAGACTGTCCTAAAAGGAAAAAGTAACTATATATTATATTTATCATAGGTTAACTTCCCAAGATTCAAAAAGAATAAAATTCAGTTATCTGAATACACAAGAGTGTAACATTATTAGTAACAACTATAATCCTTTACTATATGCTAAGCACAATGCTAAATGTTTTTCATAAATTATATCATTTAATTGATATAACTCTCTAAGGTATTATCAATTTCAGTTTCACATATAAAGAAACTGAAATGTAGAGTCTAATCAACTTGTCCAAGGTCACACAACTGGTAAATAAAAGAACTGGATACAGTAATACTTCTCAGACAGTAACAAACAGGGATGTTCAGGGAACAGGGATTAGAAAAGGGGAGATTAGAACTAAAAATGGGCAGGTAGAAGAAAGAAACGAGTAATATTTATTAACTACAACACTGAAACTCAAATTTCTAAAGTAAGTTTTTGACTTTAACAGGTCACACTAGAAAGGTATAGTTTTTTTACACATAAGTATACCTGAATAAATATCACAAATCCAGTAGGTCTATAAATAATACTAATAAGTAAGACCACATCTAACCTTGATTGAGATATGTCAGAGTTTCATCATGGAGTTTCACTGCTGGAGAGGTGGCAGCACAAAGCACATATTGAAAAGGGAGAATTTTATTCTCATTATCTGGAGGCAAACTTGATTCTTCTTGCTTAAAAATGGGCAGTGCAAGGACATCACTAAAATAAAACAAATGCCTTACTTTAACATCTGACAATGGTGTAAGAGCAGATTTATACTGAAACCTTTAACTGTAGTTTGCTTTCAAAAACCATAAACGTTACTCACCATGAAGTTTCTTCCTAACCATCCAGTTCAGGTTACCTGCTGGGATATCCCTCTGACCCTAACAATGTGGGCAGTGACAGACATTCACTGCTAAAAATCATTTAAGTGTCCAAAGAGCATTTCTAGGAATCACAGACAAGGGTTCCTAAAACGGCTCTGAAAATTGTATGCAGGGTTCCAAAATGTCAATTTAGGACACTCAATGATGTATTTGTTCTCAGAAAGGCACCAACTACAGTATTTTTATAACCACATCAGCTCATCTACTGTAAGGATTTAAACAAGAATCAAAATTCCAAGAAACCAAATGAAAAGCACAAATCAATGACCAGTACATATTTCAAGGTCAGCTCACACTCTATGGAATACGACTAACATGGAGATATCTCCACCAGCAACCTCCTCCAAGAAAAACCTTCTTATATTTCCATCAGTTTATCTAAACTTGCAAACATACATATCTGATGAATTCTAGTATGTTACTCCTTTACTTTGCCAACAAAGGTCCGTCTAGTCAAGGCTATGGTTGTTCCAGTGGTCATGTACGTATGTGAGAGTTGGACTGTGAAGAAAGCTGAGCGCTGAAGAATTGATGCTTTTGACCTGTTGTGTTGGAGAAGACTCTTGAGAGTCCCTTGGACTGCAAGGAGATCCAACCAGTCCTTCTAAAGGAGATCAGTCCTGGGTGTTCTTTGGAAGGAGTGATGCTAAAGCTGAAACTACAGTGCTTTGGCCACCTCATGCGATGAGCTGACTCATTGGAAAAGACTCTGATGCTGGGAGGGATTGGGGGCAGGAGGAGAAGGGGATGACAGAAGATGAGATGGCTGGATGGCATCACCGACTCGATGAACATGAGTTTGGGTAGACTCTGGGAGTTGGTGATGGACAGGGAGGCCTGGCGTGCTGCGATTCATCGGGTTGCAAAGAGTCGGACATGACTGAGCGACTAAACTGAACTCCTTCTGATGTCCTAGTTAAACAGTACTGGACCAAGTTAGAAGTCCTGGGTTTCAGTCTCTAAAACCCTTGGGCAAATCTTAGGCAAGTTCTTTTGAGTGTTCATCGCTTCATCTATAAAATGGGAACCACATCTGCTGTCAAGAATAAATATATGAGAAAGTATTTCAGAAATAATAAGGGGCTAAAATGGGTGTAAAAGATTACCAATAATTTTCCCTCAGAACCTCTAGCCATGGTTAGTGAGAAAGAATATCCTGGGCCCTGGAGACCAATTGTTGTGATCAGCATTCAGTATAGATCAAACCTTAAAAGGATCTTAAGAGCTGAATCAAATTAAAGAGCATTTTCTATTATCTCAAGACATGCCACAAAATTCTCAAAATAAAATGTATTTTAATTTAAAGACTATGTACATATACTCACTAGGACAGCTAAGATGAAGAGGAAGGAGAGCCCAAGTATCGGCATGGATGTAGAGCAACTAGAACTCTCATCCTTTGCCAGGAGGAATGCAGAATGATGCAACCACTTTAGAGAAACGGCAGGCAGTCTCTTACAAGAGTAAACATGCACTGGCCCCTTGATCCAGCAATTCTACTCACAGGTATTTATCCAAGAGAAATGAAAGAATAAGAACAGCCAAAGACTTACACATAGATATCCATAGCATACAAGCAAAAATTGGAAAGAATCCAAATGTTCATAACTAAGAAAATGGACATATTAATACAAACTGCAGTATACTCATACAATATACTACTACTCAGCGAAACAAGGAATTCAACAAAATGGTTCAATCTCACATCTGTGAGAAATCAGAAAAAAGAATATATCAGTATAATGCATGATATATGAAGTTCTAAAACAAGCAAAATTCAAAAGTACAGTGACTTCCTACCAGGGTAGGGATCAACTGTGAAGGTATACCAGGGAACTTTCTAGAATATAAAAGTGTTCTGTATTATGTTAGGTATATGGATTACATAGTTGTAAAGTACAGCTGAAATTCACTTTAACATATATAAATTTTACTAGAAAAAAAAAATTAGTAAGTGGAGGATGAGAAATGGTAGGGGCTTCCCAGGTGGTGCTGGTAGTAAAGAATCTATAAAAGAGTCGTAATATGCAATATTTAAAGCTGGGGGATATGTACAAGAGGATATGTACAAAATCATTATTTTCTTAATATATGTTTGGAATTTTCTATAATGAAGTTTTTTTAATAGAAAAAATATGTATAGGCCACAGTGTACTTGCACATACAAAAGAAAGGTAAAAGATACATGCCATAAACAGTTGAAACTAAAAGGTTAGAGGTCAGGGATGCAGTTACTTACCAACATTCTCCACATTCAAAATGAAATACATTCAAACTTTTACCTATAATTTAAGAATTATGCTTATATTATAAAAAAGAGATCAATATCAACTTTACTAAGCACAGATGGAAAGGCAATTCCTTATGTGTACCTATATCCCAGCCTACATTATTCCCAAACATTAGATTGTAAAATTATTACATTCAGGCAAAAACAATCATTTACAGAAAAATGACTATAATCATGCAAATCACATAAACATCATAAGTCTTACTGGAATATAAAACAAGTAAGATCTAAGAATACACATAGTATAATAAAAATTTGATGGTATAAATGCTAAAGAAAAAAAAGCGTTAGAAAAGAAAGAAATTTCTCTTTCAACTGACATCTAATGTTTAGCAAGGGTATATGCATTATAAGTTGAATCCAGGAAGCTGAGATGCAAACCAGTATTCATGAAACACAGGTTTCTTACAGCTGAAAAGAATTTAAAAGGCAAGAAAAACAAAGTGCGCTTTCCTTTTCCTCTGATCTGGAGGTGTGTGTGCTTTGTTCACCCCGTGGTGTTGAGGGTGGAGAAGGTAGAGAATCCTTTCTGTTCATGTTAATGTCAGGTGAGATGTACTATGATACCCTTGAGATAATAATACAAAACGTAGAAGCACTGGGGTTTCTAGAAAACTACTCTGTCCCAGTTCTTCTCAGGAAAATGAGGAAGCTACCACTGCTCCCACAGCAAACAGTATGGAAAATAAAGCAAAATCAAGAAACATGACGTTAGTCTTCAGAAGACTTAGCTGCCTTATCATTCCCAAATGCATCATACCTGATGATTCCTTGAAAGATGACTGATGATTACCAGGAATCAAGGCCAATCAGATTTTGCAACATAACAACAGCTGAAACACTATGAAAGTAGGGTGGCTGTGTTGTTTTGTTCTTCTCAAGTTATCAGTGCCTAGTAAGGTTAATATATAACAACAGTTTCTAGTCTTCTCAATATAATGTGGCGTTACACCTAGCCCCTCCTGACTAAGCAAAGGGCTGTCAATTAAGGCTAGAATTCTAAAACTGCTGCCCCTAAAATCAACTCAAAACAGTACAGCCAACCCAAGTACTCTCTCATTAGAGATTTTAAAATCTAAAAATCCTTGAATATAATCACTCATGTTCTTGCCACACTGAGCTGCTTTTACTCTGCTGTGGGAGCAAGAATCCATTCAGCTCCACATTCTTAGAAGTGAAGGCTAAAGGTCACTGATAAACACAGCTCTAGGCCCCTGCTTATCCTACGACAGTAACAATTCAGCAGGAAACAATTTTGAAATACAGAAGTCTGGTTTCTTCTCTGATGTAAACTGAGTGCAGCTTTGGAAAACCAACTCTAATGAACTCTAAGTAGTTGCTACCAATTTAGCCTTTTATTATATTCTCTGCCTCATATACTTAATTCATTCCAGTGAAACATGAGCTGTTTAAAGGGAATAACTTCTCCTTGGTGTGTTGAAATACTTGTTGACATGATTTATATTTTTGTTTATTTGCCTGCATTCTCCAGAATATTCCAGTCCTAATATATTTTGATCACTTTTGAATTTTCAACATTTCACAGTATCTCTGATTAAATATAAGGATACAGAAACCTTACCTGTTAAAGTTGATTGCATCTTAAAAATGTGTGCCACTAAGTAGAAAACCACTCCTGAGTGTAGAGGCCTAGCAGAAAGCATCTGATTGGAAGTCACTGAGGAACAGAAACAGTATCAGGTATGATCTTTCCTGTTTGTAACTGGAATTCCACGAGGAGCTGCTTCATGGTCCCCTGAAGTATAAATTACCCTTTTGAAATAAGGCAGCCTCAGAATGTACTAGTGCACTCCTATAGTTTAACCTTCTCCCTCAGGCCTGCTAGCCTGAACTCTCTTCTAGAGAGCCTGGAGCAAAGAGAGGAAGAGGTTTGATGAGCTTTACCTTGAGTGAACTCCAGGAGTTGGTGATGGACAAGGAGGTCTCCTGTGCTGCGATTCATGGGGTCGCAAACAGTTGGACACGACTGAGCGACTGGACTGAACTGAACCTTGAGTAAGAAAGGTAAACAGAAGGGTGTCCACAGCAACTAAGGAAATTAGAAACTAACCTGGGACAATAAGAGGCCATGAACGTCTAACTTCCTTATTTATAATACTTTAGACTCCATCATGATGAAAAGAAAATGTGAAAGAAAACACGCCAGTCTTCCTGTGTTAGCTACAGCATGAAAGAACAAGAACCAAAAAGACTATGCACCCTACTCTGAGGTCAGCTTCAAAAGAAAAAAAGTTAAATAAATAAATAAAAAGGGATGAAGTATCCAGTAAATAACTGGCTATGACACTTGTACAGAGGAGAGGACAGCAGAATGATTTCCTTGGATGTGTGGGAAGGATGGAAGGGCAGATATGGGAGGACACCTGGCAGGGAGGGATGGCCCTGAAAGTTTTACTATGAAGCCAGTGAGATGCCCTACCTACTAAGTAACGGTGAAATCAGCTAACTTTCTTGGTAAGAGCCCTCTGTCACAAGTGATAAAAGATGTTTGCCACCTGAACAACTGGTGAAAATTTTTCAACTAAAAAGCAGCATACATGTAAAAAAAAAAAAAAAAAAAAAACCTGCCTGGCTAGTTGTTTACCATCCAGACAGCAGAAGAGATAAGAATTGTAACTCTGAATTTAAGTTGACCGAGAAAGAGAAACTGATTGCAAAAGAGGAAGTCCTGGGAGCCTCACATGAAAGCAACCAAGCCAGGTAAGCTGGAAGAAGAATAAGGAACACAGTTAAGAGCAGGGTTCAAACAGTGAAGAAGACAGGACCCAAGCGCATGGTCTGAGATGAAAAAATGTCCTCAAAAATGAAATCTGCCAATCCCATGTTATCTGAAATAGAGGGGTAAAAGAAGGGAGGTATCTACACAGAGTGGATGAAAGCTCACCAACCAACACAGAATTAGAAGGCCATGCACAAGAAAAAAATATATATATATAAGAGGGAAAAACTATTTTTTTAAAAAGTGGCAACAATATATAAAAGGGAACAAGCTTGAGTTGAAGCCCAGACTGTGCTGAGACCTGCAAAAAAGGTAAGGGAAAGCACAGGTCCACTTTTTGTTGTATATGACACATTATTAATATAAAGAAGAGACAGGAGAACATCTCGATCCCTGGTTTTTCTTCTATCTTTTCTGTAAAGAAACACCACCTTAAGAACAGAAAAAGAAGACCTAATATGGGATTAATGGATCACAATACATAAGGAGACTATCAAAAAGTGCCAGGAATGAAATTATATACCTGGATGAAACTGTATACCAGGAAAATTAGAGAATGAGAAGATGAGATCTGTAGGTGACACTCAGTATGTAAATTCAGCCAAGTCTCATGGTTCTGATAATGCCAAACATCACATTAGCTTTCTATGTCTGTAGTAGCAATTTTCAACATGAAAAGAGAGTATATTCTTCACACCTTACACCACAGTGATCTGATCTGAAATCCAAGGCAAGACTGCAGAAACAGTTATTAAAAGAATGCCCAACTGTTCAGTCGTGTCCGACTCTTTGAGATCCCAGGGACTGCAGCCTGCCAGGCTCCTCTACCCATGAGATTTTCCTGGCAAGAATATTAGAGTGGGTTGCCATTTCCTCGTCCAGGAAATCTTTCGAACCCAGGGATCGAGCCTGCGTCTCCTGCACTGCAAGTAGGATTGTTTGCTGCTGAGCCACCAGGGAAGCCCGTTAAAAGAATACTTTATGAGTATTCAGGCAGGGCATCAAGGATCACTAAAAACCATACCCAGACTATCTCAGTTTCCTTTTTAAATGTGGTTGGACAAAGGAATGCTATAAACATAAATATTTCTGGATTTCAGCAATGTTTAAAATAGTCTCTCTTGAGATCTTTGTTGAAGGTGACAAATATGAATTCTGTAAGTTAAGTGGTTAAGATAATTACTATATGCAAACTGCACCTACAGTGAGAGTAAGTCTGGTTTAGTGATACTCCATAGGACCTCAGGGAAACCTGTTCCCTGCAACATTTTTTATAAATAAATGACTTAGGTGATGATCAAATATGCAAATGACAGGAATCTGGGATGGGAAAGCAAAATCATATATGATAAAATCAACTTTTAAAGTAATCCTAAGTGGCTGGAATAGAAGGCTAAATCTAACAGGATAAACTTTAATAAGGATAAATATAAAGTCATGCACTTAGAATTAACATCAACAAAATGGCTCAATATATGTGAGAAAGACTAGGGCTTAAAAAAATCTATTTCAGTGAGACAAAATGTGCTATGGCTGCCCCAAATGCTGATAATCATGTTTCATTAAAAGGAAAGTCTGAGGAGGGAAATGGCCTTCTTCTCTATGCAAACTGCCTACACTTGAGAACTGTGCTTAGCTCAGAAGGTGGAACTTTAAAAAGACTTTAAAAATCTAAGGAAATAGATGAGAATAAATGAGGGGACCTAACATCATGTTGTTTGAAGAGTAAGTCAAGGCAATGATGTTTGAAGCAAAGAAGTCTTGTTAGGACTACTAAGAGATTCAATGATCAGTTGAGGAATGATCAGTTCAGAGTTGTCCTCATTTTAAACATTAAATTAAGCCAATCAAAAATAAATCACAAAGTCAATTAAATGGTTTTATTATTCTAAAAGGGTGAAATGTCTTGAGCCTGCTCAAGTTATAGAAGCTGACTGGGATAGGCCTAGAAAGGCTATGTGTTATTAGAAAAGGCTATACAGCATATAGTGCCCTCTACAAGAAGAAATATTACAAGTTCACTGCTATTAGAGTCCAAAGCATATTACTCAGTATCATCTGCTACAGAAAGCAATGACCAAATGATAACTATAAAGCCTGTATACTGGCTAGACCAACTGGCTTATAAACCTTCCTACATATTTTTTACAATTTTTCATTTTTAACTGTGTATTTGGCATGATAAAACAAGTACTACACAAATCATAATAAAGGCACAGATAACATCAAGGCATGCTAAATTTTCCTTCTAACAAATCCAAAGACTCATCAGAATAGTTTTCCCTAACATAGATGATTCCTAAAAATTATATTCTTGGAAAAAGACATAAAAAGTTTCCATTCTTAAACAAAATCTACACTTTCTTTTGGCCAAAGATGATTCTAATGAATTCTACTTGGAACACATTCTTCTACTGCTAAACTATGTATGAACTAGCTAGCAAGCAGAACATGTTTCCTGAAGTATTGATAACTCCCTCTTTAAAAAGAAAACTTCAATCATTCATTCATTAAATATTTATTAAGTATCTACTAGTGTCAGACAGACTATTCTAAGCACTAACAACTACATATCAACTTTTAAAATTATTTTTCTTCTTTCCTATTCTTTTCTTTTGGACTTTTATGTTTCAGTGCTAAGTCGCTTCAGTCTGACTCTGCAACCCTGTGGACTGTAGCCCACCAGGCTCCTCTGTCCATGCGATTCTTCAGGCAAGCAAACTGGAGTGGGCTGCCATGCCCTCCTCCGGGGGATCTTCCCGACCCAGGGATCAAACATACATCTCTTCTGTCTCTTGCATTGGCAGGTGGGCTCTTTACCACTAGTGCCACCTGTGAATCCAAAGAGCAGTCAATAAATGGTATCTCTTTTGTTGTTCTCGTTGTGCAGACGTTAAGTAGTGTCCAACTCTTTGCCACCCCACGAGCTACAGCATGCCAGGCTTCCTTGTCCTTCGCTGTCTCCCTGAGTTTGCACAAACTCATGTCCATGCCATCCAACCATCTCATCCTCTGTTGCCCCCTCTCTTCTCTTGCCCTCAATCTTTCCCAGCATTAGGGTCTTTTCCAAGGAGCTGGTTCTTTGCATCAGGTGGCCAAAGTATTGGAGCTTCAGCTTTAGCATCAGTCCTTCCAATGAATATTCAAGACTGACTTCCTTTAGGACTGACTGGTCTGATCTCCTTGCGGTCCAAGGGACTCTCAAGAGTCTTCTCCAGCACTCAGCCTTCTTTATGGTACAACTCTCACATCCAAACATCACTAATGGAAAAACTATAGTTTTGACTATATGGACCTTTGTCAATAAAATGATATCTCTGCTTTTTAATATGTTATCTAGTTTGTCATCACTTTTCTTCCAAGGAGGAAAGAGAAAACGAAAGTGTTAGTTGCTCAGTCATGTCCAAGTCTTTGTGACCGCATGGACTGTAGCCTGCCAGGCTCATCTGTCCATGGGATTTTCCAGGCAAGCATATTGGAGTGGGCTGCCATTCCCTTTTCCAGGGGATCTTCCTGACCCAGGGATGGAACCTGGGTCTCCCACATTGCAGGCAGATTCTTTACCATCTGAGCCACCAGGGAAGCTCAGGAGGAAGGGTCTTTTAATTTCCCTGGCTGCAGTCACCATCTGCAATAATAATTCTGGAGCCCAAGACAATGAAATCTGACAGTTTCCACTTTTCCCCATCTATTTGCCATGAAGTGACAGGACCGGATGCCATGATCTTAGTTTTTTCAATGTTGAGTTTTAAGCCAGCTTTTTCACTCTCCTCTTTCACCTTCATCAAGAGGCTCTTTAGTTCCTCTGCACTTTCTGCCACTAAAGTGCTATCTGCTTATCTGAGATTGTTGATATTTCTCCTGGCAACCTTGATTCCAGCTTGTGAGTCATCCACTCCAGCATTTTGTATGATGTATTCTGCAAATAAGTTAAATACACAGGATGACAATATACAACCTTGACGAGTAATACTCCTTTCCCAATTTTGAACCAGTCTGTTGTTCCATGTCCAATTCTAACTATTGCTTCTAGTCCTGCATACAGGTTTCTCAGGAAGCAGGTAAGTTGGTCTGGTATTCCCATGTCTTCAAGAATATCCCACAGTTTGTTGTGATCCACACAGTCAAAATCTTCAGTGTAGTCAATGAAGCAGAAAGTAGATTTTTTTGTAATTGCTTTGCTTTTTCTATGATCCAGTAGATGTTGGCAATTTGATCTCTGGTTCCTCTACCTTTTCTAAATCCAGCTTGTACATTTGGAAGTTCTCAGTTCAAGTACTGCTGAAGCCTAGCTTGAAGATTTTGAGCATAATCTTGCTAGCATGTGAAATGAGTGCAACTGTGTACAGTAATTTGAACTTTCTTTGGCATTGCCTTTCTTTGGAACTGGAATGAAAACTGACCTTTACCAGTCCCAAGGCCATTGCTGAGTTTTCCAGATTTGCTGGAAAACTAATTATTAATTTTTCTAACATAAAATTTATGACATTATTCCCCATTCTGTACTCACTTTTCCCTAATCAGTCTACAACTTACTAACTTCTTTTCATTTATATCTCACTTTTAGCTAAACAGTGGCTACATAGTTCCTATCTAACTGTAATAGGGAAATTGCTGAAACAGAGTTTGGTGGGAAAAAAAAAAAAGTAAAATCTAAATAACCCAAGTGTAGCCTTCAGTTTTATAAACCAGTAAAATTGCATGAGATCTCATAATTAGGCTGCTAAATGTCCCTTTGGTAACTAATCTCCTGAAATGGTCTCTGATGATGGGTATCTCCTGGTATTCACACCCTTCAGTGGCTTCCTTACACCTTGAATCTGGGCTAGTAATTTGCTCTAACATAGGCAATGTATAGGAAATAGCTGTGTGCCAGCTCTGGCTTAGAAGCCAACCTTTAAGAAAGACTGTCAGCTTTCATTTTTGTGTTTTGGGGAACCCTGAATCACCAGGTAAGAAGTCTACCAGATTTCCTTGGTGGTATAGCAGATAAGAATCCGCCTGGCAATGGAAGAGACACAGGTTCAATCCCTGGTCCAGGAAGATTCCACACTCCATGGAACAACTATTAATAAGCCCATGTGCCACAACTACTGAGCCCACGCCCTAGAGCCCTGGAGCCTCAACTACTGAGCACAACTGCCTGAGAGCCCGTGCTGCCACAGAGAAGCCCGTTTATGACAACGGAGGGTAGCCCCCATTCACCACGACTAGAGAAAGCCCACAGCAAGGCAGACCTAGCACAACTAATAAATAAACCAGAAGTCTGCCGTCCTTGCTTTTTATTGATTGATTGATTGGTTATACAAGGTCTACATAAGAAGTCTGGCTGCCTTGCTGGACTTCCCTTGTAGCTCAGTGAGTACAGAATCTACCTCCAATGCAGGAGACCCAGGTTCAATTCCTGGGTCCGGAAGATCCCCTGGAGAAGGAAATGGCAACCCACTCCAGTATTCCTGCCTGGAGAATCCCATGGATAGAGGTACCTGGCTGGCTATAGTCCACTGGGTTGCAAGAGTCGGACACAACTTAGAGATTAAACCATCACCACCATCCTGCTGGAGAGATCACAGGGAATGGCTAGTGGAGAGAGGCCCTGAGGCTATGGGGCAGGGTTAAGCGGTGGGGGCGTAGGATGTGGTAGTGCTGGTGGTAATGCAGCCATTCCAGGGTCCCACAGAACCGAGCATTAGACTGTGATGTTCCAGCCTAGGCCCCTAGATGACCACAGAACCTCAGATCGTGAGAAGTCATAAATTGTTTCAAATCACTCCATTTGGGGAGTGGTTTGCTAGGCAATAAGATAAAGAAAGGACAAGGCCCAGGTTCCAATGTTTCTACAGAATTCTTTACCATAAAACTTAATAGCAGTGGTGGTTATATACAGGAAGATATTAAATCAACCTTTCTTAGAATAGCTCTATTTAAAAAAACAACTCTCATCTAACTGCTTGGGAGTAAATTAAAAATACTATATTATCTACTTTAATAAACAAATTAAATTAAATTTGTTTAGTTAAACAAATACCCACAGAGAGTAAACAGATCGTACTCAACAGAAAAATCATTCTTCTTTGAACTCATCCTTACTGGGTCACTTTTGGCTCTCTCACTCCCTCTCATTTTTTAACTCATATAGTACATAACTCTCTAATGTAAAGCAACTAAGGATGCTGCTAAATCTAACAGCCAACATATTCACAATGAAGATATCTTAAGAATTGTGGTCCAAATCTTGCTTTGTAAGTCAGAAAAAAATACTGGAAATATAAGATAGTTTTCAAGTCATCTTCTGTCACATTTGTAGACTGCATTACTAAATCAAAGATCTGTACGGAAAGCACATGAACATCACTAGCTCTCAACCTTAGCTGAATATTAAGAATCTCCTGGGGAGCTTTTAAAACTCCCTTCCAGGCCATATCCAAAGAAGACATACAGATGGCTAACAAACACATGAAGAGATGCTCAACATCACTCATTATCAGAGAAATGCAAATCAAGACCACAATGAGGTACCATTTCACACCAGTCAGAATGGCTGCGATCCAAAAGTCTACAAGCAATAAATGCTGGAGAGGGTGTGGAGACAAGGGAACCCTCTTACACTGTTGGTGGGAATGCAAACTAGTACAGCCTCTATGGAGAACAGTGTGGAGATTCCTTAAAAAACTGGAAATAGAACTGCCTTATGACCCAGCAATCCCACTGCTGGGCATATACACTGAGGAAACCAGAATTGAAAGAGACACGTCGTGTACCCCAATGTTCATCGCAGCACTATTTATAATAGCCAGGACATGGAAGCAACCTAGATATCCATCAGCAGATGAATGGGAAAGAAAGCTGTGGTACATATACACGATGGAGTATTACTCAGCCATTAAAAAGAATACATTTGAATCAGTTCTAATGAGGTGGATGAAACTGGAGCCGATTATACAGAGTGAAGTAAGCCAGAAGGGAAAACACCAGTACAGTATACAAACACATATATATGGAAGTTAGAAAGATGGTAATGATAACCCTGTATGCAAGACAGCAAAAGAGACACAGATGTATAGAACAGACTTTTGGATTCTGTGGGAGAGGGAGAGGGTGGGATGATTTGGGAGAATGACGTTGAAACATGTATACTATCATGTGAGAAACGAATCACCAGTCTAGGTAGGATACAGGATACAGGATGCTTGGGGCTGGTGCACTGGNTGGATGAAACTGGAGCTGATTATACAGAGTGAAGTAAGCCAGAAAGAAAAATACCAATACAGTATACTAACACACATATATATATGGAATTTAGAAAGATGGTAACGATAACCCTGTATGTGAGACAGCAAAAGAGACGCAGATGTACAGAACAGACTTTTTGACTCTGTGGGAGAGGGCGGGATGATTTGGGAGAATGGCATTGAAACATGTATAATATCATATAAGAAACTAATCGTCAATCTAGGTTCGATGCAAGATACAGGATGCTTGGGGTTGGTGCACTGGGATAACCCAGAGGGAGATGGTATGGGGAGGGAGGTGGGAGGGGGGTTCAGGAGTGGGAACTTATGTACACCTGTGGTGGATTCATGTTGATGTATGGTAAAACCAATACAGTATTGTAAAGTAAAAAAAAAAAAAAAGATTTTAAAAAGTGTCTGTGCAAGTGAGAGTCCATAAATCTTAAGCTTCACAACAATCTTACCTTGAGAAATGGGGTAATCAGATGATAATTGTTATAAGAATAATTAGCACAAACTCTTTTGGTCTTCAAAAAAGGGTATAGGCTAGAAGGGAGAATTTCTGATCATGATGCAGTTGCTCAGAGAAAGGAAAGGATGTGTTTCCTGTGAGGATCCAGGTGACCTTTGCTGCCTGAAGATCCTTTTTTTACTCATGCCGGCCTTAGACTTCATGTTCTCGCCTATGTGGACAAGTCCAGCATGTATGCCTCAGTGTGTGACTTAATCTGATTCAAATCAGTGCATGTGTCTGGCATATACTCTAAGAAAACATGTTTTTCACTGTGAGATTAATGTAGGAGAGAAGATCCAGAAGGAACATGGGGCAGTGCTCATGCACTCAAAGACCTGCAGTCTGGCTGAGGAGACAACCTGGACACACATTAAATAAGTCTAGAAAATGTTATAACATCATGGCAAACTTCAAAGTTGTTTATCAAATTCTCACCCTCTTTTTAGACAAGCTTATATCACTTTTATAAAGTGTGTCCTGAACACACCAACCAAAGAGAGTCTACTCCCATCCAACTCATATGACATTTAAGGTTGAGAACACTGATCTGATGTTTTGTGTATCCTGTCATTTCTGTCTCACTGTTAAAGTGGCTATGAGTATGAATGTGCGTGTGTTTGTGCCTGTGTGTGTGTTATTGGGAATGATGGTGATGTCTCCTCAATAAGATGATCAGTGTTGTGAGGACAAGAACCAGGTTGTTGGCTTCCATATGATCCCACAGCCTCTATATTCTGTCCCCTGAACGAATGATTGTATCAAATAGTACAGTCAGACTCAGCTCATAGTGTGCCATGTGTGTTAGAAAGAGAAAGCAGAGATGCTGGTCGGAGGAATTAGGGAGGCTATTGAAACAGAAGGGAAAGGGAAAGGGCACAACCTTTAAAAGAGTGACATGGCCATTGGACATGATAGAAACTGGTCAGAACTGAGTATATCCAAGATAGTGGAAGATTCAACCTCCAGCAGACTGTGAGCCTCATTATATACTCATTATAATACATTAGCCTGTTAAGTGACATACACACCAGCACCATGACAGTTCTGAAGCTAATGTTAAAAGGCCAAAAAATGGGCAGTGTCCCAATTCCTGGAAATCCTCCCCCTTTTCTGAAATAATTGGAATACTCCTACTCATAAGCCTACAAAATTACACAGCTCATAAAAACTAACTGCACCATATTTCAAAGCACTCTCTCTCTCCCTCTCTCTCTTTCTCTCGACTCCTGAGATGGCCCACACTCTGTGGAATGTGCTTCTCTCTAAGTAAATCCACTTCTTACATATCACTTTATCTCTGAATTCTTTCACAAAAAAAACAAGAATTTTAAATTCACTGGCAACAAGAAGGAGATGGAGTTCAATCTGCACAAATTTCATTTATCAGAGTTAGAGCATTTCCTCCTAGCTACATAGCTCATCATTCCCACTTTTCAGTTTCATGTCCAGTTAGAATTCCTAAGAGAATTTGAGAGAGAAGGCAGCAGGGTGGTTTGTTGACCTCAAAAGAGAGATTGTTCAAATCAGAGTAACTATAAGAAAGTGGCAGGGTTAGAAATTGGAATAGGATATGTTGAAATTCTCTTTTGAGTTCCTTGGGAGAAATGGGAATCAGCCAGGGATACAGGAGTCAGGAGACAGGAGAAAATCTAGAGTAGACCATTGTGGAGCCAATAACTGGGTCATTAAGGTCACACAACTGCCGGGAATCACCCAGCACTGAACAAGAATGAAAGAGAAAACTGTGAGGCAGCCATGTGAAGGATTAGTTGCAGGGGAGCAGTGTTCCACTCACAGCAGCCACAGCCACGGTATTCACTCAGTGAAGGCTGCAGACAGGAGTGCAAACACTGGGGCAGCTGAGCCAGCAAGCATTCTGCTCTCCACCAAGAGGACCCCACCCCTCCAGGCAGAGTAGGAGCCTGCTTACCCATGGACCTAGCTGTGAACTGCTTTTGTACAGCCTGAAGTCAGTACCAGGAATGCAGACTCTCAGTTCTCTCACCGTCCTGGGCATTCTTTCACCTCCTGAGACACCCCTTCTCAGCCTCTTCTCAACAGCCAGCTCATCTCAGTCCCTGATTTCTGTACCATGAGAGTTCTAGCAGGGAAGCACAACAATTTTAATCTCTAAGAATGACTTTTTTCTCTCTCATAGAATAGTGATCTCTTTGGACAAAGGAGAAGTGAAAGGAAGAAAGGGCTATCATGCTGGCCAGTTAGATCAGCTGAATAATCAACTCTAGCAAACACGGCATGACTAACAACTACAAGATGAACCTCTTTCCTATACCAGCCCAAAACTGTCTAGATCCCTCATATTTACATTATACTACCCTTCTTAGNGTGGTGTTGGAGAAGACTTTTGAGAGTCTTTTGGACTGCAAGGAGATCAAACCAGTCAATCCTAAAGGAAATCAGTCCTA
The DNA here is from genome assembly GCA_006410615.1 of Neotragus moschatus. Lineage (NCBI taxonomy): Eukaryota > Metazoa > Chordata > Mammalia > Artiodactyla > Bovidae > Neotragus > Neotragus moschatus. The sequence continues at coordinate 699,827 of SJYA01000725.1, read as the reverse complement.
AAAATTCATTGGAAGGACTAATGCTGAAGCTGAAACTCCAATACTTTGCCACTAGATGTGAAGAGAAGATGCCTTGAAAAAAATCCTTGATACTGGGAAAGATTGAGAGCAGGGAGAGAAGGGAGTGGCAGAGGATGAGATGGCTAGATAGATGGCAGTGACTGAATGGACATGAATTTAAACAAGCCCTGGGTTATAGTGGTGGACACAAGAGGCTGACATGCTGCAGTCCAGGAAGTTGCAACGTTCAGATATGATTTAGCAACTGAATACCACCACTAACAATTGGCAGTAAAAACAAACAAACAAACAAAAAATTAAAACCAATTAATGACTTAACTGTAGCTTAAATAATTAAAAAAATAACCAATTAAGGCCAATATCTTTATAAATAATAAATATAGTGTATATATAAATAAAATATACAATAGAAAAATCACAGAGAAAATCAGGTAAACCAAAAGTTGATTCTCAAAAAATAAATACAGAAAAATTTGTCTCTTAATATATAACCAAAAAGTGACAAATCTTTAGCTACATGGACTTTAAAAAAAGGAGAAAATATTCAAATTACTAAATTTGGCAATCAAATTGTGAATTTTTCCACTGATTTTACAAAAATAGAAGGATTATAATAGAGTACTTTGAGCACTGTTAGCTAACAAATTAGATAACCTAGCTAAAATAGACAAATTCCTAGAAACACAAAACTGACAAGTATGAAAGCATGAAGAAATAGAATATAGGAAATGTATTACTAGCTAAGAAACTGAATCAGTAATCAGAGATTACTCAACAAAGGAAAAATTCTGAACCTGATGGTAAATTATAATACTGAGATTTCAAGAAGAACCAATACCAATCTTTTCCAAGGTTTTCAAAAAATCTGAAGAGAGAGGACATCAAAAAATAATTTAAGAAGACAATTCCATTTCCAGTATCATCAACAAGAAAAAAAAATACTAAGAACTTACTTAGAAGGTAAATGATTTGTGCAATTGAAAACTACAAACATTGCTAAAACTAATAGCAGACAGAAGTGGAAACATAGCCATTTTTCAGGGAGTAGAAGTCTTACTATTGTTAAGATGTCAATACTACCCAAAACAATATTAGATTCAATTCAATCCGATCAAAATCCCAACAATATTTTTGCAAAAACAGGAAAAATCGTCATAAAACTCATATGGAATCTTACAGAACCCTGAGTAACTTAAAAAAAAAAAAAAGTCCTGAAAAAGAAGCACAGAGCTGGAGGACACATACTTAATGATTTTAAAACTTACCAAAAAACTACAGTAATCCAGGGCTTCCCTTGTGGCTCAGTGGTAAAGAATCCCCCTGCCAGTGTAGGAGAAACATGGTTTTGATCCCTGATCTGGGAAGATCCCACGTGCTGTGGAGCAACTAAGCCCTAGTGTAATAGCTACTGAACCTATGCTCTGGAGCCTGTGCTCCACAACAAGAGAAGCCTCCACAATGAGAAGCTCATGCACCGTAACTAGAAAGTAACCCCCACTTGCCACAACTAGAGAAAGGCCCACACAGAAGGAGTACCCAGCAAAGCCAAAAATAAATAAATAAATAAAATTTTATATGTATATGTATATAGTATATGTACACATATATACTGTATACTACTACTACTACTAAGTCGCTTCAGTTGTGTCCGACTCTGTGCGATGGCAGCCCACCAGGCTCCTCTGTCCCTGGGATTCTCCAGGCAAGAACACTGGAGTGGGTTGCCATTTCCTTTTCCAATGCATGAAAGTGAAAAGTGAAAGTGAAGTCGTTCAGTCGTGTCCGACTCTTAGTCACCCCATGGACTGCAGCCTTCCAGGCTCTTCCATCCATGGGATCCTCCAGGCAAGGGTACTGGAGTGGGGTCCCATTGCCTTCTCCTATATACTGTGTATATATATATATATATATATGTATATATATATATAGTATATACTTCAGTAATTCAAGAGTGTGGTACTGACATCAAGATAGACATTTAGACCAATGGAATAGAGTAAATCTAATAAATAAATCCTGATATATATAATATTAAATTCATTTCTTTGACTCTGTTAAACATGAATGAAGCTATAATTCATCCATAGACAGGCACCTTAATGTTTAAAGTGGCTTAATTGTTTACAGAAAAAACCCTGGAATAAATTAATGCATACATCAACAGTAAAATGGAGAAATACATTTTAGTATACTCAGTAAATGAAACGCTAAACATCAATGAAAAGGAATGAAAATAATTTACTACATGATAATATTAGTATTTACTTTACAAACAATTTATATAAAATTCAACAAGCATAGATATTTTATAATGTTAGTGTTCATAATATTGCTTAAGTTTGCTTATAAGTTAACTATGATGAGCATTAGAGTACTTTCTGAGTATTGAAATTATTTTATGTGGTTGTATGGTTTTGCTCACCTTGTAAAACTGTACTGGGTTTTAGATTTGTGATATATGCAATTAATTATAATTATGTTATACATCAAATAAAACATTACATAGTCTTTCTGGCTTGCATTCACTAAGCCATGTTTTTCATAGGGGTCATGGAAGCAAACATCTACAAATCCAGTGGAATAGCGGGTACCATCTAAATTTGACATACTATGCACAGATCCAGTCAAATGCTGTCATGAAGGATTTTGAATCCAGTGTGGCCATATTTTCTAATACATTAAAGAAACTATAAGTTTTAGATATTTTTGTGAAATTTTGTAATTTTAAGTGTCTGTTTATCCCACCAAACAGTATGCCAGCATAAAAATTATAAAATAAACTTGGTATGGGGTAAATGTTTTATGCTCATTGTGATCTTGGTGTGATCATTAAAATTCTGAAAATAAATTTCTTTCTTTTGTAACTGCTTTTGGAAGAAATTTATACCTGCCTGTTTGTATGTATTTGCTTAGGCCACCTTTGGACAGTATTAAGGAGTTTTTTTTTTTTTTTTTTAATCATGGCATATTTTCCCCTCTAGTACCTTGGCTTTCACGAGTCATTTTCATTTATTTTCCCAGATTAGCTGACTGTCAATGAATGCTACTCTGTACTGAATCATCAGTATGAAATGGTGGCAATCCAATTACTTGTCAGGGAATATAACCTCAAATCTGCTATTGCTCAATATTTATGAAAAGCACAGTTGAGAGAACACAATATTTATGGGGAAATTTCTGAACAGTAAGCAGTACACTCATATCACTAAATGCTCTAATAGCTATCCATAAATTATTCCATAGTATAAGTGTACTAGCTGCTTAGACCACATAATTTTATCACCTTCTAGTATAATACATTTATAGAACTGCCTTTTTGGCAAGATGCCATCATCATACAAGGAAAATTGTAAGAGTGCTCACTTCGGCAGCACATATACTAAAATTGGAACGATACAGAGAAGATTAGCATGGCCCCTGCACAAGGATGACAAGCAAATTCGTGAAGCATTCCATATTTTTAACACCACACACAAAAATAAACTCAAAATGGATTAAAGATCTAAACTTAAGAACAGAAACTATAAAACTCCTAGAGGAGAACATAGGCAAAACACTCTCCGACATAAGTCACAGCAGGATTCTCTACGATCCTCCTCCCAGGATACTGGAAATAAAAGCAAAAATAAACAAATGGGATATAATTAAAATTAAAAGCTTCTGCACAGCAAAGGAAACTATAAGCAAGGTGAAAAGACAGCCTTCCGAATGGGAGAAAATAATAGCAAATGAAGCAACTGACAAACAACTAATCTCAAAAATATACAAGCAACTTATGCAGCTCAATTCCAGAAAAATAAATGACCCAATCAAAAAATGGGCCAAAGAACTAAATAGACATTTCTCCAAAGAAGACATATGGATGGCTAACAAACACATGAAAAGATGCTCAACATCACTTATTATCAGAGAAATGCAAATCAAGACCACAATGAGGTACCATTTTACACCAGTCAGAATGGCTGCGATCCAAAAGTCTACAAGCAATAAATGCTGGAGAGGGTGTGGAGACAAGGGAACCCTCTTACACTGTTGGTGGGAATGCAAACTAGTACAGCCTCTATGGAGAACAGTGTGGAGATTCCTTAAAAAACTGGAAATAGAACTGCCTTATGACCCAGCAATCCCACTGCTGGGCATATACACTGAGGAAACCAGAATTGAAAGAGACACGTCGTGTACCCCAATGTTCATCGCAGCACTATTTATAATAGCCAGGACATGGAAGCAACCTAGATATCCATCAGCAGATGAATGGGAAAGAAAGCTGTGGTACATATACACGATGGAGTATTACTCAGCCATTAAAAAGAATACATTTGAATCAGTTCTAATGAGGTGGATGAAACTGGAGCCGATTATACAGAGTGAAGTAAGCCAGAAGGGAAAACACCAGTACAGTATACAAACACATATATATGGAAGTTAGAAAGATGGTAATGATAACCCTGTATGCAAGACAGCAAAAGAGACACAGATGTATAGAACAGACTTTTGGATTCTGTGGGAGAGGGAGAGGGTGGGATGATTTGGGAGAATGACGTTGAAACATGTATACTATCATGTGAGAAACGAATCACCAGTCTAGGTAGGATACAGGATACAGGATGCTTGGGGCTGGTGCACTGGGATGACCCAGAAAGATGATATGGGGAGGGTGGTGGGAGGGGGGTTCAGGATTGGGAACTCATGTATGTCTGTAGCAGATTCATGTCAATGCATGCCAAAACCAATAGAGTATTGCAAGTAAAAAAATAATAATAAATAAATAAAGAGCATTCCCCCCAAAAAATAAATAAATAAAATAAAACTCCCTTCCAGGCCATATCCCATGCCAGCTAAATCTGAACTGGTCGGGGAGAGTTTGGTGAGTTTAACTACTTAGTGCCGAGTCTAAGCCAAAGTAAAGGGTTTGATCTCAGTGTCATCTAGGATGACCACCTTTCTGCACCAAGACTCGACTTTACAGAGGACCTCAGCAAGCCATCTTGAAACATCAGCACTAAGGGTAAGGGAGTTTGTTCAGATTTGTGCAAATCCATCACCATTACTGGAGAGAAAGCACTCTCCTTGACGCTGAGTTAGTAAATTTCTTTAAAACTTTTTTTTCCCTTCATTTATTCAGCCAATAGTCTTTGACTCAGCTCGTAAAGAATCTGCCTGCAATGCGGGAGACCTGGGTTCAATCCCTGGGTTGAGAAGATCCCCTGGAGAAGGGAAAGGCTACTCATTCCAGTATTCTGGCCAGGAGAATCCCATGGACTGTATAGTCTGTGGGGTCACAAAGAGTCGACACGACTGAGCAACTTTCACTAGTCTGAACACCTACTGTGTTTGGGGCCCTCTTTTAGGTGGAAGAGATAGTAATAAACACGGTATAGATAATATCCTCTTACAGAGCAAAAAGCATCATTATCATCTAAATTTCTCTTTCTGCACAACCACAAATCTTACTATTCTACAAACAACTACTGTTTTTCTACATTCCAGTTCATTGTCCTTAAAGTATGACTAATACTTGAGGAAGCACAAATGAATTATTTAAAAATAAAGATTATGTAACTCAAAAGGGCCTACTACGTTTACAGTAGGTGTTTTATATACAGTTCTGCCCTCGGTAGCTTAACTCTACGCCTCTGGAACTTCAAATCTGAACTTCAAACCTGGAACAGAGACTGTTCGGTGTGACCTCAAAACACAAGTGAGCTAGATAAATCCACCACAAGTGGATTTTATGCTGATGCTGTCTGTAAAAGAAAGATCGATCATCCAACAGGCTTTCTTTAGGAATAGTGTTTCTAGAACTTTTTTCCCAGATCCCAGTAATGGGCTTAAGGTTCTTTAAGCGCTTTAAGAATTGCTTCTGGGAATAAACCATTCTTCAGCACGGTTAGCAGAGATCAGAGGTTTGAATTGTTGTCATTTATCAAGTACATCTCAAAGTTTCCCCCTAAAAGAAGCTAATTTCTTTTCTTCCTCCAAATCTTTGACTTTCCCTCATTTCTACTTTGCTGAATAATTTGCCAATTACCATTTATTTCCTTCTTTAGCAATGTGTTATCTTCCTTTAACTTAGTCACTAAAAACTTATTTCAAATCTGTCTAGAAGCTTTACTTATTTTTAGAAGCTGAAAATAATCTGACCAATATCAGAATCAAATTTACTTCCAGGGAGCTTGTAAGATATTAAAAGTTTAATCAAAGAAATCAGAATCAGCAAAGCCCTACCTCAGGAGATTTGCCAGATATAGCCCTGCTTCTTTCTCAGTTTTTTTCCTACATCACAGGATTAGCTCTTACAGCCTACAAATCTCATTAAAACACTGCTAATTGAAAACATCACCTGTGGCATCATTAGTGACAGGCTCTTTTATTAAATTTCTGAAATCACTGACTCTTCCCATTTAGGTGATGAATGACAACCATGGGTTATATATTCCAGAGAATCTGGCAGTTTTGACATAAAAAATAGAGCGCCACTTTCAGTACTCAAAGATCTGATATCTAGCATTACATTATGACCTATCTGTGAAGACATTTTTGTTTGTTTTCCTGTGACTAAGGGAAACCACACTTAGCCCCTTATACTGCCAAACTTCAAAGCTTCTTTTCAGGTCCCAAATGTCTTCCAGTGCTTTTGATTTTCTTTGTTTGTTTGCAGTTAGACTTCCCTCCCTTCGAATTAGCAAGCATCCCTCACCACTTCTGGGGTTCTTATTCCTTGCCCATTCCATTCCCACTACCAAGCCTAGCTAGTCCCCCCATTCCTCTCTGCAGTGAAAGACAGACATTTTCCTGTTTGTTAACGCTTTAACCACTAATAACTTTTGGGGAAATCCTAAAAGTATCAGAATACTTATCCTACGAAATGGCCAAAAGACTTTAGCTACTTTTCTCTCCTTTATGCTTACAGCGGCAGGGCTTATGAAAAGTTCTCTGCCTTCTCCTTCAAACCACATCTTTGATGAAGGTCTTTCCTCCTAAAAGGGCCACATGTTCCCTGGAGATGTCCCAAGTTAGGCCTGATGATGCAATCGAGGCAGAACTGCTTTTGCTCCCTTTCTTTTACAGATAGACAGCAGATAGGAAACTATGTAGATAGATGGATACACAACATGATAGACAGAAAATTAAGCTGCAGTTCTAAGGATATGCAGAATAGAAGACACCCAGTTCACTAAGCCTCAATCCTTTTCAGGAACGATATCTAGCTTTTTGTCATTATCCCCCAGTCTACAGTCAAGAGTAACCTTTAAAAATGTAAATCTAAAATGTCACTACTCTGTTTACAATGCTTCAGAGGCTTCCCACTGAAATGTTGATAACCACTAGCTCCTCAACAGGGCACTCAAGGCCCTTCCATACTGGATCCAGCTTACTTGCTCAGTTTCATCTCTCATTATACTTCTCATCTCTCTTTTCCCTCTTCTAACAATTCCAGCTGACAAAATATAGCTCCTTTCCCTTGCTCTAACTCCACAACCACCACTGATTTTTTTTTACATGTCAATTAGCATTTAATCCACACAAGGAGCAACTGTGTCCCTCTCCTTATTTGCCAGTTGAAGAAACTGATCACGTAATTTGAAATGTTAAAAAAAATTTGCCCATGGTTAAATGGCTAGAAAATAGCACATATAAATCTAAGTCTATTCATGCATTCATTCAATATTTTGTGAGCATTTTAGGCCTGGCACCATTTCAGGCAGCAAAGAAACAGTAAACAAATTTTATCCAAGTTTTATCCTTCTTTATTATCACTCAATGCCTGGCATAAAGTTGCATTTGTTTAAAACATTCCTGAGGAAAATGTAATCAAGAGTTCCTATTCAGTGATCCAAAGATATTTCTTAAGGTGATGCACACCGGGACTCTACACATGGCTATTTGTGCAAGTCATACTAATAGAATGATAGTATCAATGAACTGATTTCTCTAAAAGGACTCAGGGCTTTTGTAACAGTTGATTCCCCTGTCCACAAACTAAACTTCCAGATTGTTTTGCATCATTCAGGTCTCTGCTATATTCTGTCACATCTACAGAGAAACATTCATGGTCACGCTACCTAATAGATTCTATGCATTTCCATCGAGGCACTCCCTTGTCTGTCTGCCTATCTGTCTGCTTACCTACCTATTTACTACTCCTCCCATAAGAATGCAAACTCCAAGAGTGCAGAGACCTCATTTGTTTTGTCCCCCTAGTATTAACAAGGCCTGGCCATAGTAGGTACTCAATAAATATTGTTTAAATAACAACAATAATAATAGGAATAGTAATAATCCCATTAGAAAACCCAGGTCTTTATAAGTTAGGCTACTCAGCAAACATGACGGGTGAATAGTCCAGAAAATGCTTCTATCACTTATTATCAAATCTCTATTGACAGGCTTTCCTGGTGGCTCAGCAGTAAGAATCCAGCTGCCAATGCAGAAGACACAAGCTTGATCCCAGGTCCAGGAAGATCCCTCATGCTGCAGAGTAAACTAAAGCACAACTACTGAGTCTGTGCTCTAGAGCTCTGGGACTGCAAGTACCGAGCCCTCGAGCTGCAACCACTGGAGCCTGTGTGCCCTAGAGCCTGTGCTCGGCAACTAGAGACGCAGCCACGGGAATGAGACACCCATGCACTGCAACCAGAAAGCAGCGCCCACTCTCGGCAACTAGAGAAAAGCCCGAATAGCAACAAAGACCCAGCACAGCCAATAAATACACACAAATTTAAGACAAGGCTATCGAGCACTTGGCTGGCTATCACTCCTTCAAAGAGTTTCTGAGTATTTCCATGTTACTTACAATTGCCTCTCCACACGCAATTTTACTAATTAAATCTCTCATGCAATATTTCTAAGCATCTTTAACAACCAAACCTACAAACCTACTTACTCATGAAACCATCTTCTTTTTTGCTCCTGATACAATGAAGGCAAAATTCTTTCTGTTGGGAAAGGCTAATCCTTACCCATGGAGTCAGAATCCATGTGTTCCTAATTCCTAAGAATATTATTTCCCTTTACTGTCCCCATGCATGTACCATCAACCTTTTATTGGATTATAACTATTAGCATATATTCATGTTTGACTAGCTCTCATTCATAAAAAAAAATGTTCCCACATCTCCCTTCAACTACTACTATGCTTCTCTGTACTTTTCATAACTAAAATTATCTATATATATTCAGTGTCCATTTTCTCATCTCTTGATTCTTTCCTCAAACCACGACAGTTAGGCTTTCACTCCTCAAAAAAAGTGATTGCCGTGGTCACCAATGACTTCCATGTAGCCCAACTCAACTGTCACTTCTCTGGGCTTATTTTACTTCAAGCTTCAGCAACATTCAACAGAGCTCTAACCCTACAGTGGTTACTCTCCTCTCTGGCCTCCTAAATCCTAATTTTCTTCCTACCTCACCAGCAATGCCTCCTCAACTGCCTTGTAGCAACCCCTCTTCCTCCATAAAACTTCAGGATGTGATTTTGGCTCTTTTCTTTCTACACTCCCAGATGATCTCATTAATCCCCATATATTTAAATATCATAGTTATCTGATGACTCCCAAACACACCTAGGTCCAGACTTCTGTTTTGAACTCCAGATCCCATATTTAAATATCTAATATTACCTCTTTGATGTCTCTCCGGGATACCTAATGAACCAAGTCCAAATGCGAACTTTCAGTCTTCCTCCAAACCTTCCCAGCCTACCACTCTACCCTCTATTCCTCCTTGTACCAGATGGCAAATGATTCATCAAAATGTTCAAACCAGAACACTTGAAGGCATCCTAGAATGATACCCTTTCCCTTATCTTCATGCCCATTAACAAGTCCTATCAATTTTTCTCTGTGAAATGTATCTATCTTAAGTTCATCTTCTCTTCAGTAGAGTACAAGAATTAAGAAGATAGGCTCTGAAGTTAGACACTAGAATTTAAATCAAAGCAATAACAGTTAGCATTCATTGAGCATTTGCTGCTTGCCTAACATTGTTTTAATTATTTTACACGTATTAATTTTTTTAATGTTCATCAGAACCTCATGCTGCCGCCGCTGCCGCCACCAAGTCGCTTCAGTCGTGTCCGCCTCTGTGTGACCCCATAGACGGCAGCCCACCAGGCTCCCGTCATCAGGTAGGTACTATTATTATTTCTATTTTAAATCACAGCAACAGAGCTTAAGTAACCTGTCCAATCCTGAGAGACCCAGAATTCAAATTCCTAAATCTAATTCCAGATCTTACTGTGGGAGACTGTTTCTTGGTAAAAAGAGACTAGAGATAGGAGATTAGGAGGACTTCCATGGAGGTCCAGTGGTTAAGACTCCGAGCTTCTACTACAACTGGCTTGTTTGATCCCTGGTTGGGTAACTAAGATCGTGCATGCCACATAGCATGGCCAAAAAAAAAAAAAAAAGATAGATAGGGAGATCAGTTCAAAGCTAAGGCAACAGTCTGGGTAAATAATAATGACAGTCTAAACCAGTAATGAAAGTAGAAACATTTCAAATTTATGAAATCTTCAAGTAAGACCTAAACAGACAGTTATAGCATGTTCAAGGACTGAAAGGCTGAATACGTTAAAGATGTCAATTTTTCCCAAACTGATCTACAGATTCAATGCCAGTCACTATCCTAACAGAGTCAACTTGACAAACTGATTCTAAAATTTGTATCAATTAGCAAAACCAAGAATAGGCAAGCTACTCCTTAAGAAAAAACATAAAAGAGACTTACCCCATCAGATATCAAATATTATTTCAAAGCTTTAGTAATTAAGATAGCATGGTGTTGATTCAGATGGACAAATTAACCTAACAGAATACAGAACCCATTAACTGACTCCACATGTACAAAAATCTACTTTATGACAGAGCTAGTAACACTGATCAGTGAAGAAAGGAAGAACTTTTTAATAAACAATGTTGGAAAAATTGGATATCTACATGGGAAAAGATGAAATTGGATCAACACCCAATACAAAATTCAATTTTAAAAAAACCAGTTCTGGGAGTTCCCTGGAGGTGTAGTGGTTAGGAATTCCTGCAAGGCACGTGGTGTGGCAAATATATATATATATATATATATATATATATAAATGGATTAAAGATTTAAGTGTAAAAAGCAAAAATGTAAAACATTTGCTGCTGCTGCTAAGTCACTTCAGTCGTGTCCGACTCTGTGTGACCCCACAGATGGCAGCCCACCAGGCTCCCCCGTCCCTGGGATTCTCCAGGCAAGACCACTGGAGTGGGCTGCCATTTCCTTCTCCAAGGCATGAAAGTGAAAAGTGAAAGGGAAGTCGCCTCAGTCGTGTCCGACTCTTCACGACCCCATGGACCGCAGCCTACCAGGCTCCTCTGTCCATGGGATTTTCCAGGCAAGAGTACTGGAGTAGGGTGCCATTGCCTTCTCCGTGTAAAACGTTTAGAAGACAATAAAAAAGAATAACACTATAGTTCAGTGGTATAGAATCTGCCTGCCAGTTCAGGAGATATGGGTTTGATTCCTGGTCTGGAATACCCAACATGCCTTGGGACAATTAAGGTCATGCACCACAACTGCTGAGCCTGTGCTTTTGAGCCATGGAACTGCAACTACTAGAGCCCACATGCCCAAGAGACTGTGCTCCATAAAAAGAGACGCCGAGGCAATGGGAAGCCACGCACTGCAACTAGAGAGCAGCCACTGCTCTCCAAAACTAGAGAAAAGTTCATGCAGCAACGAAGACCCAGCACAGCCAGAAAAAAACAATAACTCCATGGCCTTAGACTGGGGAAGAATTTCTTAGACATTAAAATTATATACCATACAGGAAAGGATTGATAAACTATAATATACCAAATTAAAAACTTTGGAACCAGTGACACATAAAATGAAATTACAAGCCATAAATTGGGAGAAGATACCAGCTATACAAATAAAGACAAAAGATGACGATCAAAATATATTTTAAATTACTATAAATTAAAGACTAGTGATGAAAGGAAAATCAGAACACCAATTTGTGTATCCAAAGTCCCAAATGAGGATTTCCCTGGTGGTCCAGTGGTTAAGAATCCACCTGCCAACGCAGGGGACATGACTTTGACCCCTGGTCTGGGAAGATTACACACGCTGCAGGGTAACTGCCCACCTGCTGCAGCTACTGAAGCCCACTCACCTAGAGTCTGTGCTCCGCAGCAAAAAAGCCACCACAATGAGAAGTCGGCGCACGGCAGAGTAGCCACCACCAGCTACAACCAGAGAAAGCCTGCATGCAGCAACCCAGAGCAGCCAAAATTAAAATGAAATAAATAAAATTATTTTTAAAAATAACTTTTAAAAAGTCCCAAAAGGGGACTTCCCTGGTGGTCAGTGGTTAAAACTTCACCTTCCACTACAAAGGGTGCAGGTTCATCTCTGCTCAGGGCACTAAGATCCCACATACCTCAACATCAAAATATCAAAATATAAAACACAAACAATATTGTAACAAATTCAACAAAGACTTCAAAAAAAACAGTCCCAAATGAATTTTTCTCCCAGATTCTAGCCTGATGATGCACAGTAGGAGTCAACCTCTGGCTACAGTAGGAAACTACTGCCAACAAGGTAGATAAAGGCAGGAGATGGGAGGTGGAAAAAAGAAAAGGAATGTAACAAGTGGGATGAGTAAGGAATGGCAACATTATTGGGTTGTAGGTCAACTTCCATTTGAATTATAAGAGGGCAAGAGAACTAAGACAGCAAAGAAACATCTACAGACCTTTAGGAACAAAACCAACAAATGAGATAGGACAATTTTTAAAGATGTGGGAAGTTAGCCAGCAACAGATTATGCAGTAGAGACTTTTTCCCCAAAATTATGCAGTATTTCAGACTTATAAAAAGGTAAAAAAAAAAAAAAGTACAACAAATACCTGTGTGTACACCACTTAGCTTCAGAAATAGAGTATTTATTGTTAAAGCCCTCTGTTTATTCCTCAGTTAAATCCCTCAGTCAACTCCCAGAGGCAGGAGTATCCCGAACTTGAAGAAAAACTTGCTTAGTCATTTCTTTGTATTTTTACAGTGAGGTCATTTTTTAAAAAGTAGTGGATAAATTTTGTGACAAATAGAGGGATTTCATCTAAATACATTGTCCATCATAAGAGACTCAGNGTTAAATCCCTCAGTCAACTCCCAGAGGCAGGAGTATCCCGAACTTGAAGAAAAACTTGCTTAGTCATTTCTTTGTATTTTTACAGTGAGGTCATTTTTTAAAAAGTAGTGGATAAATTTTGTGACAAATAGAGGGATTTCATCTAAATACATTGTCCATCATAAGAGACTCAGAATGAAGGAGAAAGGAAAGGAGCAGGATCAACTCTTAAGACAAAGGGATGAAGATTTAGAAGACAGCTGAAGGGGAAAAAAGTGAAANTGGCCACCTCATTCGAAGAGCTGACTCATTTGAAAAGATCCTGATGCTGGGAAAGATTGAAGGTGGGAGGAGAAGGGGACGACAGAGGATGAGATGGTTGGATGGCATCACCGATTCAATGGACATGAGTTTGAGTAAACTCTGGGAGTTGGTGATGGACAGGGAGGCCAGGTGTGCCACAGTTCATGGGGTCGAACTGAACTGAACTTGCCTTTGAAACAGAAAAGAGTGACAGTGAGTTCAGTACATTCACTCAATGGATCAGCAGCTATTTTTTAGACACTCTTCTAAGGTACTAGGGATAAAGCAGAAATCAGAACAAAGTCTCAGCCTTCAAGGAGCATTTATTCTAGTTGGGGAAAGAGGTAGGCAAAGGAATAACTCATCAGATATTGGGGAAAAGACAAAAATGACTAGCAAAGGCAGAGTGCTGGTGAGAGGAAGGAGGTGCCTGCTATGTTCTTTGAAGGTAGTGAGGGATGTATAAGTCTTATCTCAGGAGGAGTTACAGCAGATACAGAAGGCCCTGAGGTGGGAGTGTGCATAGCATTTGAAGGACTATAAGGAGGCTCGATGTGGCTGGGGTCAGCAGCAAGGGGAAGAGTCAATATGGACAAGACACAGAAGCACCACATGTGGAACAATGCCAGAACTGAACCTTCTGTTCAAAGTGAGATGCAAAATCACTGGAGAGTTTTTAGGAGAAAAGTAGCACAATCTGATCTACATTTCAAGTAAGACAATCATATAATTTATCATTCAAACAGGAACACTTGGGTGAGTGAAGGAGGGTGCTATCAATAGTTACGTTAGGACAAAAGGCTTGTTACAAGACTTTCATTTTAAAAGGCTGCTATGTGGAGCCAACTTGAAGGGGTTCCTCCAGCCAAATCTGGAACTGATCAAAATATCTCGTGATAGTATTAATAAACGATTACAATCTATTAAGTAATGAGACTACACTGATAAAAATAAGTTCATTTTTTTTAAAAAAGTGATACAGATATATATATATATATTTCACATTCTTTTCTATTACAGTTTATCACAGGATATTGACTACAGTTCCCTTGCTACAATATACTATAGGACCTTGTTGCTTATCTAGCATATATAATAGCTTCCATCTGCTAATCCCAAACTCCTAACATTCCCCTCCCCCTGCCTCTTTCCCCTTGGCAACCACAAGTTTGCTCTCTGCCAGTCTGCCTCTGTTTTGTAGATACATTCATCTGTGTCATATTTTGGATTCTACATATAAATGGTATCATGTGGTATTTGTCTCTTCCTGACTTACGCTGCTTAGTATGATAATGTCTAGGTCCATCCATGTTGCCACAAATGACATTATTTCATTTTTTACAGCTGAGTAATATTCCAATGTGCACATACATACCACATCTTCTTTATCTGCTCACCTATCAGACATTCTTAAGTTGTGTCCACGTCTTGGCTATTGTAAATAGCACTTCTATGAACACAAGGTACGTGTATGTGGAAAAGCTCTTTCGTACAAAACCAACGAACATATTTAGAAGGAAAGGCACAGTTAGAAAATCATCTATTAGCAACCATCATAACGACAGGTGATTAAGGCAAGAATAAACACTAAAATTGATAGATAAAAGTTTGAAAATAGGATATTTACATAGTCTCAATGTATCTCCCCACAAGATATTTATCAATTACAAAAGACAATAAATTTCCAAAATAGAAAATTGGTATACGTCACCTTCATGAGATGGCCAAAGTTGACGTGCTATGTAATATGATGGGGCTTCCCAGGCGGGGCTCAGTGGTAAAGAATCTGCCTGCCAATGCAGGAGACATGGATTTGATCCCTGGGAAGATCCCCTGGAGAAGGAAATGACAACCCACTCTAGTATTCTTGCCTGGGAAATTTCATGGACAGAGAAGCCTGGTGGGCTATAGCCACAGGGTCATAAAGGAGTCAAATACAACTTAGCAACTAAGAAACAACAATGTAACATGATACACAGAGAACTCAGCATCACTGCTTAGGTTTAGTTCAGTTCAGTCAGTCCCAGACGCTTTGCGACCTCAGGCCTCCCTGTCCATCACCAACTCCCAGAGTTCACCCACACTCATGTGCATCGAGTCGGTGATGCCATCCAGCCATCTCATCCTCTGTCGTCCCCTTCTCCTCCTGCCTCCAATCCCTCCCAGCATCAGGGTCTTTTCCAATGAATAACTCTTCTTAGGTATTACTACCCAAAGTGCATAAACCGAGGGCTTCCCTGGTGGCTCAGTGGTAAAGAATCTGCTTGCCAATGCAGGAGACTCAGGTTTGAACCCTGGATCAGGAAGCTCCCCTGGAGGAGGAAACAGCAATTCATTCCAGTATTCCTGCCTGCAAAATCCCATGGACAGAGTTACCTGGCGGGCTACAGTCCATGGGCTTACGAAAGAGTCAGACATGATGCAGCA
>SJYA01000725.1:636068-683848 GCA_006410615.1 Neotragus moschatus | reverse complement strand
ATACATTCATCTGTGTCATATTTTGGATTCTACATATAAATGGTATCATGTGGTATTTGTCTCTTCCTGACTTACGCTGCTTAGTATGATAATGTCTAGGTCCATCCATGTTGCCACAAATGACATTATTTCATTTTTTACAGCTGAGTAATATTCCAATGTGCACATACATACCACATCTTCTTTATCTGCTCACCTATCAGACATTCTTAAGTTGTGTCCACGTCTTGGCTATTGTAAATAGCACTTCTATGAACACAAGGTACGTGTATGTGGAAAAGCTCTTTCGTACAAAACCAACGAACATATTTAGAAGGAAAGGCACAGTTAGAAAATCATCTATTAGCAACCATCATAACGACAGGTGATTAAGGCAAGAATAAACACTAAAATTGATAGATAAAAGTTTGAAAATAGGATATTTACATAGTCTCAATGTATCTCCCCACAAGATATTTATCAATTACAAAAGACAATAAATTTCCAAAATAGAAAATTGGTATACGTCACCTTCATGAGATGGCCAAAGTTGACGTGCTATGTAATATGATGGGGCTTCCCAGGCGGGGCTCAGTGGTAAAGAATCTGCCTGCCAATGCAGGAGACATGGATTTGATCCCTGGGAAGATCCCCTGGAGAAGGAAATGACAACCCACTCTAGTATTCTTGCCTGGGAAATTTCATGGACAGAGAAGCCTGGTGGGCTATAGCCACAGGGTCATAAAGGAGTCAAATACAACTTAGCAACTAAGAAACAACAATGTAACATGATACACAGAGAACTCAGCATCACTGCTTAGGTTCAGTTCAGTTCAGTCAGTCAGTCCTGGACGCTTTGCGACCTCAGGCCTCCCTGTCCATCACCAACTCCCAGAGTTCACCCACACTCATGTGCATCGAGTCGGTGATGCCATCCAGCCATCTCATCCTCTGTCGTCCCCTTCTCCTCCTGGCTCCAATCCCTCCCAGCATCAGGGTCTTTTCCAATGAATAACTCTTCTTAGGTGTTACTACCCAAAGTGCATAAACCGAGGGCTTCCCTGGTGGCTCAGTGGTAAAGAATCTGCTTGCCAATGCAGGAGACTCAGGTTTGAACCCTGGATCAGGAAGCTCCCCTGGAGGAGGAAACGGCAATTCATTCCAGTATTCCTGCCTGCAAAATCCCATGGACAGAGTTACCTGGCGGGCTACAGTCCATGGGCTTACGAAAGAGTCAGACATGATGCAGCAGCTAAACAACAAAGTGTATAAACTGAATTTAATTATAAGGAAACAACAAACCTAAATTGAGGACTATTCTACAAAATAACTGTGCCATGAACTGTCAAATTGTCAGTGCCATGAAAATACAATGAAAGACTCTGGAGCCATTCTAGATTAAGCGAGACAAGAAAGACAAGTCAACTGAATCAACATATCATCTTGGATATTTCTCTGTTATAAAGGACATTACTGAGACAACTGGCAAAATGTGAAACAGCTTCATGGGGAGATAAGAGCCTTGTGTCAGAGTCAGGTTTCTGCTTTTTGATCATTGTACTGTGGTTATGTAAGAGAATTTCTTGTTTCAAAAGATGACACATTGAAGTATTTAGGTGTTAAGGGGCATCATATCTGCAACTTAAACAGTTCAGAAAAAAATCACTGTAGGTTTGTGGAGAGAGATGGGGAAAGATAAAGCAAACTTAGTAAATGTTAACATTTAAGAAATCTGGGTGAAGGGTATGCACAAATTCTTGGACTGTTTTTGCAAATCTTTCACAAGTCTGAAATTATTTTTTATTTAAATGAACAAAATACCCACACACTTACAAAGGTTTCAGTGTAGAGAACAGATTAGGTGGGGGGATGGTGGTGAGTCCAGAGTTAGAAACAGCGCTGAACCAAAAGGCTATTGTAAATTAAGGACAGGGGTCATGGAAGATAGCAGAGTAGGAAGCTCTAGGAATTGGTCTTTCACCAAAAGAACTGAGCTGGCAAGAAATGCCTGAAGCAATTATTTTGAAACTCTGGAATCTAGTCAACACTTTCAGCATCCAAGGGAGTGCTTGCTGAAGAAAGAGGCTGGTAAGTTTTAGTTAATTTCAGCATTTGGCGTGGCACCTATCATTTTTCAGCTCCCAGTCCCATGGCAGGAAGCAGTGGGAACAATAAACAGCCCAAGATCCTACTGTAGCTTGCTGGTGCTAGNCAACACTTTCAGCATCCAAGGGAGTGCTTGCTGAAGAAAGAGGCTGGTAAGTTTTAGTTAATTTCAGCATTTGGCGTGGCACCTATCATTTTTCAGCTCCCAGTCCCATGGCAGGAAGCAGTGGGAACAATAAACAGCCCAAGATCCTACTGTAGCTTGCTGGTGCTAGGATGTGCAATATGGATCCTGTCTCCAAAAATCAAGGCTATGTGTCTTTTTTTTTCCTTTTTGCCACCCTGCTCAGCTTGCAAGATCTTCTTTCACCAGTCAAGGACTGAACCTGGGCCATGGCAGAGAAACCTCAGAATCCTAACTACTAGGCCAAGAGGGAACTCCCGGAGTTTTATGTCTTGATCACTGTTTTTGATTGCTGAGGAGCTGGCAGAGGCTCACCACTGTCTCAGCCCATGGCTGAAGCAGCTTCCCTAGCAAAATAAGACAAAGAGATTTAAAGAAAGAACAGTCTTTTTTTCTCCCGCTTTCCTCTTCTTATTGGATCCAGGCATTTAAGGAAATCTTTGTGAAGTCACTGACAGGGTGGACATAATGACATAACCGAAGAGACTTCAGTGACTATATAGACCAATGAATATACTCTCTACAAAAAAGGTTAGAAAAGTCACTAAACAGACAATTTCAGCTTTCATTCAGTAACAACAGTAATCTCTAGGGAGGGAGCAGAATCTGATTTCCAGAGTTAGCAATGTCCAGTTCTCAACAAAAAATTACAAAGCATATAGGCACACAGAAAAATGCTCAACATTGCCAGTTATGAGAAATATGAAAATCAAAACCACAATGAGGCATCACCACACACCAGTCAGAATGGCTGTCATCAAAAAATCTATAAACAATAAATGCTGGAGAGGGTACAGAGAAAAAGGAACCCTCCTACACTGTTGGTGGGACTGTAAATTGGTACAGCCACTATGGAAAAGAGAATGGAGGTTTCTCAAAAAACTAAAAATAGAACTATCATAAGATCCAGCAATCCCACTCCTGGACATATATCCAGAAAAGAAAAAAACTTTAATTCAAAAAGCACATGTACCTCAATTTTCATAGCAGCACTGTTTACAAAAGCCAAGACATAGTAAGAACTCAGGTACCAATCAACAGATGATTGATTGGTTTGAGAGGATGTGATATATATATCACACACACATATATATCAAAAAATATATAAAATAATGGAATATTATATATATATACAATATATATATTACCCAGCCATAAAAAAGAATGAAATACTGCCATTTGCAGCAACATGGATGAACCTGTATTATACTAAGTGAAATAAGTCAAAGACAATATTATATGATATCACTTATATGTAGAATCTAAAAAATAATACAAATAAATCTATACACAAAATAGACTCACTAAGAAAACAGACTTTCAGAGAAGGCAATGGCACCCTACTCCAGTATTCTTGCCTGGAAACTCCCATGGTCAGAGGAACCTGATAGGCTGCAGTCCATGGGGTCTCTAAGGGTCAGGAACGACTTGGGTGACTTTCACTTTCACTTTTCACTCTCATGCATTGGAGAAGGAAATGGCAACCCACTCCAGTGTTCTTGCCTGGAGAATCCCAGGGACGGGGTCGCACAGAGTTGGACACGACTGAAGCGACTTAGCAGCAGCAGCAGCAAGAAAACAGACTTTCGGTAGCAAAGGGGAAAGGGAGGAAGGAGGGGTAAATCAGGAGTATGCAATTAACAGATACAAACTATACATAAAATGGATAAGCAACAAAGATTTACTGTATTACACAGGGAACTATATTCAATACATTATAACCTATAATAGAAAATAATCTGAAATATATATATATAACTGAATCATTTTGATGCACACCAGAAGCAAACACAATATTATAAATCAACTGCACTTCCATTGTTTTAAATTACAAAGCATACAAAGACACAGTTGCAGTGAGTAGGGGCTACTCTTTCTAGAGACGAATAGGCTTCTCACTGCAGTGGCTGCTCTTGCTGTGGAGCACAGACTCTAGGTGTGCAGGCTTCAATACTGATAGTTGCAGCTTGTGAGCTCTAGAACATGGGCTCAGTAGATGTGGCTTAGTTGCTCCATGGCTTGTGAAACCTTCCCAGACCAGGGATCGAGCCCATGACCCCTGCACTGGCAGGCAATTTTTATCCACTGTACCAACAGGGAAGTCCCTGACACCATTCTAACTCAAACTCTTCCCAAAAAGGTGAAGGAACACTTCCTAACAGTCTGATACCAAAACCCAGAAAAGGACACAAGAACAGTACAGACCAATATCCCTTATGAATAAAGACACAAAAATCCCCAACAAAATACTACCAAACTGAATCCAATAGTACATTAAAATGATTCTAAACAATGACTAAGTGAAATTTATCCCAGAAGTGTAAGGATAGTTCAGATAAGGAAATCACAATGTAATTACCCCATATGATCATTTTGATAGAAAAGGCACAGGACAAAATTCAACATCCTTTCACGAAACATTGAAAACAACCTTGAAGTCACTAGGCTAAGTGAAAAAAAATAGCAGNCACAGAAAAATGCTCAACATTGCCAGTTATGAGAAATATGAAAATCAAAACCACAATGAGGCATCACCACACACCAGTCAGAATGGCTGTCATCAAAAAGTCTATAAACAATAAATGCTGGAGAGGGTACGGAGAAAAAGGAACCCTCCTACACTGTTGGTGGGACTGTAAATTGGTACAGCCACTATGGAAAAGAGAATGGAGGTTTCTCAAAAAACTAAAAATAGAACTATCATAAGATCCAGCAATCCCACTCCTGGACATATATCCAGAAAAGAAAAAAACTTTAATTCAAAAAGCACATGTACCTCAATTTTCATAGCAGCACTGTTTACAAAAGCCAAGACATAGTAAGAACTCAGGTACCAATCAACAGATGATTGATTGGTTTGAGAGGATGTGATATATATATCACACACACATATATATCAAAAAATATATAAAATAATGGAATATTATATATATATACAATATATATATTACCCAGCCATAAAAAAGAATGAAATACTGCCATTTGCAGCAACATGGATGAACCTGTATTATACTAAGTGAAATAAGTCAAAGACAATATTATATGATATCACTTATATGTAGAATCTAAAAAATAATACAAATAAATCTATACACAAAATAGACTCACTAAGAAAACAGACTTTCAGAGAAGGCAATGGCACCCTACTCCAGTATTCTTGCCTGGAAACTCCCATGGTCAGAGGAACCTGATAGGCTGCAGTCCATGGGGTCTCTAAGGGTCAGGAACGACTTGGGTGACTTTCACTTTCACTTTTCACTCTCATGCATTGGAGAAGGAAATGGCAACCCACTCCAGTGTTCTTGCCTGGAGAATCCCAGGGACGGGGTCGCACAGAGTTGGACACGACTGAAGCGACTTAGCAGCAGCAGCAGCAAGAAAACAGACTTTCGGTAGCAAAGGGGAAAGGGAGGAAGGAGGGGTAAATCAGGAGTATGCAATTAACAGATACAAACTATACATAAAATGGATAAGCAACAAAGATTTACTGTATTACACAGGGAACTATATTCAATACATTATAACCTATAATAGAAAATAATCTGAAATATATATATATAACTGAATCATTTTGATGCACACCAGAAGCAAACACAATATTATAAATCAACTGCACTTCCATTGTTTTAAATTACAAAGCATACAAAGACACAGTTGCAGTGAGTAGGGGCTACTCTTTCTAGAGACGAATAGGCTTCTCACTGCAGTGGCTGCTCTTGCTGTGGAGCACAGACTCTAGGTGTGCAGGCTTCAATACTGATAGTTGCAGCTTGTGAGCTCTAGAACATGGGCTCAGTAGATGTGGCTTAGTTGCTCCATGGCTTGTGAAACCTTCCCAGACCAGGGATCGAGCCCATGACCCCTGCACTGGCAGGCAATTTTTATCCACTGTACCAACAGGGAAGTCCCTGACACCATTCTAACTCAAACTCTTCCCAAAAAGGTGAAGGAACACTTCCTAACAGTCTGATACCAAAACCCAGAAAAGGACACAAGAACAGTACAGACCAATATCCCTTATGAATAAAGACACAAAAATCCCCAACAAAATACTACCAAACTGAATCCAATAGTACATTAAAATGATTCTAAACAATGACTAAGTGAAATTTATCTCAGAAGTGTAAGGATAGTTCAGATAAGGAAATCACAATGTAATTACCCCATATGATCATTTTGATAGAAAAGGCACAGGACAAAATTCAACATCCTTTCACGAAACATTGAAAACAACCTTGAAGTCACTAGGCTAAGTGAAAAAAAATAGCAGTCCCAATAACCTCCAGGGCTTCCCAGGTGGTGCTGGTAGTAAAGAATCTGCCTGCCAGTATAGGGGAGAAGGCAATGGCACCCCACTCCAGTACTCTTGCCTGGAAAATCCCATGGACAGAGGAGCCTGGAGGCTGCAGTCCATGGGGTCACTGAGGGTCGGACATGACTGAGTGGCTTCACTTTCCCTTTCACTTTCATGCATTGGAGAAGGAAATGGCAACCCACTCCATTGTTCTTGTCTGGAGAATCCCAGGGACGGGGGAGCCTGGTGGGCTGCCGTCTATGGGGTCAAACAGAGTCGGACACAACTGAAGTGACTTAGCAGCAGCAGCAGCCAGTATAGGAGATGCAAGGAATGCGGGTTTGATTCCCAGTCAGGGAGATCCCCTGGGGTAGGAAATGCTCCAGTATTCTGTATTTCCTGGAAAATTCCACGNGAAAATCCCATGGACAGAGGAGCCTGGAGGCTGCAGTCCATGGGGTCACTGAGGGTCGGACATGACTGAGTGGCTTCACTTTCCCTTTCACTTTCATGCATTGGAGAAGGAAATGGCAACCCACTCCATTGTTCTTGTCTGGAGAATCCCAGGGACGGGGGAGCCTGGTGGGCTGCCGTCTATGGGGTCAAACAGAGTCGGACACAACTGAAGTGACTTAGCAGCAGCAGCAGCCAGTATAGGAGATGCAAGGAATGCGGGTTTGATTCCCAGTCAGGGAGATCCCCTGGGGTAGGAAATGCTCCAGTATTCTGTATTTCCTGGAAAATTCCACGGACAGAGGAGTCTGGTGGGCTACAGTCCATAGGGCCAGAGAGAGTCAGACACAGCTGAGCAACTAAGCACATAATAACCTCTAAAAGAATAAAATATGTAGGAATAAATTTAACCAAGAATGTGGAAGACTTATACATTGAAAACTACAAAATACTGCTTAAAGAAATTAAAGATGACCTAAATAAATGGAAAGACACCCCATGTTCATGAACTGATAAACCTGGTATTATTAAGATGGAAATACTCCCAAAGCTATCTACAGATTTAATGAAATCCCTATCAAAATGCCAATGGCTTGTTTTGCAGAAACAGAAAGGCTTACCTTCAAATTTGTATGGCACTACAAGGGGCCCTGAATAGCAAAAAAACAATAATGGAAAAGAAAAACAAAATAAGAGGAATCACACTTCCCAATTTCAGAGCTTTTTTACAAAGCTAGGATAATCAAAATAGTATGGTACTGGCAAAAAGATATATCAACCAATGGAACAGAATCGAGTCCACAAATAAATCCTTACAAGTATGGCCACTTGATTTTCAATGGGACTACAAAGAACATTCAATGGAAATGAACAAATGGCTGGGACAACTGGCTATCCAAATACAAACAAATGAAGCTGGACCCCTATCTCACTTTAAATTAAAAGATTAACTCGAAATAGATCAATGACCTAAACATAAGAGCGTAAAGTATAAACTCTTAGAAGAAACCACAGGGTAAATAGCCATAACTTGAATTTAGCAACAGATTCTTAAGAGCTGACATCAAAAGCATAAAGCAACAAAATAAATAAATTGGACTTAATAAAAAGTAAACACAGTTGGTGACGTCCTTGGTGGTCCAATGACTAAGAATCTGGATTCCCAATGCAGGGTTCTGGGTTCAATCCCTGGTCAGGGAACTAGATCCCACTTCCTACAACTAAGAGTTTGTATACTGCAAGTAAGACCCAGCACAGTCAAATACAATAATAAATAAAAATAAATATGTTTTAAAAATTAAACACTTTGGTGAATCAAAGAATATTGTCAAGAATGTGAAAGACAGCATGTAGAATTGGAGAAAGTATCTACAAACCACACATCTGATAATAATCTTGTTATAGCTGCTGTTTAGTCCCTAAGTCATGTCTGACTCTCCTGTGACCCCATCGAGTGTAGCCTGCCAGGTTCTTCTGCCCACGGGATTTTCCAGACAAGAATACTGGAGTAGGTTGCTATTTCCTTCTCCCAGGCATCTTCTCCACCCAAGGATCAAATCCACATCTCCTGCAATAGGAGGCGGATTCTTCACCACTGAGCCACCTGGGAAGCCCAATGATCTAGTAATCAGAATACACAAAGAACTCTTCAACTCAACAATGGAAAACAACCCAATAAACTGGGCAAAGGACTCAAATGGGCTTCCCTTGTGACTCAGTTGGTAAAGAATCTGCCTACAATGCAGGAGACCTGAGTTCGATCCCTGAGTTGAGAAGATTCCCTGCAAAAGGGAAAGGCTACCCACTCCAGTATTCTGGCCTGGAGAATTCCATAGACTGTATAGCACATGGGGTTGCAAAGAGTCAGACAAGACTAAGCAACTTTCACTTTCACAAAGGACCCTTTTCCAAAGAAGACACATGAATGGCCAACAAGCACATGAAAAAATGTTCAACATCATGGTCATCAAGGGAACACAAAACAAATAATATCAGATCCTAGTTCACACTCACTGGAATGACTTTAATTTAAAACACAAAAAACAAGTATTGATGAGGATGCAGAGAAATATGACCCCTTGTACATTGCAGGTGAGAATGCAAAATGGTTCAGCTGTTGTGTAAAACAGCCTGGCAGATCTTGAAAAAGTTAAGTATATACTACACACCTTTTAGGATGGCCAAAATCCAGAACAATGACACCACCAAATTCTGACAAGGTGTGGAGTAATACTAGAACTTTCTCATTGCTGGTAGGAATCGAAATGGTACAGCCACTTTGGAGGATGGTTTGGTAGTTGTTTAACGAAACTAAACATACTCATACCATATGATCCAGTAATGGCTGGATGGTCCAATCCATCTACTCAAAGATGAAAACCATGTGCACACAAAAATCTGCACACAGATGTTTGTAACAGCTTTATTTATAATGCTTAAGCTTGGAAGCAACCAAGATGCCCTTCAATAGTTGAATGGATAAGTAAACTGATGCAAAGATATATTATTCAGTGCAACCCCCTGGACACCAGGCTTCCCTGTCCTTCACTATCTAGTCAACCACTAATCTACTTTCTGTCCCTATAGATTTGCCAATTCTGGACATTCCCAAGAAATAGAATCATATGTAGTCTTTTGTGACTGGCTTCTTTTATTTAGCATGTTTTCAGGGAACTTCCTTTATTTTAATTATAAAGTGTGTGCCATGTATTAAGACATAAGGAAAAAATATGGAGACTATTAAAGGACCACTTATGAAAATAATGGGCTTCCCTAGTGGCTCAGAGGTTAAAACCTCTCCCTGCAATGCGGGAGACCTAGGTTCGATCCCTGGGTCAGGAAGATTCCCTGGAGAAGGAAATGGCAACCCACTCCAGTATTCTTGCCTGGAGAATCCCATGGACGGAGGAGCCTGGTGGGCTACAGTCCACGGGGTTGCAAAGAATCAGACACGACTGAGAGACTTCACTTTCACTTTATGAAAATAATACAGTTAATGAATGCAATGACAGATGAAGAATCAAAACATCCAACTAAGGTAAATCATTTATAAACCAACAGATGTATAAATGAAACTGTTTTAAGATGCAGTAGAAATAAGCAAGTCAGGGTAAAACAAATATGTTAGGAAAATATTTTATAACACAAACTGCTGTTGGGACTTCCTGGTGGTCCAGTGGTTGGCAGTCCACCTGGCAGTACAGGGGACACAGATTTGATTCCTGGTCCAGGAGAATCCCACATGCCTTGGGGTAGCAGGGACCGTGGGCCACAACTGCTTGGGCCTGCCCTCTGAACTCCTGAGCCCTGCAGTGCCCTAGGGCCCAAGTTCTGCATCAAGAGAAGCCATCGTAAACAGATGCCAGCATACAGCTACTAGAGAGTAGGCCCTGCTCACCCCAGCTACAATACAAAAGCCCTCACACAGCAACAAAGACCCAGAGCAGTCAAAATAAATCAACACATAAAAATTCTTTTAAAAATTGCTGTCAGAGAGAAGATTTCCCTATCAAAGATTTAGGAAAAGCAATCACAAGTTTAGTTAAAAGAAGAAAAAGAGAGAGCAAAGAACCATTGTCTTTGAGAATAAAACCTCCTCCAGTCAGTGTTTCTCAAAAAGTGAGCCATGGACTATGTGCATCAAAATCACCAAAGAACTTGCTTTTAAAAAATCAGATTTTTAGTTTGTGCCCCAGACAATCACCAAAGATGGGATGCTGGAAACTATTTTTTTATAAGTTTCCAGATGACTCTCATAAAACTACAGTTTGAGAACTAATATCTTATTTAACACAAATTAATCCAAATGATTAAATGTGTGTAAGAGACAAGAGAAAATCATGACAATAACAAAGTGCATGAAAAAGAGGAAGAGGAAAGACGACAAAGAAAAAATACTTGAAAAACATTTTTTACACATTGTGCTATTGAGAAAAAATAAAGTGATGTTTGAAAACTATTGTGGATTTAATGTTGGAAAAAATTCCAAACATGTAAATATACAAGGCATTCTATAATACATGTGAGGAGCACTCAGGGTATGAATAGGAAAGCATTCATAAAAGGTAAGGTCACATGGTAGAGAGAGCACACAGCTGATACCCAAATGTTTGCTAATGATGTTAAACTATTTTTATACCAAGTACAGCTATATTCAATTATCTCCATCTTTAACTGTGATAATCTAGACAAAATTTAACTTTTTGTGGTAGTAATCTTTATACAAACACCTCCATAAATTGTCAAATATTATGTCAGTACTGAGGCACAAGCTCAGAGTCAGGACATTTACTTTCAGACCAGGTTAATCTCTATTTTTATGGTAAGACTTATTTTAACAAGAACAGACAAAATTAAATTCCTCAAGGCTAAGAGCACTGCATGATAGAACTCAAACTTCCCTGAAAATTACTAAAGTATGTATTCAAGAATGGCCTTTATTATTCTAACTGTAAGCAAAGATTTCTGAAAATGAAGTATTAAGTTCTAACTTATAATTTTACCTCAGTGAGGAAAGTTCACTTCGGCTTAGTCGGGTTAAAGAAAGGAAGTTCACTTTTATAATTCTCAAAGATGCTCACCAACAGAATACAAAATTTGCCCACTTTCACCATAAAAGGCATCCTCCCATTATAAACTCATAAACCTAATTAAGAGTGCTAAATTCTAAAGTTTCTTTGACTCACTTATTTAGATTAAGCTTATTATCCATTTGGAAACCCAGTTATATTCCATCAAACATTAAGAAGCAGATGTTTCAACATTTCCAGACATGGCTCTTGCACATCTTTTAAATGAAACAAACTATATTGGGGGAATGAAGTTCCTAAGGCATACAAATAAATTACATGGCAGGTTATGTGCTTTCACAGGAATTTTTATTATCAACATTTGGCTTGATACACGAAGGTCTAGAAGCATCTAAAAGTTCTTGTTGACACTTTTTCATTTCACAGCTTATGTTTCAAAAGTCAGAAACCCCAGAATTGAGTAAAGCCTGAAAGCCGGTTAAGATACAGATGCGTGGACTTAGGATCTCACAATTCTTCCCCAAAAGCAGTCAACCAATATTTATCATTAAGTCCCAACTCCCTAAACATCTCACATGTTCAATGTGGCCTCTTACTCACGCCAAGTCCAGTGCAACCTACCCACACGTACGTGTACACACACACACACACACANGTTGACTCAGACTCACGTCCATCGAGTCAGTGATGCCATCCAGCCATCTCATCTTCTGTCATCCCCTTCTCCTCCTGCCCCCAATCCCTCCCAGCATCAGAGTCTTTTCCAGTGAGTCAACTCTTCGCATGAGGTGGCCAAAGTACTGGAGTTTCAGCTTTAGCATCAACTATATACAAGGAACTTTTTTTACGTTATCAATAATCCTGAAAACAATTTTAATTAGATTTACAATTCTAAATATTAGTGATCTTCATTTTTCCAATAAGGAGAGGAGGCTGAAGCCTTAAATTCGCCAGAACTAAATTTGGGTGCCAATCTCAGAGAGGGTTATAAAATTATGTGATAATTTTATTATAAAGTTTTAAGGATAACTTCACTACAAGACATTGCCTTCATGAAAGTATTGGTTCATTATTGTATTCAAGTATTTAATTTGTACAATGTCTTGAGATAGATACAAGTAGATAGACGCCTTTATCACTAAACTATGACCTAAATAAAAGAGAATACATATTTTTCAGATATTTTCTGTTCTAAATATCTCCTAGTATAGTTCCTACGTTCATAGGGTTTTTTTTTTAATGCTTATTGAATTTAAAAGGAAAGAAAAGAGGTTGACATGAAGTTGACAGCATGTTCCCAGTTTCAACTAGAGTCTTCTATCTTTGAGGGCTCTGTCTTATCCATCTTCTTACTTTAGTAAGCCTGGCATCCAAGTCTTGGTTCATTCTCAAGACATTTAATATCTCTTTAAGACATTTTTTTTCTTCCCTTGAGCCAGTTGTATCTCAAAATATGTGCTTTTGTGTAAAGGAAGGGGTCTTGAACTCAGAGACCAAAAGAGAGGTGCCATAGTCAAAATCCTTTATAAACAGGACTTTATAGTGTTTTTGGCCACGTGGTATGTGGGATCTTAGTTTCCCCACTAGGGATGGAACCTGTGTTCTCTGCAGACTACAACCTCTTTAGAAATTGTCCTGAAAATTATTCTGTGCTTGAGCAACTCCACTCTTCATATATACACTAGAGAACTCTTACACACACATACCAGGAGTCTTGTATGAGAATGTTCATGGCAGCACTATTTATAGCAGCAACACAGAACAAATGTCTGCCAACAAGAGAAAGGATGAGTTGGAGTGTGATGGATTATTATACAGCAGTGAACATGAATATAGCTATATGCAAATATAGGAATAAATTAGTCTTAGAATGATGGGGGAAATGCAGAAATGCTTGTACAGCATAACATCACTTTATAAAGCTCAAAACCCAGCAAAATTAAATAATATATCATTTAGGGGATTATATATACATACATGTTCATGTCAAAAGAAATGAAATGATGAACACAACTCTATTATCAGTTCAGTCATTCAGTCATGTCTGACTCTGCCACCTCATGGGCTGCAGCATGCTGGTCTTCCCTGTCCATTACCAACTCCTGGAGCCTACTCAAATTCATGTCCATCATGTGGGTGATGCCATCCAACCATCTCATCCTCTGTTGTCCCCTTCACCTCCCACCTTCAATCTTTCCCTGAATCAGGGTCTTTTCCATTGAGTCAGTTCTTCCCATCAGGTGGCCAAAATATTGGGGTTTCAGTGTCAGCATCCGTCCTTTCAATGAATATTCAGACTGATTTCCTTTAGAATGGACTGGTTGGATCTCCTTGTAGTCCAAAGGACTCCCAAGAGTCTTCTCCAACACCACAGTTTAAAAGCATCAGTTCTTCAGTGCTCAGCTTTCTTTCTATTAATAGATGGTCACATCTAAGAAAAAGCAATGAGGTGGGCTGAGGAGGAACTCAAAAGTAGCTTTAACCCCTGGTAGTAGTTTACTCAAGTTGAATGGTAGATCCATGGGTTATTTTTCATAACTTACCAAAAAATGTATTCTTGAATATGTAACAAATATTACATAAATTAGCATCTGAGCCACGAACTACAGTCCAAGTCCCTAGTTCTCTTAGCTGGACTTTGCCTACAGTGATGCCTCCCTGCTGGTGGTACAGTCCTGGGGACTGTACAGATACAGAGCAAATAATAGCTAATAATAATGACAGGCCCTTGCTAGGTACCAAGCACTGACTAGATGCTTTGTGTAGATTATCTCATTTCATCCTCCCAACATCACCCCTGTAAGGAAGGTACTACTTTTAGATTCATTTCATAGATAAGGAAACTGAGGCTTAGAAAAACTGATTGACTTGTCCAGGATCACCCAGTGGTAAAGTCCGACTGACTGACCTTACACTCTGAGCATCTAACCATGGTGCCACACCCCTGTGGATGGTTATAACCTAAAAAAAAAACTTTCCATCCTTTCTTCCTTTCAGAGATGAAGTTTGAATCTGTGGAGAGGAGAATATCAAGTTTTCAAAAAATTGTTCCCATGAAGGAACGTTGGATGAAGTACGATTCTTCATCAACAGTAAAATAGCTCAAAGGGAAATAGATTGAAAAATAAAACAAAGAGGGACCTCCTTGGTGGTTCAGCAGATAAGAATCTGCCTGCCAATGCAGGGGACATGGGTTCAATCCCTGGTCTGGGAAGATTCCACATGACATGGAGCAACTAAGCCTGTGCTCCACAACTACCAAGCCAGCGCTCTTGGACCATCAGGCTCCCAACTACTGAAGCCTGTATGCCTAAAGCCTGTGCTCCAGAACAAGAGAAGCCACTGTCATGAGAAGCCTGTGCACTGCAGTGAAAAGTAGCCCCCACTTGCCATAACTAGAGAAAGCCGGGCACAGCAACGAAGACCCAGTGCAGCCAAATAAAAATCCCACATGCCTAAATAAATAAATATTAAAAGAAAATAAAACAAGAAATATTTATACTAATGTTTGGAAGAGAACCATATTAGATATTTGGAAGACATAGCCATATCCAGAAATCCCATGGAGCCCTGTCCTCTGGGAAATACTTAGAAAAAAGAAAGACATATATTTCTTGGAAAGGTTTGAGGTTAAGTTTTAATTCTGAACCAAAACAAAGACTTCACAAAGGTCCTCCTTGCCATTCTAAAACATACAGAGATGAAGTGAAAAGTGAGTCCTAAAGCTTGGCCCCCCTCCCAGCTGGAGTACAGATTAGCATTGAGACTTAGGTCCTTGAGCCCAGGTCCACCTGAGGGGAGAAGACGTCAGACAGTGTTTACCCCCGGAATTCTGTGACTTTCAGAAAGTGGAATAAATTGAAAATTGCTCAGTCGTGTCCAACTCTTTGTGACTCAATGGACTACACAGTCCGTGGAGTTCTCCAGGCCAGAAAACTGGAGTGGGTAAGCCTTTCCTTTCTCGTCTTCCCAACTCAGGGATCAAACTCAGGTCTCCCACATTGCAGGTGGATTCTTTACCAGCTGAGCCACATTTCAGGGGTAAACACTTTTACCCCAGGGAGTGGACTTTCCCCATTTTCTCTTTCTCAGATGTAGCTACTCATGAAGTTGGAATGCCAGGCCTGGAAACAGGAATTCTAGGATAAGTCCTGGGAGCTCTGCCTCCAAGAAAAGATCATCAGGTGTTCCCCTGGACATCCAGCAGCATCCATCAAGAAATCAAAATTTTGTACCCATAACAAAAATCATGGTTTCTATTACACCATTACTCATAATAAATTTGAGTGATTAACCAGAACACCTGTAGCCCAGAGCTCCAAATTCAGTATTCTGAACAACTGGGCTCATTTGTAAAGTGTTCATTTCCCTAGACTAGGTCCTGAAACTAGACACTGTTTAGATGGAACACAGCAAGACTTACCCTGGAGGGTGGAAACATGGAAATCCTACCCTAAAGATCGGGACAGATAGCACTCCCCAGGTCCCACCCTATATGGGACAAAGTTAACCACACAGGCTTTAGAGGCAGCGCATCTTGATTAAAGGCCTAGTTCTGTTGCTCACAAACAAAGCAACCCTGAGTAGATGCTTTGTATTCTCTGCACCTCAGTTCCTTGTCTGTGTTAGTTGCTTAGTTGTGTCTGACTCTGCGACCCCATGGACTGTAGCTCGCCAGGCTCCTCTGTCTGTGGAATTCTCCAGGCAAGAATACTGCAGTGGGTTGCCATTTCCCTCTCCAGGGGATCCTCCTGACCCAGGAATTGAACACAGGTCTCCCACAGTGCAGGCAGATTCTTTACAATTTGAGCTACCAGGAGTCAGAGGCTTGAGGGCTCAAACTCTCTGGAGGATCCGCACCTATCCATCCCCTGGGCTTTCTTTCTCATTCAAGAGTCAGTCACTGTTGCTGAGGTCCCAAGTCAATCACCAGGCCTTTTCCTCCAGGTACAGGAAGAGATCATTATCCAGGCAGGCCTTTTTCAGGGACTATCTAGTTTTAACTCTTCAAGTCTTTCATACATTCCAGACGAAAAACCTTTGAGGCCCAGTCTGGCCTCTTTGATGGACCCTGCAGTTGAGAGAAAAGGCACCTGAAGTGAAGGGTGGTCTTTTGGGACAGAGCCCTTTACCTATGGAATCTGATGCCATCTCTAGGTAGATGAACTGGTCTGAGCTGGAGATAACAGCTTCCACTGATGCTTCTGCTGGGAGCTGATGGGAGATGCCTGTCTGCATTCAGGGCCAGTTGCTGCCCAGATTCCGTTCACTCCCATGTGTCAGTCTAAACCTTGCAATGCTTCTACCAAAGCCTCTGAACCTGCTTTCTCCCAGTGGCCTGAAGTCAGGGACTCAGCTCTTAGGATTTCCTTGAAAAAGTGGGTAGAAAATGCATTCAGTTATCTGTCTGCTATTTATCAAGCACTTGTTTTGTGCCCTTGGCCTGGGTCCTGAGTCACAGCCTAGTGTTCAGTTCAGTTCACTCACTCTGTAGTGTCCCACTCTTTGCAACTCCACGAACTGCAGCACGCCAGGCCTCCCTGTCCATCACCAACTCCCGGAGTTCACTCGAACTCATGTCCATTGAGTTGGTGATGCCATTCAGCCATCTCATCCTCTGTCGTCCCCTTCTCCTCCTGCCCTCAATCTCTCCCAGCATCAGAGTCCTTTCCAATGAGGCAACTCTTCACATGAGATGGCCAAAGTATTGGAGTTTCAGCTTTACCATCATTCCTTCTAAAGAAATCCCAGGGCCAATCTCCTTCAGAATGGACTGGTTGGATCTCCTTGCAGTCCAAGGGACTCTCAAGAGTCTTCTCCAACACCACAGTTCAAAAGCATCAATTCCTTGGTGCTCAGCTTTCTTCACAGTCTGACTCTCACATCCATACATGACCACTGGAAAAACCATAGCCTTGACTAGATGGACCTTTATTGGTAAAGTAATGTCTCTACTTTTTAATGTGCTATCTAGGTTGGTCATAACTTTCCTTCCAAGGAGTAAGCCTCTTTTAATTTCATGGCTGCAATCACCATCTGCAGTGATTTTGGAGCCCAGAAAAATAAAGTCTGACACTGTTTCCACTGTTTCCCCGTCTATTTCCTATGAAGTGATGGGACCAGATGCCATGATCTTCGTTTTCTGAATGTTGAGCTTTAAGCCAACTTTTCACTCTCCTCTTTCACTTTCATCAAGAGGCTTTTTAGTTCTTCTTCACTTTCTGCCATAAGGGTGGTGTCATCTGCATATCTGAGGTTATTGATATTTCTCCCAGCAATCTTGATTCCAGCTTGTGTTTCTTCCAGCCCAGTGTTTCTCATGATGTACTCTGCATAGAAGTTAAATAAGCAGGGTGACAATATACAGCCTAGTGTGGACAGTCAATATTAGGATCATGATATCTATGCCGAGACAAGTGCTGGCTTCTGTGTCATTTTGGCCTCATAATTTCAAAGTCCTGTAAAGCGCCTCTGATCCCCAAACCTAACATCAGTATCTTAGACATCTCTTGTCCCTCAGGTGGGGAAGGGATGGGAGAGCATGATTTAGAACCCAGCACAGTGCCTGACTCAGGAATTCTGGTTGGGTGGAATCAAAGGTGATGCCTTGTTCTCACCAGTTTAGATAATGTCGTCCAGACCTTATCAATACTAAGAAGATGGGGCAGGGGACTGAGGAGAGTGAGAGTCCACGGAGGTATGGTATGAACCCTACTCCTAGGAGGGAGACCCTTTTTACAGCCATACTTTCCCAGTTCTGATCTTGAGTGGTGGACCTGCTCATAATATTTGCTGGCCTGGGAAACAGTACAAAGGAAGATCCTCTCACCTATATCTAAATGTTTATAAAGCCTGTGGGTGCGTGCTAAGTTGCTTCAGTCAGGTCCGATTCTGTGTGACCCTATGGGATGTAGCCTGCTGGGCTCTCTGTCCATGGGATTCTCCAGGCATGAATACTGGAGTGGGTTGCCATACCTTTCTCCAGGGAAAGCATAAATCAACCTCACTGTGACTATTCTAGCCTCTCATCACAATAAGCATACCTTCATAATGACCCGGAAGGCCAGGTTTGAATTTGGACTTCTAGAACTCCGTCAAGTTCTGTGCTAGAATGTGCCTCAGTCCTGGCCCCCAGCCTGCCTCCTCTTAACCCTGTCACAGCTCCACCTCACACTGTAAAGGGCTTTGTTTCTATGTAAAGGCATCCAGCCTACATACCCAAGCTCTGTCCACCCAGCTTTCTGACAACAGCTGCCCCCTGGCAGGGAATTCTGGGGTCCTAGGTATCCGGGGTGGTCTGGAAAGAGAAAGGTCACACCCGCTTGACCCTGTACCCCACAGGGAGATCATAGCAGGGAAGCAGGAGTCCAAGGCACTGATCCTCCTCCTCTTGAAATGGGATTTTCCAGGCCACAAGCTCTGCCAGCAAAGGCAGCTAGCTCATCCCCTGGTCTCTGACCCTGATTTTCTTATATCACTCTGAGAGGTAAAAGAGAAACAAGCAGACCAGTACAAAAGAAAAAATACTGTTTATTCCGCACAACTACACCAAGTGCTTGCCCCCTCCCCCCATTCTCCCCGCCCTACCCCTCACTCCAGTTCTCAGCAGACTTTGTCCATGTCCAGGAACAGTTAGAACCTCGGTGTCAGAGCCTGGCCTGTGAGACAGGAAGGGAATCTAGGCATAGGAAGGTGATTGGATTTCCAAGGACACACAAAAATGCCAGGGCCTCTCATTCCAAATTCAAACAAGTTCTTTAATCCACTTGGCTGAGTTCTCTCCCTGAACCCCACTTGGATAAAATGTCATGATTAGTGCAGGGTCAAAGGCCCCAGCCAACTCATTAAGCCATAGAACATTTTGGTCTTTGAAACAAAAACAAAACCACATGCAAACAGTGAAGATTTTTCTGCCCTTTTGCCTGCCTTTCCATGGCAAAGGAGCCACTGAGCTCTGGCTGGTAACCAGAAAGGTGCTTTTAAAACAAAATCAGTATCAGCTCCCTTCAGAGTCTGATGCTGCTCATAACAAGGATATAAACAAAACAAAACCCCACCTCAGGGCCATAGCTGCTTCCAGGGGGTCCTATGGTGAGGCAGTAAGAGCAGAGATCAAGTTGGTGAGCTCCGCTGTGCCCGTACCTCAGGGACTCCCTGTAGCCCCTGCCTGGGGGATTCAACTGCAAACACTCCGGCCCCCTCCCCCGCCCAGGCTTGTTTCTCTGAAAGACCAACCCATTATTCCAGCAGAAGAAACGCTTTCGTTCTACCCAGTCTTGGGAAGACAGATTTAGATGCGGGAGGAGCTAAGAAAGCATGGCCAGGACTAATTTAGAGCAGCTTTTTCCTGCTGTGACTCAGGATAGATGGTGTCCTCTGTCATATCCACTGCCATGGACACGCCCTGGGTCGCATGCTACTCCTGTGTGCACCAGCCAGGACCCACTTGTCTCTCACAAGAAAGAAAGCATATCTGAATGCAAAGGCTTGAGGGTAAAAATCTGTATCTCTCTAATTAATAGAACTGTAAGTCACCGAATCCTTCACAAACTCTGGTACTTTATTCTCACTGAAAACTTGTTTACAACACCCCTCTCAAGTGCCCCTCTCAAGTGAGCCTGTCACCTCATTGAGTCGGGTGGATAACCTTGAACTTGAGTGTGCAGCCCTTACACTTGGAGACGTATTCTCTGCTGGGAGGCTGCGGCAAGCGAGGTGCACACCTGCATTCTCATCATCCACCACACTTGAGCAAGTCTGGCTGCAAGAATGCAGTGGTGTCGGGGG
Organism: Neotragus moschatus; assembly: GCA_006410615.1. Classification (NCBI taxonomy): domain Eukaryota; kingdom Metazoa; phylum Chordata; class Mammalia; order Artiodactyla; family Bovidae; genus Neotragus; species Neotragus moschatus. Next base: position 663,516 of record SJYA01000725.1, on the reverse strand, counting down.
TGTGTGTGCGCGCGTATGTGGCGATTTGACACACAGCTGCCCTCTCACTGGCAGGGCCACCAAGACGATGGCCACAGTGGCCCTGAAAGGCCTGGGACGCACCAGCTTCAGGTAGGAAAGGAAACTCAGTCTGCCAGAGGAAGCAAGGCTGGGCTCTGCCCTAGGGTCCCACGGAAGTGGTGACATGCCTTCACCTGGCAGTCACTTCTTCAGGGTTTATCGTGTGAGGGCAGCTGCGAGAGACCAGGTTCTGTAAGGACAGGAGTTGTGAAAGCAGGGGGTGGCTGACCCCTGTGACTTGTGCGTGGCCTTTAAGTCTAGTCTACATAGCAGGTCTGGACTCCTCTAGCAAACCTCCCAGTGCCCTCCTGACCTTCCGGAGTCACATACTGAGTTCCAGGGGATGCCCAGCTGCAGGGAGGCTGGGGGACTCACTGAATATCTTGCAGGAAATGCCAAGCTCCAGTGTCCCAGAGATACCCTAAGGCAAAACCCAGCCTGCTCTAGGCGTATTCTTAACTCAGAAGCACTCTGGGGGGCTTGTTCACACAAACACATAGTCCAAGACTCTGGACAAAATTAGATTTCTCCTCTGGTATCCAAGACTGCAAGTTACAAAGAAAATTAGTTAAGTCATCTTCCACAAAGGACCTGCCCAGGCTGCTCTCAGCTCTTTCTGGATGTGGGCTTTTCCCAGGACCTGCCCATCTGGTGTCGTTTCATTTGCTGCTTCTGAGAAGACCCCAGGACTGGGTGGGAGGTGAGTGTGAGGGCAAGAGAGACTTAGTATTCCTTTCTTCACTCCCCCCCCGCCCCCAAGTGCCTGCTTATCTGGGCAAGGGGGTTTTCCAGGCCGCAAGTTCTCTTAACCACATCATTCTGATGCGGAGATGGCCACGGACAGAGATCAGATTAAAATCTGGGAGAGATGCCTTATTTGTCAAGTTCCCAACCTGCTGGCTTAGCTGGTAAAGAATCCATCTGCAATGCGGGAAACCTGGGTTTGATCCCTGGGTTGGGAAGATTCCCTGAAGAAGGGAAAGGCTACCCACTCCAGTATTCTGGCCTGGAGAATCCCACGGACTATACAGTCCATGGGTCGCAAAGAGTCGGACACAATTGAGTGACTTTCACTTCACAACCTGCTATAGCCCAGGTCAACTCCAGGACAGCTAGAGTTCACTGCTGATTTCTTCGAACATGATGTATAAAAGAAAAAATTCTGCTTTAGTGCAATTTTCCCTACATAGGAGCCAAGGAGAGAGATGGGAGTGATTATGTGTTCTGGCCCCAGGTCTATGGAAACCTGACCTTGAGGTCAAGGCATACATGGAATCTGACTTTCTGAGCTGCACATCACACTTTTTAGAAAAAGATCTCTTGGATTTTGTCAGGGGACAGTGTGCCTGCAGGCAAAGGGTAGGTGGGTGAGGCTGTGGTTCCACTGGACGAGCCGTTGCACCTGCCACGGTCACACAGAGGAACAGAGAAGAGACAGTGGCGAGAGTGCCATCAAAAACAAGAGCTAATGGCCAGTGGTCCTGGAGGCTACTACAGCCCCGTCCCAAAGATGGGGAGCCTCTGGTTCCCAACCAGAATTCGCCCTTCAAAAACCTACATCAGCAAAGTGCTTCTTTAAGTGACACGGCAAGTCCCCTCCTTCGGCATGACCAGCCCCAAACCTGGAGGTCTCAGGTGGGCCCCACTGCCCTCCCTGGGATGCGGATGACATGGGGAAGAGAAGGGAGGCAGCTGACACACAGGTGCACGGTGGAATCTCACAACCCAGGACAAACACAGCCACAGGCAGCAGAATGACAGATGCCACAGGGTGGCAGCGGAGCTGGATGCCAAGGGGAGGTACAAAGTGCTGGAACATAGGGCTAGGGGCTGAGCCCTAAGGGATCTGAAAGACATTCAGCTTGCTGGTGTTCTTGAGCGTCTGGCGCCGATTGCAGAACCAGACCCGCACGACCTCCCGGTCATAGTTGAGCTCCTTTGCAATCTCAGTGATCTCCTGGCCTGTGGGCAGTGGGTTCTTCTCGAAGTAGGCATTGAGAGCCTCTATGGCCTGGGGGGTGAAGGAGGTGCGGCGCTTACGTTTCTTGGAGGGCTCGCCTCCCACAAACTCCATCAGGTTCTGCTGGCCTTCCTGGTTCCGGAGTTCAGCTTCATGCAGCCACTTTTCTAGCACCGGCTTCAGCTTCTGGGCGCTCTTGGGCGTGATGTCCAGCTTCTCAAACCTGTGGGTGACCCAGGCCCAGGAAGGGACAGTGACAGTGTCTCACTCCCCACCCCGGGTGTGAGTGCTGGCCTCAGGGGGCTGCTCCTCCTGGGGCTGGCAGACCTGTGCTCCCCTCACAACCCCCACTAAGATCCCCTGGCTCAGTCCAGCCCAGACTCATCAGGTTGTCCTGTCTCCCAGGTCATAACAGGGAGACCATTTCCATGGCCTCAGTTTACAGTGCAATGATAACAGGGCAGCTGCTTTATGAACACCATTCCAAAACTTTTACACCCAAATGGGTGAGGTCCTTTAAAGAATCATGTTGAGAGGCCTCCAAAGATGGCAAATAGATGTCCTAAGTGCTGTCTTCCTCCAACTGCAGCATCACTAAGTCAGAATACTCTTTCTGGCTGAGCCCAGATGAGGCTACAGAATTCCCAACGTGACACTGTAGCTTAATAGTCACTCTAGTCTAATACATAGGGTTAACAAGCAGATGAAACCTTTTGTCCATACCTAAGCCATGTGCTTCTTCGAAAATAAACATGACTTAGGGATGTGCTTTTTATTATATCTTTCTTTCACCATTAAAAAAAAAAATCGAAGTAATAGTTGGTTTACACTTTACAATCAACTATAATACAGGCACCAGAACCAGTCTGTACACTGCATACAGAAAAGTCAGTTACATCACTACTTCAGAGTCATGTCTCACAAGGGGGGGAGGTGGAACCATGATAGAGGTGATTGTGGGTTATAGTTGAGAACCAAGCCGGAACTGAAGTTCCCACTCTTGTGATTAATTTCATAAGCTGTACTCCTGTCCCTCTAGGATTCCTAACTGGATCAGGATCTTGGATTCCTCCTAAATAGATAATATATATGCTCAGGATTGGAGGATAAGCTTCAGAGGGCCCCAGAAAGACTTTGACTACTCCAGGCGTTCATGTCTAAGTGCCAGATACCTGAGCTCCTATAAGTGTCCTGATCTTGTCCAGGCAGTCTTACTCACCGGCAGATGGCTGACTGGCTGTAGGCTGGGCCTTCCGTTGCAGTCAGAGCCTGACCCACCTGGGTCTGCGTGAGGCCCAGGGATAGCCGCCGGATCTTAAAGTTCTTGGCAAACTCCCGGATCTCTTCTAAGTTGATCCCGTCCTCATCCAGACTTGGGGTATGTGGCTCTAGGCCAGAGGAAGGGGGCAGGGGTGAATGTGTAAGACAGACAATCATCACTGCTTACCCAGCCCATTGGCCTAGCCCTGGTGAGTAGTGAGGGATCAGGACGTTTGACAAAAAGCCTGTGTACCCTTAAGACCTTCATCATTCCTGTCCCCAAGACAAGACGGGAGCAGTGGGCCAGGACCAAGGTGCCTGTAGACAGAGGTCTATTTTAAGTCCTTCCAGCTCTAACTGTTGGCCCTCCCTGATTCTCCCCAGGCTGGCCCCACGCACACCTGCTAGCTATCCACATTCTTCAAATACTGGTGAGAGACCATAGGAGAGACAGCCAATGATCTGGCTTCTCAGAGAAGCAGCCAGACAACAGGCTGAGCAGCCTCCACCATGGTCATGCACAGAATCCAGCTACGTAGACTGAGAATAAGAAAGTCAGTTCCTGGCAACGGGCCTGTGCTCTTCCCTTTTGGACTCCGGAAAGTTTACTAAGGGGAGCATCATCTAATGTGGTCAGGGTGTCCGAATAAATGCCTCACCCCTTCGCCATACCCTTCCCTTGGGGCCACTTACTGGACACCAGCTGGCTGACCGTAGGGGTCTCTGAGCAGGTGATTGGGATGGGAGCAGAGGCAGCAGGCTTTGCCGCTGGGGCTGGGCTGGCGATGACCACGGCCGGCTGGGGCATGGCTGGTGTGGGCTGGATGGGCTGCACCTGTGAGAAGAAGATCCAACAAACCCCTACTGCCCGCCTGCCTGGGTCAGCGAGGTGGGCAGTCCAGAGGCAGGGCAAAAGCAGGCATGGAATCCTTCCTCACCCAGCACACTTTTACCTGTGCCCCATCAAAAGGCAAGGTTAGAAGCTATGCATTAGCACCCACCCAGGCAAGGAGATCCAACCAGTCCATCCTAAAGGAGACCAGTCCTGGGTGTTCATTGGAAGGACTGATGCTGAGGCTGAAACTCCAATACTCTGGCCACCTGATGCGAAGAGCTGACTCACTGGAAAATACTCTGATGCTGGAAGGGATTGGGGTCAGGAGGAGAAGGGGACGACAGAGGATGAGATGGCTGGATGGCATCACCAATTCGATGCACATGAGTTTGAGTGAACTCTGGGAGTTGGTGATGGACATGGAGGCCTGGCATGCTGCAATTCATGGGGTCGCAAAGAGTCGGACATGACTGAGCAACTGAACTGAACTGAATGATGATGACCTCCAAAATAAGCATAGGATGTGCCCCACCGAGCTCGGGCCTTGTAGGTGTCTATGACCCGGGCAGCTCAGAGGCTCAAAAAGGTTCAGTATACTCGGTCAAAACTCCAAGTATCCGCCCTTGAGATAACTGCTCTCAAGTTTCTGCCCTCAAAGGAGAAACCTAAACCTGATTCTAGAGCCACCACACCCCAAACATCCATTAATGTGTGCGAGCATGTGTGCTAAGTCGCTTCAGTTGTTTTCAAATCTGTGCAACCGTACACACTGTAGCCCACCAGGCTCTTCTGTCCATGGGACACTCCAGGCAAGAATACTGGAATGGCTTGCCATGCCTTCCTCCAGGGGATCTTCCCCACCCAGGGACTAAACCAGCGTCTCCTGCATTGCAGGCGGATTCTTTACCTCTGAGCCACCGGGAAAACCCCATATCCATTAATAGGTAACTGGCAAATGACTTTTGGGACCTCACTACAGTAAGACACTGTGCAGCCATGAAAAAGAATATCTCTTAATAAATGCCATGGAAAGACCTCTGAGTCACAGTGCGTAGTGAAAGAAAAAAAAGTAAGGTGAAAAACAATTTTTATGGAATAACTCCTTTAAAAAAATATGAACTTCCAAGAAAAAAATTCTGGAGTCATGTAAAGCAAAGTGTCAACAGAATCATCTCTGGAAGTGGAGTTAGAAGGTATTTTTGCTTTTTGACATCATCCATAATGTTGGAATTTTAATAAACAGCTTATATCATATTTACAATCAAGATAAACTATAAATATATGAAATCAGTATTTGAAGTATGATTGTTTTTTTAAGCTTCCTGAAAGTGCAGATTTCTCTAGGATGGGCCTTGTTCCCTGAATTCTGCCTCCTGGTAGCTTAAAGTCAATCCCTCGTCATCCCCAGGGTCTTGTTTGGAGCTCCTTGTCTCTGGCTAGAATTCTTTAAGCTGTCTCCTAATAGCTGAGGGCCGAAGGATTGATGCCTTTGAATTGTGGTGCTGGAGAAGACTCTTGAGAGTCCCCTGGACAGCAAGGAGATCAAACCAGTCAATCTTAAAGGAAATTGACCCTGAATATTCACTGGAAGGACTGATGCTGGAGCTGAAGCCCTGATAATTTGGCTCCCTAATGTGAAGAGCCGACTCATTGGAAAAGACTCTGATGCTGGGAAAGATTGAGGGCAGAAGGAGAAGGGGGTGACAGAGGATGAGATCGTTGGATGACATCACCGACTCAATGGACATGAGTTTGAGCAAACTCTGGGAGATGGTGAAGGACAGGGAAGCCTAGCGTGCTCCTGTCCATGGGGTCGCAAAGAGTCAGACCCAACTGAAGGACTGAACAACAGGACTCAACAAATAAGACTGAACAAATAGGACTCAAGTCCTGAACAAATAGGACTCAAGTCTCAGCACAGTCCAATTCTTGGCTCCACCTGGATAACAAAAGGATTTTTAAAATACACATCTAACTAGCCACATTCCTGCTAAAAACTCTCCAGTGACTCCCTGTTACCTAATATTAGTGATAACAATAAAAGCACCATTTTTTACACATTTTACACACATTTCACTTTGTGCACCAACCTTCCATGTAATGTTTCCTTTCCCATTCATAACTTAAGTTGGTACTCTTATCATTCTCCTTCTATAGATGCTGCTGCTGCTGCTAAGTCACTTCAGTCGTGTCCAATTCTGTGCGACCCCATAGACAGCAGCCCACCAGGCTCCCCCGTCCCTGGGATTCTCCAGGCAAGAACACTGGAGTGGGTTGCCATTTCCTTCTCCAATGCACGAAGGGGAAAAGTGAAAGTGAAGTCACTCAGTCGTGTCTGACTCTTAGCGACCCCATGGACTGCAGCCTACCAGGCTCCTCCATCCCTGGGATTTTCCAGGCAAGAACACTGGAGTGGGGTGCCATTTCCTTCTCCAATACATGAAAGGAAAAGTGAAAGTGAAGTCTCTCAGTTGTGTCCGACTCTTAGAGACTCCATGGACTGCAGCCCACCAGGCTCCTCCATTCATGGGACTTTCCAGGAGAGAGTACTGGAGTGGGGTGCCATTGCCTTCTCCGTCTATAGATGAGACGGAGGTTATTCAATGAAGCTGGGAAGCAGCATATCACATTTGAGAACCACAAGCCTCAGCATCACCTAGGAACCTGTTAGAGATGTGAATCCTTCAGCCCCACTCCAGACCTACTGTATGAGACCCAAGGTGGGGCCTGGAAATCTGCATCTTAGCACGCCCTCCAGGTGGTCCTTCGGCACACTCAAGTTTGAGAAGCCCTGCTCTGGCACACTGTACTTCCTGCAGTTCTGTGGAAGTAGAAGAATCTCCCATCCCACCCATCCCTTTACATTAGTTTAACGTCATCCTCTGTGAAGCCTTGTCAACTCCTCAGTCAGCAGACTGGGTTCCTAAAGCACCTTATCCTGCCCCACCATAGCCTTTGCCACACTGACTTTAATTGTCTCTGATGCTGGGCTGCCTAAGGCAAGGAAGGGCATCTTATTCATCCCCATATCTTCAGCACTGGAATACAGCAGGCACTCAAAAACCGCTCCTAGAATGAACACGTGGGTGAATAATCGATGCCACAGTGCAGAGTGGAGGAGGGTGGAGGGATGAAGGGGTGAAGGAGAGGGTGCAGAATGATCCTCCCAGGGCCTTTCCAGCAATTTGTTCACCCTGGAATTGATTGAGCCCCAAGTAACTTTTTTTTTTTCTGGCCTCACTCTGTAGCACGTGGGATCTTAGTTCTCCTACCAAGGATTGAACCTGTGTCCCCTGCACTGGAAGTACAGAGTCTTAAGCACTGAACCACCAGGGAAGTCTCAAGGCCCACTTTACTTTGACCACCCTTCCCTGGCCTTCTCAGAGGGGCACTGGCCTCTGAGGGCACATATACACATTTTTGGTGTGTGGGGGTAAGGGGCAGGGTGGTGGTGGTGTTTTTCTGGGCAGAGTACGTGTGAACCAAAGGGACCTTCTGCCTTCAGCCTCCCTCCACTTTGGGGAGGTGTCCTGCTTTCCCAGGGGCTTTGGAAAATAATGTTGTCCTGCCCAGCCTCTGGAAGGAAGCCGCTCATGCCTGACAACACTGCCTGCCACCCTCCCCCAACCCAGCCCTTGTACCTCACTCTTAGCAGGGGACTCAGGAGTGCTTGGCTTCCGGACAGCCACAGGAGGAGGCAGGGGGCTGGTGGCCAGGGTCGCGATCACCTGGCCCTGGGCGTTCAACAACAGCTGGGGGGTCACAGCCTGGACCTGCAGGCTTTGTGCCGGTGCTGGGGCCGCCACGCTAGCCGAGTTCACTACCCACGGAAGTGTTCCAATAACCTGGGAGGAAACACAGGGACCCCACGTGTGAGGGCAGTGTCCAGCTCCACCCCCAACCCCCACACTGGCACGAAGGGACTTAGACAAGTCACCTAACCCTTCTGGGCCTCAGTGTCCTCTCAGTAAAGTGAAGGATTCGCACTCTAGAGGCTGCTTCTCTATTCTCTCTCCAGAACCGTGAGGGAGCAGGAGTGGGCCTACATGTGAAGCCCTGCTCTGCNAAAAACTCTCCAGTGACTCCCTGTTACCTAATATTAGTGATAACAATAAAAGCACCATTTTTTACACATTTTACACACATTTCACTTTGTGCACCAACCTTCCATGTAATGTTTCCTTTCCCATTCATAACTTAAGTTGGTACTCTTATCATTCTCCTTCTATAGATGCTGCTGCTGCTGCTAAGTCACTTCAGTCGTGTCCAATTCTGTGCGACCCCATAGACAGCAGCCCACCAGGCTCCCCCGTCCCTGGGATTCTCCAGGCAAGAACACTGGAGTGGGTTGCCATTTCCTTCTCCAATGCACGAAGGGGAAAAGTGAAAGTGAAGTCACTCAGTCGTGTCTGACTCTTAGCGACCCCATGGACTGCAGCCTACCAGGCTCCTCCATCCCTGGGATTTTCCAGGCAAGAACACTGGAGTGGGGTGCCATTTCCTTCTTCAATACATGAAAGGAAAAGTGAAAGTGAAGTCTCTCAGTTGTGTCCGACTCTTAGAGACTCCATGGACTGCAGCCCACCAGGCTCCTCCATTCATGGGACTTTCCAGGAGAGAGTACTGGAGTGGGGTGCCATTGCCTTCTCCGTCTATAGATGAGACGGAGGTTATTCAATGAAGCTGGGAAGCAGCATATCACATTTGAGAACCACAAGCCTCAGCATCACCTAGGAACCTGTTAGAGATGTGAATCCTTCAGCCCCACTCCAGACCTACTGTATGAGACCCAAGGTGGGGCCTGGAAATCTGCATCTTAGCACGCCCTCCAGGTGGTCCTTCGGCACACTCAAGTTTGAGAAGCCCTGCTCTGGCACACTGTACTTCCTGCAGTTCTGTGGAAGTAGAAGAATCTCCCATCCCACCCATCCCTTTACATTAGTTTAACGTCATCCTCTGTGAAGCCTTGTCAACTCCTCAGTCAGCAGACTGGGTTCCTAAAGCACCTTATCCTGCCCCACCATAGCCTTTGCCACACTGACTTTAATTGTCTCTGATGCTGGGCTGCCTAAGGCAAGGAAGGGCATCTTATTCATCCCCATATCTTCAGCACTGGAATACAGCAGGCACTCAAAAACCGCTCCTAGAATGAACACGTGGGTGAATAATCGATGCCACAGTGCAGAGTGGAGGAGGGTGGAGGGATGAAGGGGTGAAGGAGAGGGTGCAGAATGATCCTCCCAGGGCCTTTCCAGCAATTTGTTCACCCTGGAATTGATTGAGCCCCAAGTAACTTTTTTTTTTTCTGGCCTCACTCTGTAGCACGTGGGATCTTAGTTCTCCTACCAAGGATTGAACCTGTGTCCCCTGCACTGGAAGTACAGAGTCTTAAGCACTGAACCACCAGGGAAGTCTCAAGGCCCACTTTACTTTGACCACCCTTCCCTGGCCTTCTCAGAGGGGCACTGGCCTCTGAGGGCACATATACACATTTTTGGTGTGTGGGGGTAAGGGGCAGGGTGGTGGTGGTGTTTTTCTGGGCAGAGTACGTGTGAACCTCTCAGCCTCCCTCCACTTTGGGGAGGTGTCCTGCTTTCCCAGGGGCTTTGGAAAATAATGTTGTCCTGCCCAGCCTCTGGAAGGAAGCCGCTCATGCCTGACAACACTGCCTGCCACCCTCCCCCAACCCAGCCCTTGTACCTCACTCTTAGCAGGGGACTCAGGAGTGCTTGGCTTCCGGACAGCCACAGGAGGAGGCAGGGGGCTGGTGGCCAGGGTCGCGATCACCTGGCCCTGGGCGTTCAACAACAGCTGGGGGGTCACAGCCTGGACCTGCAGGCTTTGTGCCGGTGCTGGGGCCGCCACGCTAGCCGAGTTCACTACCCACGGAAGTGTTCCAATAACCTGGGAGGAAACACAGGGACCCCACGTGTGAGGGCAGTGTCCAGCTCCACCCCCAACCCCCACACTGGCACGAAGGGACTTAGACAAGTCACCTAACCCTTCTGGGCCTCAGTGTCCTCTCAGTAAAGTGAAGGATTCGCACTCTAGAGGCTGCTTCTCTATTCTCTCTCCAGAACCGTGAGGGAGCAGGAGTGGGCCTACATGTGAAGCCCTGCTCTGCCACACTTTAACTAGCTTAATTTCTCCGAACCTCAGCCTTCTCTCCTGGAAAATGGGAACAAAAGTCTCCTCCCAACAGGTTGTACTCAGAGTGAAGTGGGATCATGTATGAGAAAGTACCTAGCACCGAACCTGGCCACAAAGCGAGGGCTCCCTAAATGAAAACCCCTCACTGGAGTGAACACCACCAGGGTTGGGGTGGGGGCGATGCCCCTGCCTGGCCTCACTGTCGCAGAGAGCTGTCACACAGGCAATAATGAACAGCAGCTTCTCACCCTGGTTGAGTTTCTACGACCCATTCCTGCCCCTCCCCAACAGCCAGCATCTCCACGGTCCCCACCTCTCCACCTGGCTTTGGCCACTTGCCTGACCCTGAGCGTTGGTGAGAATCTGACTGCTGATCCCCGGCATGCTGGGAATGGCGTTGGCAATGACCGGAGCTGTGGTGAGGGAGCCCAGGATCTGGGTCTGTCCCCCGAGGGAGGCAGCACTGATCTGTGGGTGGAGGAAGAGCCTTGCTCAGAGGCAATGGGGCAAGAAAGAGCCCAAGGCAGCGGGAAGAGGGCTGAGGGTATTGGGGCAGGGGTAGGGGGTAACTGATGCTGGGCAGATGTGAGTGTGGGCTGCAAGCCCAAGTCCACCAACTGAATGGTATCCAGGGCCAGGGGCTGCAGAAGGTGAGTAGGGAAGGGCAGGGCCACAGTCACGGAGGAGTACCTCTGGCTAATCTTTCAGGCCAGCCCTGGGAGAGTAGAAGGTCCAGGCTGGAGAGGCTGATGTGACTTTAGCCACATCTAACTAGAGGCCATCTACTCATGCCCAACAGCTCCACTACCAAGCCAGGAGCCACACTGGATAGACACTGGCATGGGGCCGTGAGCCTCTAGTGTCACTTTTGTGACAGCTCACAAGTTTGCAATCCCCAGACATCATCCCACCCGCCAAGGCTGGTCCATGGTCCAGGTTCTGGAAGGTTGGGCCAGCCCTCTTGGCAGAGGTTGTCTGCTCTTGGCTGGGATGCATGGGCTGGCAGCTGCCTCGGAAGGAGCCCATCTCTGCCGAAGTGTTGGAAAAGAGCCGCATTCAGGGGGCTGGTCCTCCACCTCCATACTCCCCCGTGGGAAGGGTCAGGTTCACCCTTGGCCAGAGATTCANTTTCTGGAAGGTTGGGCCAACCCTCTTGGCAGAGGTTGTCTGCTCTTGGCTGGGATGCATGGGCTGGCAGCTGCCTCGGAAGGAGCCCATCTCTGCCGAAGTGCTGGAAAAGAGCCGCATTCAGGGGGCTGGTCCTCCACCTCCATACTCCCCCGTGGGAAGGGTCAGGTTCACCCTTGGCCAGAGATTCAGTCTATCCCCGGTGAGCCTTGGGTGAGGGCAGCAGCTTACGATTCCTGGGCTGAATGCGAAGCCTGCAGGCTGAACGGTGATCTGTGTGGGGGTGTCCACAGACTTGGGGGTGGGGGCAGTGGCGGTGGCAGCAGTGGGCTGTGGTAGAATGGCCGGTGTGGCCTGCAGCAGTGGCTGGGGCTGGAACAGCGTCTGGGGCTGAGCCGGTGGTCGGGGCTGGGCAGGCGAGGAGGCCTGGGCCGGTGGGGCGGCTTGTATAGGCGCCGGGAGAGCGGTGTTCAGCACGGCAGCTGCTATGGAGCAAGGCAGAGAGAGAGGCGCTCAAATGCCTAGCCGCAGGCCAGAGCAGCTCCAATCCCAAGGGATCTGGTACAAGAACGAGACGGGGGTCGGGGCACTGGGGTGGGGGCACAGGCTGCTGTGATTCCCTTGATCCTTGCAGGGGTGGCACATGCCAACATCTCTCATCCCCCCTCCCTAGGGCCTGGAGATGTGTAGGTTCAGAACCAGAAGTGGAATCTTCTTGCAGTCCTTCTCAGGAGGCTGGTCACAGTGTGAGGTTTGGCGTAGGGGGGAGGGCAGTCCCAGACAGTTGGCTGAAGGAAGACAGGCCTGCTGGGCCAGCGTGGTGTCTTGGCCTAGAGTCCTGATGTGGTGCAGCAGCTCTGCGGCTGGGGGCCTGGGGCACCAGATCCAGACTCCAGGGCTCTTGCCCTGGGAGGGCCGCGGGTTCAGAGTCCAACATGGCAAACACACGAGCAGGGAAGGTAGTGGAAGGTGGCGGGGGCCTGGTGCAGTCCTGGGGAGAGTTGCTGTTACCTTGGAGACCGGCTAAAGGTGGCTTGAAAACTCCCCCCGTGGGAGAAGCAGCGGTCAGTCCTGGGAGGGCAGCCACGGTTGCAGTAGGAATTGTCCACACGGCCAGCCCCTGTTGACCAGCCACTTGACCTGCAATACTGATGGGGATAAGAAGAGGTTGAGTAACTGCCCCTGCTGGAACCATAACTCCTGTCAGAACTGTGGCTAAGTTTTCCTGAGTCAAGACCTGCAAAAGCAAACAAGATTTCAAAAAAGAAAAGAAAAAATAAAAAATCAACATCAACAGCGCAAACACTGGGTCTTTTAGACCCAGCTGAGCACACACAAAGCATTCTGAGGGAAGGGGGGGAAAAGGCTGCATGAGGGCGGGGAAGAGATGAGCCCTAGCTGGAGGCCCATCCCTGAGGAGGGACCTGCACTGGACTATCCCATCTTTGGAGAAGCAGCCCATATCAGGGTCAGGGCCCAGCCCTGCCCAAGGATCAGAAAGGGTCACAGGCCTCTACCACCATAGTTGGCTGCCTCCCAAGACTTCCCTGGGTCTTTGCTCACGGGACAAATGCTTTGTGACCAGGGAGCAGGGGCAGGGGCTGGTGGATCTGAGTCGTCCAGGCCCACAGAGGCCTCTGGGAAGCTATGATAGAGGACACTCCTGATGGACACCTTGGATATCTGTGTGTGCAGTGAAGAGGTCACAGGGTGCTCAGTCTGCCTGGAGGCCCCTGGAGCAGCTTCTTGCTGTGCTGGGGCTGCCCTCTGCTCTAAATGAGGAGCTGTTAACTCTTCCAGGCACCCCCTAGAGGGGCTGACAAGGGTATTCACTCATTCAACCATTAGATGACTTGAAGAGTTACTGTAGTCTATTAATCCTTGCTGGGCCTGAGGGGATTACCTGACAAATGTAGACTTACTTTTCCCAGGGGGCCTGATCTGGGCTAGGGGAAAGGCCAGGGGTCCCTAGTAGGAGATCCCCTCCCTCAAGCCACAGCCCCTTCCCTGTCCGGCCTCATGAAGTTCCCAGACCCCATGGCCAGCCCACGTTGGCTATCCCATGCCTTGCTCTTGCCCACTGCACTCTGTCTAGCTCCCTGGGGGTGGCCCTTACCTGGGGGGCAGCTTGTACAGCCAGTGGCGTCAGGGTCTGTGATGCCTGAGGCTGGCATGGAGCTTGGCTGAAGGTGGCAACGGCAGGAGCAGGGCTCGAAGGCATCCCCGGAAGTGACTTCACTTCATGCAGCATTGGGAGAGAGAGGGACAAGGAGTGAACCTGGCGGAGTGGGACAACTCTCAGTGCCGCACTGCATTTCTGCACAACCCGAGGCCAATCTCTGGCTTCCCTGGCCCAAGGAGGGAGTTGCCCCAAAGTTACTGGTAGTGAGCATGGGAGACTGGAAAGCCCTGTGCCAGACCTGGAAGGTATACCACCCTCATCCCACATGTCGATGAAGAAAATGCAGACCCAGGCACAGCTGGGTATCGGCCTGTCATTTCCTGGCTTGGTAGGATGCTAGGACCTATCACACAACTAGCAGTAGAAATGAACATGTGTCAGGGAGAGAAGGCACCAGAATCAATGGGATTGACTGGCACATCCAGCAACTGGATCAATGGTCACTCTACGTCCAGGCTGCTTTGGGGATGCAGTGCTGGCTCAGGGAAGGGGCAGGATTTCTGCAGGGTGAAGCCTAGGAAGTGACAAGTCATGGCCACACTCAGGATCCCGGGGCTCTCCAGGCCAGATAACTTTTCTCTGCCATTCCCTGAGGTCTGAAGTCTGACGAGCAGCTTTTAGGAGGTTCTAAAGGAGCTTCCCTGGAGAAGGCAATGGCATCCCACTCCAGTACTCTTGCCTGGAAAATCCCACGGACGGAGGAGCCTGGTGGGCTGCAGTCCATTGGGGTTGCTAAGAGTCGGACACGACTGAGCGACTTCACTTTCACTTTTCACTTTTCATGCATTGGAGAAGGCAATGGCACCCCACTCCAGTGTTCTTGCCTGGAGAATCCCAGGGATGGAGGAGCCTGGTGGGCTGCAGTTCATGGGGGTTGCTAAGAGTCGGACACGACTGAGCGACTTCACTTTCACTTTTCACTTTCATGCACTGGAGAAGGCAATGGCACCCCACTCCAGTGTTCTTGCCTGGAGAATCCCAGGGACGGGGGAGCTTGGTGGGCTGCAGTCCATAGGGGTCGCACAGAGTAGGACACAACTGAAGCGACTTAGCAGCAGCAGCAGCAGCAGCAAAGGAGCTTCTCATAAATTGTAGCTTTTCAACCAAGTGAGAGCTTCCTCTCACTACCTGGAGTTAGGTAGGGATCCCTAGCAGAAAAACTCTTCAAAGTCACATAACAATATGGAGAAGGGTTATTTAATATATAGTGAGACATTACAGGGAGTCTAGGTGTTGGGTGTTAGAGCAGAGGAGTGGCTTCTTAATGCTGGCTGGGCATAGGTTTCCAGACCCTATTCTAGGTCAACTGAGTCAGAATGTCCAGAAGTGGAGGCCGGCAACCTCACATCTCTCTCTCTCTTTCTTTTACGCTCCCTTGTGATACACAGGGACAAAATGGGAACCACTGAACTAGAGAACCTTCCAAGCCTGCTTTCCCAGCTCTTGTTTTAATCTGGAAAGGCACCAACCTAAGCCAGGACTATTCACAGTATACAATTTAAAAATCCAGATTGCTTCAAGGATGAAAGAGACAAGCAACCACAAAAACCATACAAAATACCAAAGAAAACCAAACGGCAGATTTATGTCCATTGTGAAGGGGAAATATATTTCTAACTGTTGAAAAAAAAATCAGAGAAGATAAGGATAATCTGAACCTTGGAGGATTCAAAAAATATTTCACTTGACAAAGTGTCATGAAACCGGGACTTCAGTGGTTAAGAGTCTGCCTTGCAGTGCAGAGGATGTGGGTTCAATCCCTGGTTGGGAAACTAAGATTCCAAGTGTTGTGGAGCAACTAAGCCCGGGCACTGCAATTACTGAACCCGTGTGTCTGAACTAGAGAGTCCATGCACCACAGTGAAGGACAACGAAGATGCAATGTAATGCAACTGAGACCCAACACAACCAAATAAATAAATAAAAACAAGCAACAATACCAGCTATTGTTTATTTTTTTTAAAGTGTGATGAAACCTATAAAGGAAACTGAGGAAATGGAAATGTAACAAGCATGAGTGATGAAAGCTTACCATCTGAAGAAATAAGTCATTTCATTAGGATACGTTTCCAGAGTGGGACTGTGGGGCCTAGGATTCACCTACATTTAGGTTTTTGTTTTATGCTTCCTGCTAGATTGCTTTTCCAGAGAAGGCAGTGGCATCCCACTCCAATACTCTTGCCTGGAAAATCCCATGGACGGAGGAGCCTGGTGGGCTATAGTCCATGGGGTCGCTAAGAGTCGGACACGGCTGAGTGACTTCCCTTTCACTTTTTACTTTCATGCATTGGAGAAGGAAACGGCAACCCACTCCAGTGTTCTTGCCTGGAGAATCGCGGGGACAGGGGAGCCTGGTGGGCTTCCGTCTATGGGGTCGCAACAGAGTCGGATACGACTGAAGCGACTTAGCAGCAGCAGCAGACTGCTTTTCAGGAAGACTGAACCAATTTGTGGAACCATCAACAATGTACCTGTTTCTCCACAGCACCACCCAGTTTAGATTTTATCACGATTTCTTTTTCTGGCTTCAGAGGCATAGATGGTGCCTCTTGGTCGACTACTTTTCCTCTCACCGATAGCAAGGTTTTGTGTGTTTTTCCATGTAATGATTTCCTACTGTGTAAACAATTCATTTCTCTTGAAAAGGAATTTTAGTGGACTAACCCTCAAAGAAAAATAGAGTTAAAGGGCCATTCAAAGCAGCTGTTTATGACAATGAAAAAACCAGGGAGTTTGATGATAGCCAAAGCCAAAATCAGTGAGTGAATCTGTTAGTAAAGGATACAGAATATGAAATAATATGGTGGTAGGTGTCATACTACTTAGCCTGCCCTCAGGGGCCACACCTATAAAAATATGTATGTGTGACAAGGTCTGGGTAATAGTAGCACAAATCACTAGATTCTTTTTTCATCTGGAAAAAGTTTCCTATTACTTCGTTTTAAGAGGAAACCCTTCTCAATATTTCATATGCAGAAACGTTCTACCAAAGCTACAATTTAAGCTGGCAACTTCTTAGGAATTACTACCAACATGCCTCCCCTACCTGCTTGACCATGACTAAAATTCCTTTCCAAAGAAGACTTTCATGAAAGGCTTAATTAGACAGACTTCTGGAAGAAGATGCACTCTACCATGAACACTCATGCTAAGATGTAAATTACTGGTTTTGGATCCATTTCTGAGAGTAAGTTTTGGGGTAAGGAATAGAATTAAGGCACTCGAGGAAATGAGATACAGAAGATGGATAAAAGGGTAAAAAAGAAAGGGAAGCACTGTGGGGGGGCTTCCCTGGTGGTTCAGTGGTAAGGAATCTACCTGTAGTGCAAGAGCCACAGAAGACCCCATGTTCAATCCCTGGGTCGGGAAGATCCCCTGGAGGAGGGCATGGCAACCCACTCCAGTATGCTTGCCTGGAGAATCCCATGGACAGAGGAGCCTGGTCCAATCCATAGGGTCACAAAGAGTTGAACATGACTAAAGCAACTTCATACACACACACACACACACACACACACACAAGAACTGTGGACAAAGCTGGAAAGCCTCCCAGATTTCCTGAAAAGAGGCTCCATCCCCACAATCGAAAGGCATGGAAAGGGTGGCCGAGATGGAGAATCCTTGTTTTCCCTGCCTGCTCGCCAGGACACTGGCCCAGGAGACTTCCCCATCAAGGAAGCAGAACATTGCCAGGCTAGGGAAAATGGCCATGTGTCTTGCCATTCCTTTACTCAAAAGCAGAAAAATAAAATACCAGGCTCCCAAATGGATCTATATACTGATTTGCAAGTACAGCAAGGGAGGAGAGATCTTGAAGTGTTTTCACCTGTTTTCTATTCTCTTTGCTCTCTCCATGGCTCTTCCTCCTGGCCCACCCCACGTCCCCCAACCAGATCACCAAACTAGGGAAGCGGTGGAGTTCAGCAGAAGGCAAGGCGATAAGAACCATGGCTTTCTGGGGGAACTGGCAAAGGGGCCCCAGGCTTTCTGCAAAAAGAGATGTCTATTCTGCAAGGTGTTAATGAGGAAAGTCAGCGAAAGGGTACCCTGTGCCCAGAAAGCAGAACCAGTGCCAGCTTTTAGAACAGCCTGGCTATCTCATAGCTGTACGGTAGGGTCATTAGGGGAGACAGTGTGAGTCAATCAGCCACATCCATTCCCCAGGCAGGAGAATCAAACTCATGCCCTTAAGTCACCTTTGGAGATAAACAGCCAAGATAAGCCCACCAGGCTAGATGTGTGTCAGTCTAGTCAGGAGTGAGAAGCTGTGATTCTACAAGGCCCAGTGTGGGTAAGATGCCGTTCCATCCCCAGCTCCTGGCACCTCCCAGCTCTACCATAAAAGGTACTGATTTGCAAGGGCTGGTAGTACCCTAAAGGTTAAGTCCTCTCTGCCTTGAGCCTGAGGGTCTGGTTTAGACCTGGGAGCCCTCTCTGAGATTAATTCAGTCCCCTTGATGTGCATGTGCAGTTATGGCAAATTCTGAACAAAAGATACAAAGATCAAAAAACCCAACTGCCACTTTTGAAGAGCTGAGAGCAAAAGCAGAGGACTGTGCAGGCCCCCTGCACACGCCACCTAAGGGACGGGCAAAATACCTAAGCCACCCTTTCAGCCTGACCCCTGGACACATCCCTGCCTTCACCCCATGTAAGGAACAAGCTGGTCCTCCCTCAGGGTGCGAGCAAGCAAGGGAACCTGTTGCTTGTTCTCGCTTCCCTCTGCTGAAGCAGGGGCCCCAGGAAAATCTTGTCTGAAAATAAAGAAAATGCAATCCCCTCAGCTGAGCCCCACCACTCTCCTCCCACCTCACCCTGACCCGTCCCAGTTTGGTCCGTAAATAACTGAAAATGGTCCTTCATTCCAGAGATTGAGGAATGGCCTAGGAACTGAACAGCAGCACAGGCTGTGACCAGAGGCCTGCCCAGTGGACAGGAAGACAACACACCCCTAAAGCCACCTAGCTCCCTGGGATTCATGCTGGCTCCCCAGGGGGAACACGGGAAGGGACTCAGGTGGAGCAATGGCCCCTGGGAGCAGTGGCCTCGTACCAGTTGCCTCCACGGAGGAGTCTGGGTTGTCTGGGCCAGCTTCACCAGCAGTTTCACCAGCTTCAGCAGGGCCTCCACTCTGGGAGCCCTCGGTGGCCACAGCCTCCAGCGCTTTGCCCTCCTCCTCAGCAGGGATCTGGGCATCCACTCCAACCTCCAGAACTCGGATGGTCTCATGGCCTGACATCACGATGACCTGTGAACAGAGGAGAGGGACACTGCTAGGGGAAGAGGCTGATACAGCCACCGGGGAGCTAAAGCTCTAGGTTGACTGAGGCAGAGAGGAGAGAGTATCTCCGATTGCAGACTTCCTGTCCCGAGGACTGTGTGCTCTGTGATTCCAGGGAAGGAAGTGCTAGGAGACAGCAGGCCCTGGTGACAGGCGGAAGGGTCTAACACAAGCTAGCAAAAGTCCCACAGAATGAAACCACTTGAAGACATTTCTATTTGCTCCCTCTCTTGCTCTCAGTTCAGGGACTGGTAAATGGCCTCACCCACAGCCTTACCAGGATGTCTTCTTGGCTGCTAGGATACTGGAGTGTGGTTACGATGACCCCAACACAGGACCCACAGCTTCAGCTGGGACAAGACAGGAAGCCCTCTGCATGTCCCTCTAAACATTACAGGAGTGGAAAAATGAATGCTCCAGGATGCTGAGGAACTTTTGAAGTTCATGGTTCCTTAATGTCCAGCACCCTGAGGTTAGAGGCCATGATTTCCTTGCAAGCTCAGGAATTCTGAAGGCATAGCCTCTTGCTGGCCCTCCTGGCCTGGAGCTTTGTACCCTGTAGACCCGCGGCTCCAGTGTGCCCTCTGTGCACGCTCCAACCTTGCACCTCCTTGAGGGGAGCCCCCATGCCCAGCGATGCGGGTGGCTGCTGGGCCTCCTTGGAACACTGGGTCTTCCTTCCTGCTCAGACAGCCAGCACTTAGTGCCTTACCTCCAGCACTGACATGCTTCCACTTGGGTCTTTCAAGAATCAGGGACACCCTGTACATTAAAAAGCTCTGTATCAGGCCTTCCCTGTGATTGTCCTGGGGCCAAAGCCACTCCCACAACATGCTCCTTGGGACTGAAAACTGGATCCAGCCAGAGACTGCTGGAAAAAAGCAACTATGTGACCCATCAGGGAGTATGAGTGAAATAACCTTCCCAAGCAGTTTCCTTTCTGACTCAAACCTGACTATGAGAAACTTGACTCCAATTACATTTTAAGAGATGTTAATCTTTTTTTCTCCTTTTAAAAATACATTAAAAATGCATAAGGGAATTCCCTGGTGGTCCAGTTGTTAGGGCTTGGTACTCTCACTGCCAGGGGCCTGGGTTCGATTCCTGGTTGGGAGATTAAGATCCTGCAAGCCACAGGTATGGCCAATTAAAAAAAATTTACATAAGTAATAAAAGGTCATTGAAGTAAAAATAGAAAATGACATATAACCAAAAAAACTAAATAAGTTCCCGGAGATCCAAATCTTTCCCCACATTAACTTATACATATTTCACTTTTTAAAGTCACAATTTAAGTCCCCAAACCCAGTCCTTGAAAAATCCTAGCTGGCAACCACATCTGGATGGGTCGAGTGAACATGAACGTTGCTAAGAAACAGACAACAAGGGGCTCTATGGAGTTTTTCTCCTTGCCCACACCCCTCAGTCCATCACCCTCACCCTCCCCACCCCCACCTCTTCCTGCTCCAAAAGATACCTGCTCATTGACAGTCAGAGATGAGTCTGGCCCGGCTCCAGGATCCATGGTCACTTGTCACGGTGGGGTGGGGGCTGGCCCACACCTACACATTCTGCAGGGTGAGATGAGATGGGAAAAGCAAAGGCTGATGTGACAATGTAAGACAATTTCCATATCATCTCAGAAAGTCAGAAGTCGAATGGTAGGAAGAGAGAGAAGCTAAGTTCTCTCAGGTATGTGTAGAAATGAAGGGAACAGGATTCTAAGGATTTTAAAATTAAACCGTCTGACTTCCTGCAGCACCCTAGGACAGCCTACACTCAGGAGGAGCCAGGGTAACAGGAGGAATGGGGGCGGGGGGCAGATGTCTGTCCCTGGGAGTTCCCCAGTCCAATGGGAAAGAGTAGACCCAGCAGAACCCAAAGTGACTTTGACCCAGACACTCAGAACCAGACACAAGTAAGGAGCACTCTGAGTATCAGAGCAATTCTCAGGGGAGGTGTCTGAGCAGACTTCCCCAGGAAGAGATGGCAAAGATAGGAATAAACGGAAACAGTTGTTTCAGACTTTAATGTGCGTGGGACACATTAAAACTGTACAACCCCCCGCCCCAATTTTCCCAGAGCAAGCATCCCCAGGGAGCCTGATTCAGTAGGTGGGTCCCTCAGGGGTTTCTATGGCAGTGGCCCAAGAACCACACTGGCCTTTAGCATGGGAGGCAGGACAACGTACCAGATGGTGGAGCGGCTGCCACAGGCAGTGAGGAGTGAGAAGACCTTGTGAGAACAGACGGTCTGGCTAGAGCCACTAACCACAGTCACAAGAAATAAAGGTAATAACTAGGACAACTAGTTTTAGACACTGAAATAGAGAAGAAGCAACCAACACTTTTATTCTGAGTGCCCACTGTGCTAAGCATTTGATGGAACACTAATTCACGTACCACCCAAGCCAGCTGGGATATGGGAACATGAGCATCACCGTGTCATAGATGAGGACACTCAGCTCGGAGAAGGGTTCTAGACTCCTCACCTTTCTCTTCCTTCTCCTTTTCTACCTCTGGGCTTGTTTCATGGGGCTTCCTTTTGTTGTTGTCATTTGATTAATTGAGGTAAAATTCACATGACATCAGATTAAATGTACAACTCGATGGAATTCAGTACACTTATAGTACATTTACAGTGCTGTGCAACCATCACCCCTGTTTAGCTCCTGAGCATTTTCATCCTCCAAAAGGTAATTCCATGCCCATTAGCGGTTACTCCCTTTTCTTGCCCTTGGCAACCATGAATCTGCTTTCTCTCTTTGGAGTTGCCTGTTCTCAGTGTTTCATATGGGCTTTCCTGATGACTCAGATGGTAAAGAATCTGCCTACAATGCAGAGACCTGGGTTCAGTTCCTGGGTTGGGAAGATTCCCTGGAGAAGGGAATGGCTATCCACTCCAGTATTTTTTCCTGGAGAATTCTATGGACAGAGGAGCCTAGCGGGCTACAGTCCATAGTCATAATGACTCAGACACACCTGAGAGACTAACACTAATATTTCATATATTAATAAATGGAATCATTTGATATGGGGTCTTTTTGTGTCTGGCTTCTTTTACTTTGCAGAATATTTTCAAGGTTTATCTGTAGCATGTATCGGCACTTCATTTTTTTACACAGCTGGATAAAATTTCATCATATAGACTCTTTCACTCTCCAGGGGAGGCAGAGGCACAGGTAAACCAAGACTTCGTTTCCAAGATGGAAAGTCCATCAGACTCAGCTGTGACTTTACCCAGCACTCTGCAGGTCTATGCCAGTCCACCACCTCCCCATACAAATAGTTCAAGAACACAACCTATGAGTGCAGCACTTACAGCACAATGAAGGAAAACAAGATCTTCATCTAATTCTCATAAATAAATGGAAGGTAAAGCATCTCAAAGTCAAGAATGAAAAAAACAATCAGATTTTTTCAGAGAAGACAGGATCCTTAGCAAAAGAAAAACTGTTTGGAATTTCAAGAAAAATTTAAACACACAGTGAGTTAGAAAAGAGTTTATATTTGAAAAATACTTTAAAGAATATTGCTGCAGGACTTCCCTGGTGATCCAGTGATTAAGACTTTGCACTTCGAGTCTGGGGTGGCAGGGGGAGGCAGGTGCAGGCTGGATCCCTGGTCAAGGAACCAAGATCCCACATGCCACACGGTGCGACGAAAAACAAACAAAAAATGATGCATATGAATCTAAATCATTGGATCCTGGGTTATGCAAGGTCCTCCAAAGCAATTTTGTGAATGAGAACATTTCCAAACAAGGATTAAATGAAGAAAAAGCCAAATCCGCCAAAATCTGTGAAGGAGATTCCAGAGAACTTCAGAGGGTAAAACTAGTCAAAATGTATCACTCAAAAACGACCTGTCCCAGTTACAATTGTTCATAAGGAAGCAAAGACACTGTAGCTAGATGTTGCTCTGTGAGGGGCAATCAACTAAGTCCCCAAAGGACAAGAAACTGAACCTCACCCAGTTGATAGATCACTGTGGGTAAGATGATAAATTGCGCCAGTGTAACAGAAATGAAGATGAATTCATAAGAGTTTCGTTCATAAGTCTTTCTCCAGAGAATCTCTGAGAATGACAGCATAATAAAAAAGATACTTGCACATTTTAAAGAGAAGGTATAAGCCACTAGAGCTTAGAGAAAGGTATCCTGATGAACACCAATTTATGAAGCTTGTTATTATCCAAATATAAACCAAGTTCTAAACTAAGGTTTCAGTATTTTGGAGAAATCTGCCAAAGAAAACATTTAAATAAATACCTGAAAAATTTAAATAGCGATTGAAAAATAATTTGGACAGTTTTGGAAGTCAGTTTTAATACATTGTTCTGTTTATTGTGGTTAAAAAAAAAGTTTTACTGTAAATGTTAAAAAACAGTCCAACCTTATAAATGTCTAAACTTAAATGGGTCTAGAAATGCCAGCCTCTCTTATTTTATGACTCTTGCTTCCATCCACTTATCACATATTTCCATCTGGATAGTCTAGCACATAATTAAACTCATATATCAAAAAAAAAAAAATCCCATGGTATGGATATGCCATATTTTGTTTATTCAATCATCCGCTGATGGATATTTTGGTTGTTTCTACCTTTCTGCTACTGTGAATAGTGCATCTATGAATCTTTGTATACAAGTTTTTGTTGGAACACCTGTTTTCAATTTGGGGGTATATACCTAGGANATATTTTGTTTATTCAATCATCCGCTGATGGATATTTTGGTTGTTTCTACCTTTCTGCTACTGTGAATAGTGCATCTATGAATCTTTGTATACAAGTTTTTGTTGGAACACCTGTTTTCAATTTGGGGGTATATACCTAGGAGTGCAACTGCTGGCTGACCCCAGGAGTTTTAGGGGTTTCACTCCAGTGACTGTAGTAAATAGCACATCTGGATGGCCTGCCTCCTTTGAGCTCATGATATCATGCAGTGTCCACAGCCTGAGAGCAATGAAGAGAGACGATCACCTGTCAGTTTTGAGAGAAGGGGCTCCTATGACTACCCCAGAAGTAGAACCCCGGTGCATACATAGATCACAGCAGAGCTGCTTTGGTTACAGCTGGGACAGGAGCCAGTGCCCAGCCACAGCATGCCCCTCTGCCCTCTTTCTTCAGTGAGCTGAGTTAGAAAAATACCTGCATCAAACCTGGCAAGGCTAACAGATGGCTCACTTGTCTCTGGCTTTCCTGTGCTAGCATCTAAAAACACAGGCAGCCCCGGAGGGAAGATAAACAGCAGGTCCTGAGGCATTTGTCTCAAACCCCAAAATCCAGAGGTCGAGGACCATCCAGGACTCTCAGTGGTGGAAAAATTGAGTTAGAGGACCTGGTTCTATTTATCATTCTCTTTTGGGAACTGGTTTGGGCTTAAGGTAATCTTCCAAGACACCCAGGAGGAGCAATGAAGTCTAAAACAAATCAGAACCCCCTAGAATGGCCTTAGATCCTGTAAGAAAAATCCTGAGATGCTTAGTCCTTTGTTTATTCAACAAGTACTTCAGTGGCCACTATGTGCTGGGCATTGGGATACAGTGGGCAAAAAGCATGTTCTCCAGCTCTGTTAAGGAGTCAACAGTCTAATATGGGCATTGAGGAAATAAAAAGATAACGACAATATAGTATGTTTAAGTGTCATGGTGGGTGAATAAAGGGTGGCAGAAGATACACGGAAGGCATATCTAATGCACTTTTAAATATTGTCCTTTGCCCCTTGTTCCAGGGTGGCATGTGTTTCAGATATAGAATTTGATAGGACATGAAGCATCTTGTGACATGTAGAGGAAAATGGAACTTGTTGTATGAGATTCAGGCTTTTAATGCAGACTCATCTCTGTGATTTTAACCACTTTATATATACTTAATGTGGTTGAGGTTTCCAAGAGATAAAGTACCTCTCACTATAGTCATTTTGAAGGGTGGAGAGTATTCTGGATGGATTAAAGGAGTGAATGGAATGAGTTTAACTGGTATTTAATTGAAAGCCACATTTGTTACGGGAAATCACCTTTCAAATTTTTGACATAATCCTCTCACATGAGATTGTTTGTTGACATCAGCATCTCCAGGTCTACATCACTTCGATATTTAAATTGTGCACCAACTTACCTCCTGCAGGGCTGCCATCTAAAAAGGTCACAAGGACAGGAAGGAGGAAGCAGGAGATTAGTACAGACTGGTAGTTGGAGTTGAGCCGGATCATCCAGACAAGAATGGTTTCCTGAGGTGGTCTCACCCAGCCGGCCAGCCACCAGTTGAGACCTCACCTGGGAACTTCAGACTCATATAATCCAACTACCTACTGATTGCTTACAAAATCTTATACTTAACATATTCGAAATCAAACTCCTGATTTGCACCCCAAACCAGCTCCATGTGCCTGCAGCCTTCCCCATCTCAGCAAATGGCAGCTTCATCCTTCCATAGATGCTCAGGTTGAAAACCTTGCTGTCATCCTTGCCTTTGCTCTTATATTTCCATCTATATTGATTTCTTCAAATCCTGTTGGCTCTCCCTTCCAGTGCACCCAGAATCCCTCCACTTCTTATGACTTCCATCATGGTCCATGTAGTTGTACCTGATGCAAAGGAACACAAGATGACATCCTCTCTTGCATGCAAGCATCACCTGCTCTGTTCTTAAACATCAATCTTCAGGTGGGTTGCTACAGCTTTCAAGTTTTCATTTGCTTGATGGATTTTCTGTATGTTCTCCCACCCTTCTCCATTTCTGGCCCCAGGACATAGATTTCCCTTCCCATCTGCTGTAATCATTATTAATGATTAATAAAAATACTATTAACTGAGCTTCCCTGGTGGCTCAGACGGTAAAGCATCTGTCTACAATGCTGGAGACTCAGGTTCGATCCCTGGGTTGGGAAGATCCCCTGGAGAAGGAAATGGCAGCCCACTCCAGGATTATTGCCTAGAAAATCTCATGGATGGAGGAGCCAATGATTAATAAAAACTGTTAATCATTATTAATAGCTTATTGGTCCTGGGATAAATGATAATGGAACAGAAGATTAAAAAAAAATATGTGTGTGTAAAACTGAGTCACTTTGCTGTACAGCAGAAATTAATACAACATTATAAGTCAACTATACTTCAATTTAAAAAATAGTTTATTGGGACCCGGCCCCTTTATGCATAGTACTAACTGAGCACTCTTTGGAGACAGATTTTAGTGTTCACAATCTCAGCTTTGATATTCCCTAGCTGTGGGACTTTGGGCAAATTATTTAACCTCTCTGCCTCAGTTTCCTCATCTGTAAAAATGAGAGTAATAGCACCTACTTCATAGGGCTATTATGAAGACTGAATAAACTAATGCACATAAAAAGTTTAGACCAACGACTGGCACATAGTAAGTGCTCAGAAGATGGTTCAGTTCAGTTCAGTCCCTCAGTCATGTCTGACTCTTTGTGACCCCATGAACTGCAGCACGCCAGGCNCTTTGGGATCAAGGAATTTGAAAGAGCAGATCACAGCTCTCCGCAAAGAGCTTCTTTCCACTAGCCCAGGCAGGCTTCACAACCACATTTTATTTTCCCCCAGCCGGCTGCAGAGGCTTGCAGAAGATTTGGGGCTTCCAATGACAAATGAGTAGGGGACCTCAACGCAAAAGTGCAGGTTGCAAGGCCCCCTGCGGCTCCTTGGCCTTGCCAGGTGAGGATGCCCAGGGAGCAGTAGTGGGTCCATTATGATGACTGTTTATTAATAATAATATTGTTATTAAATATTTATGAAGTGCTTGTGCTCGGCTAGACGGTGACCCTCCCACCACTCTCCCACCCTTCCAGCAGCACCAAGTCCCTAACCCCGAGTGCCACCAGTACTCCCGGTGTATGGTGGTTGGAGAGAATTGTGACAGGTGGCTCTGGCCGCCACATTTAACCTTGACTGCTGGGAACCCAGGCGTCCGGGTTCTCCAGTGGGGCGACAATCCTTTCGCGGTCGCCACGGGGGCTGGGTAAAGAACGTCCCCGTGGTCCGTACTCAACCTGGGCTCCCAGAGCAGAAATGGGGAGGGGCCAGGTCCAAGCTCCCCACGGGGTCCACCTGGCGGCCGCCCCCTCCTCCCCTCGGTCCCCACGGGCCGGCAGGAAGGCTAGGGCGCGGCCCCCGGGGTCTCCGGCCTCCGGCGAGCGGCCACACGCCATTCAGCTCCCGGAGCTCCTCGCCGCCCCGGCCCAACATCCCGGCGCCCTGGCCCCGCAGCATTTTTTTTTCTCTTTATCATAAATATATAAATTATGCTAATTACGGGCATTGCATATTAACCAAACCCGAAACCTCCCCTGCCCGGCCCCCTCCCCCTCTGTGCAAACCCCTCCCCGCCCCGGACCCCGCTACTTACCGGAGCCCGAGCCCGAGCTGCCTTCGCCCCGGGTGCCCGGCGGCCACCGATTAGAGATTCATCTCACAGCTCGGGCCAGGGGGCCGGGGGCCGGGGGCCGGGGCAGCCGCCACCCGCAGACAAAGAAGCCAGTGCGGCTTGGCTGGGCTCGGCTCGGCCCGGGAGCCGGTCGGGACCCGCCGCCGCCCCCGGGCCCCCAGCCCGGGCTGGCCAGAGCCGAAAGG
>SJYA01000725.1:508451-630531 GCA_006410615.1 Neotragus moschatus | reverse complement strand
GGAAGGGTTTGGTTTAAGAGGCTCCTAAAGGTGGGGAAAGGGGAAGGGATAGAGAGGCACAGTTTGAGGCTGAGGGAAAACGGACGAGACGTCGTTGGCAAATAAAAGAGGAAGGAGTTGGAAGAACAAAGGGGAAGAGAAAACGAAGGAAGAAGAATTGGGGAGGAGGGAGGCTCTGTAAATCCAGCGACTGTAGGTCCCAGCTTTGAGACCTAGAGACAGCCTGCCGTCAGCCTGGGCTGCTTGCCCTCTGGCCCGCCGTCTACTGCCCGCTCCCCCCGACCCCCACCCCCAGACGTGGTGGCTTATCTTTTGATGAGGTAAGCATAGCCGAGCTAGAGGTAATGTGAGGAGAATGGAAGTGGAGCCCTCAGCCCACCGGAGACTGTTCACCGCCGTGCCCCCTCCCGTGGAAGGACACTGAAAGGCAGGGGAAAGGAGGAGAGGGGAGCAGCACCAGGTGGTAGCTCATCTCTGCACACTTTTCCAGATCCTTACCTGCACTTGGCAGATCTATGAGTAACCCAGGGATTCCAAGTTAGGATATTTAGGGTTTAGCCCCTACCCTTCCACTAACAGTTCAGGCAGGTAAGTTAACTTCATTACTTACCTTTCTATTATCATTACTTCATGGGGTCAAGAAGTTTAACTGTGTGAGCTTCTGTGTGAAAGAACCTTGAAAAATTCTAACTGATATACAATTGTAAGGTCTCATTACCTGTACAGTAGTTTTAACTGGCCTTGTAAAGCTGATACATGACAGTATTACAGTTCTTGGAGGTTTTGTTTGGTCTTTTGTCCCTATCGTCCCTCCTCTTTAGGCTGTAAATTTCTTGAGAGCACAGATAGTGACAACTCATTTTTGTATTTCCTACTGCTGTTTATGTGAAGAAGGGGCTCAGTATTGCTACTGAATGTTGTCACATGAAGACAAAAACTCTTAGTCTGTGTGACATGGTTTGGTGCTACACACAGATAAATCAAACGCATGATATCAGGGACAGTATGAAGAAAGAAACTGATGTGATCAAAGGGGTTCAGGGAGACATACATGAGAATGGTAATTGTGGTTTTCTTTGGAAAACGGAAGTCTTAAATCTAATATTGTATACTCTTCTGCCTAAATTTTTGATGCTGAACATATATTTTTTGTTGGTCTAAATTTTTTATTTATCGGTTATAACATGCACATAGTACACAAACCTTAAATGAACATATTGATGAATTATTTATATATACATAAAATATTTATTTTTATCTACACATTACATTATTTACACATAAAATAGATTATGTTATTTACATATAATATTTTTTATAACACTTGGGGCTCCCCTGGTAGCTCAAATGGTAAGGAATCTGCCTGCAATGAGGGAACCCTGGGCATTTTATAAACATATAAAATCACCACCCACAATACGATATAGAGCATTTCCAACAACTGAGAAGACTCCTCTGTGTTCCTTGATAGGTAAACTTTCAATTATCACTGTAGATTAATTTTACTGGTTCTTGAACTTCATCTAAATGGAGTCAGACAGTATGNGAATCTGCCTGCAATGAGGGAACCCTGGGCATTTTATAAACATATAAAATCACCACCCACAATACGATATAGAGCATTTCCAACAACTGAGAAGACTCCTCTGTGTTCCTTGATAGGTAAACTTTCAATTATCACTGTAGATTAATTTTACTGGTTCTTGAACTTCATCTAAATGGAGTCAGACAGTATGTGTATTCTTTTGTGTCTGGTTTCTGTTACTCAACACGTTTTTGAGATTCACCCATGTTGTTGTGTTTCAGTGTTACTTGTTCTTTTATACTGCTGTATACATTCCATTGTATAATTATACCACAATTTATCCATTCTACTATTGATGGGCATTTGAGTAATTTCTCTTTTTGTCCTTTATGCATAAAAGCTGCTCTAAACATTCTCTTTATGAATGCATGCACTTATTTTTCCTAGGTGAATACTGAGTAGTGGAATTGCTAAGTTTGGGGTGTATGGTCAACCTTTTATTGGGTTGGCCAATAAAAAACTTTGGGTTTGGGTTTTCCGTAACATCTTACAGAAACTCGAATGAACTTTTTGGCTAACCCCATAGATACTGCTCCCCTGGTGGCTCAGACATTAAGAGTCTGCCTGCAATGCAGGAGACCAGCCTGGGTTTGATCCCTGGGCTGGGAAGATCCCCTGGAGAAGGAAATGACTATCCATTCCAGTATTCTTGCCTTGAGAAATTCCATGGACAGAGGAGTCTGGCAGGCTACAGTCCATGGGGTCACAAAGAATAGATACAACTGAGCCACTAACACTTTCAACACAGATACAACTAAATACTTTCCCAAAATGTCTGAACCAATTTATATCCTTACTAGTAATGTATGAGAGTTCTAGTTGTTTCACCCTCACTAATGCTTGAAATAGTCTTTTTTTTTTTTTGAACTATTGTAACATATGATTTTTGGAATAAGTATACATTTTATAGTCAGAGAAAAAGCCAACAATACAAATATTTCCATAAGTAGGGAGAAGCTGTCACCAGTGACATGCTGTGCCAAAGAAAACTCATCAGTAGTATCCTCAGCCCAGTACATTTTTTTTTCCTCCTTTGGTCCCACTTCCTGTGCCTCTGAGCCTATATTTATTCAAAAAATATTATTGTCTACTAGACTGGATGCTAAGTGTCCAGTGGAAAACAAAACAGCTTTCTTGAAATTTATAGTCTTCTGGGGAAACACATGTTAAACAAAAAATAAGCACACAAATATATCATTACATGTGACAGTGAAGGAAACCAGAAGGTGATATAAGAGAGAATCACATTGGGGGGCAGGGAAGGCCTCCCTAAGGAAGTCACATATCCAGCGAAGTTTAAAAGATGGAATAGGGACTTTCCTGATTTTCCAGTGGCTAAGAATGCACTCCCATTGCAGGGGGCCTGAGTTCAATTCCTGGTCAGGGAACTAGGTCCTACATGCCGCAACTAAAGATTTCTGCATGCTGCAACTTAGACCCAGTGCAGTCAAATAAATAAAAATAAATATTTTAAAAAAGTGAAATAGGCAGGAGACCAAAGGAACAACAGAGGTGATAAGACAGGAAAGTACCTGGTGTTCAAGAAACTGGAGCACAACAAGTGATGGGAAGAACTTCACAAAATAAACTTGGAAAGATAGGCAGGGCCCAAATCAGGAAAGCCTGGCCATATGTACCTCTAATCTTCCCATTCAGCTGAAGCTGTTCTTTCCTTGCAAACTATCCTCAGGATTTACCCCCTCTAAGTAGCCTTCTTGAATAATACTGAATTGTTCAAATTAATATTATTAATTATATCATTGTTTCAAAAACCTCATAATTTGTAGTAAATAGCCCTTTCTTTCTGTTTCCTGAGAATATATTGGTTTACCCAACAGATGTAGGACAGGGCTTTGTGTTTCCTCTTTTACCTGAGTCTCCTCCAAGCATCAGGGATGCTCTGTTGACAGTAAGGTCCTTCCTTGGCCCTGCACTCTATTCCTAGAAAACTCTTGTGATCTAAGTAGATAATCCCTAGAGTCCTGTTTTTCCTGGTTTGAGGACTAACTCAGTTTCAGATCTTCAAAAGTTGCCCTGGAGCAACCAAATTTCCCCAGAATCCACATATATCTTCCCAGACACCTTCCTTAACTGCCAAATTAATTTTGCCCCTCCTCCTGCCAATCACCAGGTTAAAGGCATCTTTGCTGTTGCTAAGAGAAGGAGGCTTGGGCAGGTGGGAGTGAGTTGAAGGATGATACAGCAGGGAGTCAGGCTGGTCAGCAGGGGAAAAAATCTTTCAGCTGTGAGGGAAGACAGCAATGCAAATACATTTTTCAAGTGCTTCTGGGCCAGGTTTCCACCCCGCACTGTGTTTACCTGCTTGCTCTCTGAAAGCTTTTAGGACTTTCTTTTTAAAAAACCTCTCATGTCTTAAATTTTACATTTTGCCTTGTGGTTGGCCAGCTTTCATAAAACAAGGAAGCTATTGTTTACCTTGACTGGTTATATTGAAGTCCTTGTGAGGGGAAAAAGAGAAGATCCCTAAGTGCTGGTAACAATGCGGGGCTATTTAAAGGTGAGAAGTCAGAGTTCTGGAATACTTGCTTGGCAAGGAGTGTGGTTGGGCATGTTCCATTTTTTTATCGACTTCCCACCCTGAAATGCATATATTTTATCTATTTACTTTAATTTTAGCAATGATGTAAAATTATTGCTGGGCTGCTGTCACTCTGACAGATCACCTTACCAGCTCAAAGGGTAAATATGGATTTTTTCCCCCATAATTTTTGTACAGTAACAAGGTGAGGAACATTTTAGCTCATAAATTATTCACCAAACCTCACAGGCATAATAGGCTGTGTGCATATTCATCAGGTTATCATCCATTATTCATAAGAAGTTCACTTCGACTGTGAGAAGAAAATGAGGTTGTTGATTGAAATGCTGAAGAAACGTGGGCTTTTGTTCCCCTCTTCTTTCTCCCATCTAAGTCTGGAAGTTTCCATCAAAAAAATCATAGGGGAAAAATTTTATTCCTGACATGCAGATGTGTAGATGAGAGGAAAACTTGGAGTAGGAAATAAGTTGGCAGAATCAACCATCATTCATTTAACTTGGCTAAAGGCCTCTGACTCCTGCTTCCAGAGAAGTTGTGTCCAAGAAGTGTCCAAAAGGAGTCCCCTTTCTTGCAACAAAGGAGCAGCTTTGGCAAACCTGATAGATTTTTTTTAGATTTCATACTTACATTAAGATACAGATTGCATTCTGCAGCCCAAGAAGTGTCACCGTTTATGTTATTATTTGACCTTCATACCATGTCTGTGAGATAGGAATAATTTCAAGATGAGACAACTCAGGCTCAGAGAGGTTAAGTGATTTGTCTAAAGCCAAACAGCTGGTGAGCAGAGCAGGACTGGGGTCTACGTTTTCTTCCATATTCTATGTTCTTTATACTCTGTCTTCCTAAATCCTCTGGAATAATGAAACCTACCACTCCCAGAGGCATTTCACATTGTTTTCCAAGAACCACTGATTTTATTATTTTCTCTTTTTAGTATCTTTATTATTTCTATGAACTTCAGAAGCAATACAGGCTTGAAAGCATCAAATAACCCAAAGTTCTATAGAATAAAGAATAACAAATGGACAGGCAGTTAACTGCCATGATTGCCAAACTCCTCTGCCACAGGCTCCAGGAGGAGATATTATAATTCAGCCAGATCTACAGATAGGGGTTCAGATCGGATCATGGTCACTGATTAGCTGCTTCACTAGGGCAAGACAGCCTCTTTAGGCTGTAGTTTCTCACTTGTAAAATGGGGAATACACTTCTAGAGTTTTTTAAGAATTAAATGAGATGATGTATATGAAACCCAAGTGTCAGCACTTTCCTCGATTTTAAAGGCCCCCTCTCTCTAGCACAGCTGGCCATCCACTATCCATGGGTATTGCATTAGAGGATTCAATCCACCAAGGATTGAAAATATCTGGAAAATAAATTCCAGAAAGTCCCCAAAAGCAAAAGGTGAATTTGCTGCAAATCAAACTTTGTACATAGTATCTACAGTTCAGTTCAGTTCATTTCAGTCGCTCAGTTGTGTCCGACTCTTTGCGACCCCATGAATTGCAGCACGCCAGNATGGCAAATAGATGGGGAAACAGTGGAAACAGTGGCTGACTTTGTTTTTGGGGCCTTCAAAATCACTGCAGATGGTGACTGCAGCCATGAAATTAAAAAATGCATACTCCTTGGAAGGAAAGTTATGACCAACCTAGACAGCGTATTAAAAAGCAGAGACATTACTTAGCCAACAAAGGTCAGTCTAGTCAAGGCTATGGTTTTTCTGCAGTCATGTATGAATGTTGAGTTGGACTATAAAGAAAGCTGAGAATTGATGCTTTTGAACTGTGGTGTTGGAGAAGACTCTTTAGAGTCTCTTGGAGTTCGAAGGGATCCAACCAGTCCAACCTAAAGGAAATCAGTTCTGAATATTCATTGGAAGGACTGATGCTGAAGTTGAAACTCCCATACTTTGGGCATCTGATTTGAAGAGCTGACTCATTTGAAAAGACCCCGATGCTGGAAAAACTGAAGGTGGGAGGAGAAAGGGATGTCAGAGGATGAGATGGTTGGATGGCATCACCAACTCAATGGACATGAGTTTCAGTAAACTCCGGGAGCTGGTGATGGACAGGGAGGCCTGGGATACTGCAGTCCATGAGGTCGCAAAGAGTTGGACACGACTGAGCGACTGAACTGAACTGAGAAGCCATTCATATTTCCTTTTCTGTGGACTGTCCGTAAATATCACTTGCTATTTAAAAATTTTTTTAATTTGTTTAAATTTTTTTCCCAGTTTTATGGAGACATAACTGACATATAGCACTATGTAAGTTTGGGCTTGTCTGGTGGCTCAGCGGTAGAGAATCTGCCTGCCAATGAAGGAGACTTGAGTTCGATCTCTGGACTGGGAAGATACCCTGGAGAAGGAAATGGCAACCCACTTCAGTATTCTTTCCTAGGAAATCCCATGGACAGAGGAACCTGGTGGGCTACATCCATAGGGTCACAATGAGTCAGACATGACTTAGTGACTAAACAACAACTATGTACATTTAAAGTATACAACAAAATGATTCAACCTACAAACATCATGAAATGATCACCACAATAGGTTAGTGAAATCCATTTCACATAGATATAAAATTAAGGAAATAGAAAAAAAATTTTGTGATGAGAACTCAGGATTTACTATCTTAAGAACTTTCATTTACAATTACAGCAGTGTTAATTATGTGTATCGTGTTGTATGTTACATTCTTGTACATTTTGACTACGTTCGTCTAACTCCTGCTCCCAGCTACTTTTTCTGATGGTTGGTCGTATACTTATTGATCTCTGCTACTGCTAAGTTGCTTCAGTCATGTCCGACTCTGTGCGACCCCATAGACGGCAGACCACCAGGCTCCCCCGTCCCTGGGATTCTCCAGGCAAGAACACTGGAGTGGGCTGCCATTTCCTTCTCCAGTGCATGAAAGTGAAAAGTGAAAGTGAAGTTGCTCAGTCATGTCTGACTCTTGGCGGCCCCACGGACTGCAGCCCACCAGGCTCCTCCGTCCATGGGATTTTCCAGGCAAGAGTACTGGAGTGGGGTGCCATTGCCTTCTCCATATTGATCTCTAGAAGTTATTAATATTAGGGGGATTAGCGGTTTGTGATGCAAATTGCGATTTGTTCCCTAATTTGTCATTTTTCTTTTGACTTTATGGAGTTTTTATCCCTGACATTAACCCTGTTAATTAATCCAGGACATTGATCTCAGTGTTAGTCCAGTTGGTTTTTATGTATAATTTTGCTTATTTATTTCTGGCTGTGCTGGGTCTCTGCTGCTGCGTGGGCTTTCTCTTGTTGCTGCAGGCGAGGGCTGCTTTCTAGGTGGAGTGCTCAGGCTTCTCAGTGCAGCAGCTCTCTTGTTGCTGAGCACGAGCTCTAGGGCACAAGGGCTTCAGGAGTTGCGGCTCCTGGACTCTAGAGCACAGGCTCAATAGTTGTGGCACATGGGCTTAGTTGCTCCGCAGCACATGGGATCTTCCTGGATCATGGACTGAACCTGTGTCTCCTGTATTGCAGGCAGAGCCACAAGGGGAGGCCCCACACCATCCTTATGATAGCACTAATCACACTATACTTTGACTTTCTGTTTACTTTCTCTCTCTCATTAGGTAGAGTAAGTTCCATGAGGACAGGGACTAAGTGTGCTTCTTCATTACTGTTTCCCTGGAGTCTATTACAGGGCCTGGCACATAACAGGTGCTTGATAAACAGGCTTGTTTAAATTATTTTTTTAATTTTTAAAATTGATTTACTTTTGGCTGGGCTGGGTCTTTGTTGCTGCTCACACCCTCCTCCAGCTGCAGTGAGTGGGAGCCACTCTCCTGCCTGTGTGCGTGGGCCCTCACTGTGGCGGCCTCTCCTGTTGCAGAGCACAGGCTCTAGGCGTGTGGGCTTCAGCAGCTGTGGTGCATGGGCCCAGCTGCCCCACAGCATGTGGAATCCTCCCAGACCAGTGATCGAACCTGTGTCCCCTGCATTGGCAGACAGACTCCTAACTACTGAAGCATTAGGGAAGTCTGTCAATAAACAGTTGTTAAATTTATTCAGAAAAGGATGTTTGATGACTGAAGGGTAGCTGTGTCTCATTGGGGGACCCAGGAGAATGAAGAAAATAGAAAAGTTTTTGATGCCTGTCCAAGAAAGTAGCCATATGCCCCTTAATCCCACCTGCCAGAGAAAACAAGGGTTTGCAGCTCCTTCTTTTCAGTGGTAACCTCATTTGGCTCTGCCCTGGCTTTCAGGAAACCTACCTAACATCCTGTAGAGGAGGAGGAAGACTGACCAGTCTGAAGGCAGTTAGCCTTAGCTGGAGCTAGATCCTGCAGGCTTCTTGGATGTCAAGAGTTAACCCTTTAGGCACTAGACTATGGAAAGGTCTACGGAGGAGGGGTTTCCGTGAAGGGCTGGAGTAGAGGAGGGTATCTGGGGAGAAGGCTTGGGGCAGTGGCTGATTATCATCCAGTATAAGTATTGACACGACTGAGCGACTTCGCTTTCACTTTTCACTTTCATGCATTGGAGAAGGAAATGGCAACCCACTCCAGTGTTCCTGCCTGGAGAATCCCAGGGACGGGGGAGCCTGGTGGGCTGCCGTCTATGGGGTTGCACAGAGTCGGACACGACTGAAGCAACTTAGCAGCAGCAGCAGCAGAAGTATTTGTATTTATCCTTGTAACACCTGATAGGGCCTGACTGGGCTTCCCTGGTGGCTCAGATGGTAAAGCATCTGCCTGCACTGCAGGAGACCTGGGTTCGATCCCTGGGTTGCGAAGATCTCCTGGAGGAGGGAATGGCTATCCACCCCAGTATTCTTGCCTAGAGAATTCCATGGACAGAGGAGCCTGCAGGGCTACAGTCCATAGAGTCGCAGAGCGTTGGACACGACTGAGCGATTAACACACACACAGCCTGACCAGAATTTACAATCTGATTATCACCTTGGTCCACTTCCCCTCTGCCTTCTCAGGCTCCTCTTTGCTTTTTTTCCTTCCCCAAAACACAGTTTAGATTTAGAGCAGGAGGTGACACAAGAATCATGTGAATTTTTTGGCAGATGATGAAACTGAGACCCTTGGGAGGCAACAGATTAAAAACAAGGTAAACAGATTAAACAATGTATTAATAAACATTAGAAACAAGGCTTGTTAATCAGGCAAAGCTGAGACTGAACACTGGGGCTCTGTAGCAGTGTAACTTAGTTTAGCTGTTTAACCTCTCTGAAATACAGTCCCCTTGCCTGAATGTTTCCTCTGTCTGTTATGGACACAAAGTGCATAGCGTCTGCAAGGACACTGGTGTAGATTCTGATTCCTATATGACAAGGAACAAGTGGCAGCAGAGAAGATGAGGACCAAAGTCAGTTAGCTGGTGACACAGTGATGACCAAAACTAGCATTCCTCTCCTACATTCTCACTGACATGGGTTGCTATGAAAGGGAAGTTGCTCAGTCGTGTCTGACTCTTTGCGACCCCATGAAGCCTACCAGGCTTCTCTGTCCATGGGATTTCCCAGGCAAGAGTACTGGAGTGGGTTGCCATTTCCTTCTCCAGGGGCTCTTCCTGACCCAGGGATCATCTGCATTGCAGGCAGACACTTTGCCCTCTGAGCCACGAGGGAAGCCCGACTTGGGTAGCTATAGTCAACACAATTTCAGGGTTCCTAACTGAGGGTCCAGAAAGAGAAATAAGGGCAGTTCCTTTCTTAGGTTCATTGCTGTATTGTCTGAGGCCCTGGGCACTGGGTAAGATGGGTATAGATTAGTGACCTCTCCAGTTTCAGGTTTTTGGGTGGTTTAGGATCTAACTTGTAAAAGTTAGGTTACAAGGGAGAAGATTGACTGATCTGACCTCCAAGGACTTATTCTTTCAAATTTACCAGTTAGTGACTGCAAATTTCACGCTAAGAAAAATGCAAGACCCTGAGAGTAAAAGTCCACTTAAACAAACCAACCAACCCCAAAACTGTTTTTCAAAGTGTGAGTCCTAACTTGTTAGTAGGATGTGAAGTCACAACCAGAATTGAAAAAAGGAAATGAGATTAGAAAATACGACAGTGCATTGTACACAGAAGGATAGGTATCAGGTCATAAAATTTCCAGTTACATATAGTTACACATATTTATATATGTGTGTGTACTGGGTCATGATTTAAAGTATATTACTTTAAATTACTGTGAATTTTGCTCACAAAACTTTGCAAGCCCCTTTACCAGAAGGTGAACTCAGGAGAGCAAGAGCTTTGTTTTCTTTTAGAACAGTGCTTGGCATTTTTAAGTGTTCTCCAAAGAACTGTTGAATGAGTGAATATCTAACACTGTGCCTACCTTCAAGATTAGTCAGAAATACAAGAAAAGGTAAATATCAGAGGCTTTATCACACTAATAATACCAGCCTGAACCAAATAAATAATATGAATTTAAAGAAAGGGAAAAAAAACTAAAAGAACTCCAAATACAGTCTTGGATATTGTGCTTTTAGGGCATTTTAGTTGTGATAGGCTGGAGAAGGCAATGGCACCCCACTCCAGTACTCTTGCCTGGAAAATCCCATGGACCGAGGAGCCTGGTGGGCTACAGTCCATGGGGTCGCTAAGAGTCGGACAGGACTGAGAGACTTCACTTTCACTTTCATGCATTGGAGAAGGAAATGGCAACCCACTCCAGTGTTCTTGCCTGGAGAATCCCAGGGACGGGGGAGCCTGGTGGGCTGCCGTCTATAGGGTCGCACAGAGTCGGACACAACTGAAACGACTTAGCAGCAGCAGCAGCAGTTGTGATAGGCAGAGTGAAGGGATAAGAACAAAACAAAACAGAAACACTGATTTGGCAACCGGGGTGGGGGTGGGGACCAAGATAACACACCTGACTTTGTAACCTGCTCACCGTGTGACTTAGGGCAAATCTCTTTAATCAATTCTCTCATTTGAAAAACAGAAATGCTTAAACAAGCCCTGCCTGCCACACAAGGGCTATTGTGAAGATCTGTGATGACTCCATAAAATCATGCATATTAATGGTGTTCTGCAAACTGTAATATGATACTGGAGAGAAAAACAGCGGATTGCTGATGAAGTGAGTATTGGTCTTTTCAGTGGTTTAAGTCTCAATAGCAAATATTTACCGGGTTTCTAATGTTTACCGAGGGTTTTTCCTACACTACAGAATGTAAACCTTGAGAAAATAGCCTTGGACTGTCTTGTTCAGCTCCATCTCTGTGCCTGAACACATCAAGCGTTCAGCAGATACCTTAAAATAAAGAATGGGAGCAACTGCTGCCTTAAAGGATGGCATCTTTGCTCTTAAGAACGATTAAGTTAGAAGAGAAGTGATACACAGAGAAAATACACAACAGGTACCATACAGGTGTCTGTGACAGGTATCAAAGTAAGAGCCAGGGCATGGGTACTCCTTGGGTACCAAGAACATGCGTTTTAGTGCTAGCTGTTGCACGGGGGGTGGGGCGGGGCAAGCGACACTGAAATAAAATACCGACAGCCTATCGGTAGAATAGAAAGGCAGTGAAGAGTGAGGGGAACGAGTGATAGATCAAGGGTTGCGAAGCATCTCAGGCAGTTAGATAAGATTGTAGGAATCTATGTCCCTTGTGTGTGTGTGTTAGTTTCCGGTTCGATCCATGGGAAATGGCAACCCATTTCAGTATTCTTGCCTGGAGAATCTCATGGACAGAGGAAGCCTGGAGAGAATCTCATGGACAGAGTCCACAGAGTCGGACTCGACCGATGAGACTTAGCAAGCATGCATGCCCCTTGTAGAAAGGCTGTCAAGGTGAGGTGACCTTGAGGTGCTGAACGTAGGTGGAAAAAGGTTCCAGAGAATAGTTTAATGTTACTGCCTCCGAGCGTTCAAGAGAGAAAAGATCCCGTTTTGAGACAATACCTGTATTTGGTTTTCCTTCAGCCAGGGACAAGGGTAGGGGTTGGAGGACCAGACCCGATGGGCGGGGCCTACGGGAGAGGACAGGATCACGCGGGCCCTCCCTCCAGCAACCGGAGGCCGGGCGAAGGGGCGGGGTTTCCGGTGGCAGCGGTACTCGGGCGTCGGGTGACGCTAGGCGGACAGATCGTCACGTGACACGGAAGTGACTACGAACAGGAAGAGGACGAAAAAAATAACCGTCCGCGACGCCGAGCCGAGCCGGACCCGCAGCCACCATGAACAGCAAAGGCAAGGACAGGGGGTGGCTGAGGCCGCCGGGGGGAGTAGTGCTGGCCCGGAACGAGCGGGCCCGGAGCCCAGGGTCACCGAACGCCAGGCCTGGGGCGAGGTGCGCCGCGCTCCTGAGCCAACTGCAGTGCCCAGGGCTGCGCCAGACACCTTCGTCATCCCCGAACTACGGCCGTTCGCTCCTTCACGGCCCTTTCTCCCTTAAACTCTGTGGCGCAGTTTGGAGCTGTGGGCTCGGGTTGTGGGGGGGCTGTTGGGTGGGTGGGTTGGGGGGGTGGGGAGAAGGTTTGTCGTGATGGGCATCTGTAGGAGCAAATGGGGAGCTGAAGGCGAGATTTGGGTAGGCCAATGGAGAACTGGCAGAGGCGGGGCGCCGCGCTCCGGAACCACAGGCAGGCCTCCGGGCTTAACTAGTGAAGTGCCGCTCTGGTGGGCGGGACAGTCGGGCCTGAAGGGGGTCTCTTTCCCCTTACCCTCGCTGGCGGCCAGAAAGTCTCCCGGTTTCTGTGTCAGAACATTCCCCTCAGCCCCCTCCCGGATCTCAGCGTTCACTTCCACCACCCACTCTTTTCATTTGGAAGTCGACCTTGAGTAGGAACCTGTGAGGTCGATGACCACAACCACCGTTACTCACGAGGTCTCGGTCAGTTACAACCAGACCTTTGGAGACAACGCAGGGCAGGGAAACAGGACACACCGTTGAAATACCGGCTAGAGGGGGTGCCCAGAACGGCCCTGCGTTCTGAAAGGATCTTGGGCCCAGCTAGAGTTTCCCCTTACAGCAGTCCGCCGCTGGATGTCCAGCTGGAATCCAGCTTCCTTCAGCTTTAAGGGTGCAAAGAGAATGCTTATTTTCTTGGCTCCAAGAATCAGGCCCTCTATGGCAGTCTGCTTGGAAATCTCTCTGCTTATCCCGGCTAGGTTAGCTACCCAATATGCCCTGCTGTTTTGGTGACTGTATGGTAGACAACATGCTTTTTTTCCCCCCTTGTCTTCCA
This sequence comes from Neotragus moschatus, assembly GCA_006410615.1. Taxonomy (NCBI): domain Eukaryota; kingdom Metazoa; phylum Chordata; class Mammalia; order Artiodactyla; family Bovidae; genus Neotragus; species Neotragus moschatus. Next base: position 617,208 of record SJYA01000725.1, on the reverse strand, counting down.
GGTCAATATCCAACACAGCCAACTTACCCCGTGCAGCCTCCTGGGAACCCTGTGTACCCTCAGACCTTGCATCTTCCTCAGGCTCCACCCTATACTGATGCTCCACCTGCCTACTCAGAGGTGCTTCCAGTTAACTTAATAATGGAATGCTCTTGGATTATGTTTTCAGTCCTTGGCCAAGTCTGGCTCCACACATTTATTTACTTTCCACAAACAGGAGAGAGTGCTCACATGAATCATCTTAAAACGTGACATAGTTCAGCCATTTCTTTTGGGTTTGAGAAGGCATTATCTGATTGTTTTATGTTATTTGGCACTGGCTGAAGTTAAGAAGATGAGTTTGCATTCCCTGAGCCTAACATTAGCTATAGCAGGAAGTGATCCAGGAGAATATTGAGTGGCAGTAGAAAGGCAACTTGTGTAACTCAAAGAGTATAATCTGCACAAGGAGAATTAAGACTTGACTCATTAAATTGAGATCTGAAATAGGAATGTCATGAAGTAACTTATTGCCTTCTCTTCTGCCTCTTCTAGCTCTATCGTCCGAGCTTTGTGCACCCGGGGGCTGCCACCGTCCCCACCATGTCAGCTGCATTTCCTGGCGCCTCACTGTATCTTCCCATGGCCCAGTCTGTGGCTGTTGGACCTTTAGGTTCCACAATCCCCATGGCTTATTATCCAGTTGGTCCCATCTATCCACCTGGTTCAACAGTGCTGGTGGAAGGAGGGTATGATGCAGGGGCCAGATTTGGAGCTGGCGCTACTGCTGGAANGCCTCACTGTATCTTCCCATGGCCCAGTCTGTGGCTGTTGGACCTTTAGGTTCCACAATCCCCATGGCTTATTATCCAGTTGGTCCCATCTATCCACCTGGTTCAACAGTGCTGGTGGAAGGAGGGTATGATGCAGGGGCCAGATTTGGAGCTGGCGCTACTGCTGGAAACATTCCTGTGAGTATGACTTGGTCACAAAAAAGCTCCACCCTTATGTATTTTAACTTTCTGAAATGACTGCTCATCCTTTCATCATCCCTGGGTAATAGTTGCTGGTATTGGTGTAATAATCCCTGACGTCCAATAGTCAGGCAGAAAGCACTCAAGGGGGGCAGGAGAACCGTGGCCAGTCAGTAACATCTGGCATACTCACTGATGTCAGAATTTATCAGATTCCTTTGTTGTCCTGCCTGCTGCTTTTCCAGCTCACTTTGATACTAGTTAGTAACATTCCTCATTCATTCCATAAGCATTTATTTAATATGTGCCGTCAGCATGGCATTGTATTAGGAACCATGATGATTAAAAAGACAGTGCATAATCCCTAGTAAATTGCACTTAGAGAGATACTAGGGATTTTAGCTATGTCTCTTGAATAGTTCCCCTGTGTATGGGAATTAGAGCCCTAGGACCATCTACTTAATAACCATAGGCTAGGGATGAAGTGAAAATGCTGTCATCAGGTAGAGCCTTCAGATTATCCAGGGCCATTTGAAGACTGTCAGGCCCTTGATATAGGTCCCTGGACCTGGTACCCCCTCCGTTTTGGGATGTGAATAGGAGTTATTTTCTGCACTGAAAATGCCTATGAGTCTGGACTTCCCACACTCAGAAGGTATCCATAGGCTCTATTTTGGATCCAGAACCCTTTAAATAAGTGGGTTTCCTGTTTATATCTTTGGGCTCACAAAGAATGTAGACCTGCTGGACTCAGATTGGTGGCCCAGATAGCTCTTTGAGATGCCTCTGGTTAGCATACTGCCATCTTCCTCTTTGGTCCTTTTTCACCTTGGTCCACTTCCCTCCCATAGCTGCCCTCTGCCCAATCAACCTTGTCTTTTCCTTTCAGCCTCCTCCCCCTGGATGCCCTCCCAATGCTGCTCAGCTGGCAGTCATGCAGGGAGCCAATGTCCTCGTAACTCAGCGGAAGGGAAACTTCTTCATGGGTGGCTCAGATGGTGGCTACACCATCTGGTGAAGAACCAAGGCCATCTCTATGCCGGGAAAGACATCACATACCTTCAGCACTTCTCACAATGTAACTGCTTTAGTCATATTAACCTGAAGTTGCAGTTTAGACACATGTTGTTGGGGTGTCTTTCTGGTGCCCAAACTTTCAGGCACTTTTCAAACTTAATAAGGAACCATGTAATGGTAGCAGTACCTCCCTAAAGCATTTTGAGGTAGGGGAGGTATCCATTCATAAAATGAATGTGGGTGAAGCAGCCCTAAGGATCTTCCTTTAATTCCTCTGGAGTAATACTGTACCATGCTGGTCTTTGCTTTTAGTAATAAAACATCAAATTAGGTTTGGAGGGAACTTTGATCTTCCTAAGAATTAAAGTTGCCAAATTATTCTGATTGGTCTTTAATCTCCTTTAAGTCTTTGATTTATATTACTTGTTATAAACAAACCGCATTAGTTGTCTGCCTTTTCCTTTCCGTCCTTTGCCCCTGGTCTTTCCCTCAACCCTTGTCTTCCACTCCTTCCCACCAATCTCCATTGAATCAATGGTGCAGGACAGAAAGCCAGTCAGACTAATTTCCTTCTCTCCTTGCACTTCCCCCCACTTGTCATCTTTTAACTAGTCTTTCACAAAGGATCCTCTGAAATCCCCTCTGTGCCCCAAGCACAGGACCCATTGCTTCTNCCTTGTCTTCCACTCCTTCCCACCAATCTCCATTGAATCAATGGTGCAGGACAGAAAGCCAGTCAGACTAATTTCCTTCTCTCCTTGCACTTCCCCCCACTTGTCATCTTTTAACTAGTCTTTCACAAAGGATCCTCTGAAATCCCCTCTGTGCCCCAAGCACAGGACCCATTGCTTCTGCTTTTGCATCTCCTCAGGCAAAAGCGGAGGGTGCCTTTTGGACCCTCCTCATAGGTTTTCTCTTCAGACATGAACCAAGCCCAAATTTGTTTTGGTGCCAGAAAAACTGAACCTTGTTTTAACAAAGGATATCAGTGCAAACTACCGTAAACAGCAGTCTGTTTATAATTTTGAGGGGCAAGGAAGAGGATGCATTTAAAAGCCTGATGACTCTGGAGCCAAATTAAGGGGAGTTTGCAGATCAGAAATTGGTTACCATTTCTTGTCAGTGTCTGATGTAGCCACTTATGGCTCCCAAGAATTCCTCAGCTGGGTTAATGGGGTCATATTGTGAATGCTTCACTACTAAGTGACTTGAGTCCAGTGAAATCTCATTAGGGTTAATATTTCAGGGATCCTTAATATTTTGATTTTTGTTTTCTAAAATTGGATTTTATTTTATTTTATCTTATAATTTCAGTTCATCTAAATTTGTGTTCTGTACATGTGATGTTTGACTGTACCATTGACTGTTATGGAAGTTCAGCGTTGTATGTCTCTCTCTACACTGTGGTGCACTTAACTTGTGGATTTTTTATACTAAAAATGTAGAATAAAGACTATTTTGAAGATTTGAATAAAGTGATGAAGTTGCATTACACCTCATTTCAAGGATTCTTTACTCAACTTGTTTTTAGATCTCTTCTGTATATAACGTTTTTTATATCCCACCTAGAATTCAGATAAGTGTTGCTGTCATTGTTTTGTTTTGTTTTGTTTTTCTTTTAATGAAGTCTTTGAAATAAATGCAGGAGTACAAGGCTAAGATTTGACCATTTTCATGAGTTCCATTCTAGATGTTTAGCTTTTCTTCATTTTATTTCCTAATCACTTTCAGATTCTTAAAAGCCTGTTAGGCCAGAGGAATTCAAAACATAAACTTAGAAATATGGGAACAATTGAGTCTCCTCATTTGGAGGAGTCTCCTCCTGCCCTTAAGTTTGACTTGAGGAAAATGTTCTTTAGTTTGACAACTGTTAAGTTGTAAGTTGAGGGTGATCTTTGGTTTTTCCACAAATCTGTTTGGAGAAATGCTGAAAACTGGAAAATAAGTTGCTAAAATGAATTTCTCAATTCTTGGGTCTTACCTTGGGTGGACTTGAGCTTGAAAAATGAAGACCATATAGTTAAGACCTTGAAGGAGGTTTAGTTTAATTCCAAAGTAAACAATGCATGGAGAGTTAATGATTTCTACCAAAACACTACCTTTTAAATCTCATTTTGAGATGGATGAAATGAGATAGAAAGGGCACTGGTGGGAAAAGTCACAGGTTGTTCCTGGTTCCCTCTGTGTGTACACAGAGTGGATCAGGGACCTACTGGCCCTTGCCAGGATGGAAGGTAAACAACTCATCTCCCAGGGTCTATTTCTAATGACCCTCTTCTAGGACAAACTTCCCAGGACCATCTCTGTTGCAAACCTCTGAGATTGTTCTGGGAACTTCTGAAACTTCCCTGGGGCCCCCTTTGCTTGGGAGAGAACACAGGTAAGAGTTGAGTAAGCAAAAAATGGACATGAACTTGGGCAAATTCTGGGCGATAGAGGACAGGGAAGCCTGGGATGCTGCAGTTCATGGGGTCACAAAGAGTCGGACATGACTGACAGACTCAACAACAACAACAACAAACTGTCAAAAAATGTTTCAGCAAACATCAAAGTATAAAGATGGTGATTTTCTGCACATGAGAATCTGATTTCTGTATCAATAAAGGATTTTAATTCTGATAAAAATAGCATATGTCTGGATTGTTGGGGGATAAGGAAAGGAAGGGCTCAGATTAAGGGACATGGCATATTCATCAGGAGGGAGGTCTCCAGTTTCCTGGCCTGGCCTTTCCTCGTGGTCTCCCGCCTCTGGGAAGAACTAAGGGTACTACTTCCACTTGGGTTGTCACTAGGTGACCAGGTAAGGGACAGAGGAGCATCCAGTGACCCCCAACTCTCTTCTTCCCTTCAACCTGTGAAAAAAGTGAAGATGACTGGGTATATACTCCAGTGTTGCCCAGTCCAGCTCCATCTCACTCATAAGTCAGAAGCTGTGTGACAGAGGCCTGGCTAGTGACGTGAGCAGCTTTCTTCGTGTCCCCGGTCCATGGTGTCGGCGATGCTGGCATTTAGGCCCGTGTCCTGGAAGGAGCTCAGGTCTACCCATATCAATCGATGCTTCTCACCAGTTTCAGGTAAAACTTTCACCTAATAAATAGTGTGATAGAACTGGAACCTGGATAAGCTCCTTGGGCCCTGGGAACCATTAGATGAAATATTCTTCCTTTTCCCTGCCCTTGGCTGAATCATTCTCCATCAGGACAACGGCGCCGGGCTCGCCATCTGCGGGTTCGTAGGTGACGTAGCTGCCTTTGTTCTTGTACAGGTAAAAGAAGATCAAGATCACAACTGAGAGCAGGGTGAGGAAGACCACGGTGATGACAACTTGGAAAGGAGAGGGAAAATGCAGACATGTTTCAGGATTGGGGCATCTCAGTAACTCACGGGGTCCTCTGCTTTAGATGATCCCCTCACTCTTAATGAGGATCCTTATGCTGTTACCTAGCGTCCAAGTCCATATTCTCCCACCAAGCCCAACTTCCTCAGTACATGATATCCGGAGTCTCCCTGGGCTTAAGGACTTTTGATTTCTGTCAAAATGAACTCCCGCTCAATTCATTCCTGATGATTATGATAGAAACAGGAAATTGCTTATCCCAACAGGAAGACTTTTTAAATCCATAGCCTCCTGTAGGGGTTTCTGATCCCTCCCATCCTCTTTCTCACCACTCAACAAACCAGACACATCCTCATCCCTGCCCCCACACCCGACTGCAGCACCCAGAGGCAGTGCACCTGTTTGTGGCCACCTCCCAACCTCTCAATTACTGGCAGTGCCTCTGATGTGAGGCCGCTATGTATGTAACATAACTTACATGCCAAAGTGAACCCATTAATAGATTTGGTCTCTAGTTTGTGGTGCTGTTCTGTATAGGGAGAATCTTAGTCCACCACGTTGGTTTCTTGGCTGTCTTTGGAGCAAGAGGGCCCCTGAGCTCAGAAGGCCCCTTGGATTTGACTCAGAGTCTTTGTTACCTGCAATGAGAGCTGTGCTGGCTTCAGCTTCCGGAGACAGGGCCTCAGTGGCCTGTAGAATTGTGGTAGCCATCAGTTCTTCTGGAAAATTTAACAAAGTGGAAAAGGAAATAGGGAGGATTCTTTTATTCCGAAACACATATTTATCCTTCAATTTCACCCCCCCTTCCCTACTCAAACTGTTATCATTTAAGTCTTATAGGATATCTGTATAGAAAACCTGGAGAACAGAGGAGAAAACAAACCACCACAATGAACATTTTGATAGATTCCTGTCTAACATAGTAGTTAAGAGTATGGGCTCTAGAATCTCCGAGTGGTACAGTGGTTAGGACTCTGCACTTGTACTGCTGAGGGCCCGGGGTCTGATCCCTGGTCAGGGAGCTAAGATTCTATAAACTGCACTGCCTGGCAAGAAATATACACACATACAAACACACATATATACATATATACCCGCAAGGTTCAAATCTGAACTTTATCTTTCACAGGCTGTGTCATTTTTGGAAGATTACCTAACCCATCTGTGCTTTTGCAAACTAGCGATAACAGTACCTACTTTATAGGGTTGTTTGTGACATGTAGTAATTCAATAGGGTATGTTATTGTTAGGAATACACATTTTTACATAAATGAGATCAAATAATGAATGCATATATGTGTAAGTATATTTATATTATACAGCACATGCATTTCTTTAATGTTCTTACAAACTCTTTGTAAACATTTTTTTAAAAATAATGAAACATTTCTCCTTCCCTCGTTAAAACCCTTTTCTACACTTTCAGAGTAGGCCTTGCAATCTGAAAGTTTTTGAAATAAGGCCTCTCCTATCCTAAAATATATCCCATACCTCCTCCTGCTATACTGGTCTATCTGTCCTTCAGAGCCTGGAAGTCCCACTTCTAAAAAGTCACTACACAGGCTTCCGTTTCCATAAGGAGTCAGGAAGCCTTCCAGTTTTCTCCTAGTCAGCATTTTACTGTAGGGGCTCCCCAGGTGGCGCTAGTGCTAAAGAACTTGCCTGCCAATGCAAGAGACTTAAGAGACGGCTTGATTCCTGGGTCCAAGTAGCAGTGGCAGCACTCCTTCTGAGAGGAGCTACTCCACGTTCAAAGTCAGGAGGGGCGGCAGTGAGGAGATACCCCTCGTCCAAGGTAAGGAGCAGCAGCTGTACTTTGCTGCAGCAGCCGTGAAGAGATACCCCACGTCCAAGGTAAGAGAAACCCAACTGAGAGAGCATCAGAGGGCAGACACACTGAAACCATAATCACAGAAAACTAGTCAATCTGATCACACGGACCACAGNATCCGCTGCGCCGTCCGAGCGGTCTACCGACCCCCGCTAGCCGGGCCCCCGGGCCCGCCCCCCACCTGGCCGTGCCGAGACCGGGACACCCTGGGGCCCTCCGCGTCCACGATCGTCGGGGCTCGCGGCCCCCGCCCCGGCTCGACCCCGCCCGGGCCCCCTTTACCGCGCCAGGCAGGGCTCGCTGCGCTTCGAGGGCGGCCAGTCCCAGGCACCGGTTCCGAGCCGCCGCGACGGGAGGCTCCAGCCGAGGCCCAAGCTCTGCCGCTCTGGGTTTCAGTTCCTCCGCGGCCGCGGCGGCGGCAGTGTGAGTGTGGGCGCCCGGCGCGCCCGGCCCTCCCGCCCTGCGCAGTCCCCTCCCCCGCGTGCTCACCTTACCAGTCAGACGGGCGGCGAGGACCGGCGGGCGCCGCAAGTCCCTCTCAACTCGACGGGGGCGGGCACCGCAGGCAGCGCGGGGACCCTCCGGGGACCCGCCGGGGACTCGGAGCTGAGGAAGCGCGCAGGGACGGGCAGAGTTAGCTGCCGAGGCCGGCGGGAGTAGGGGTGGGGGTGGGGTGGGGGCGGCCGACTGGGTGGGACAGGAAAAGAGGAGAGAAACCGCCCTCTGCAGGTTCCCTCTGCCCGCCAGGCCGCCTCTTGCTCCCCCGGGAGGAAAGGCTGCTTTTCCTTCTCCGATTGTCACTTTACTCTCCATCCGGAGCCGCTTCCTCCCCCGCCTGCCTCGAGGCTCCGGAGGGCACGGGATCTGATGAGCCCCGGGGTTAGTGCGATCCATCCGCTTTCCCCGTCAACGACATTTGAATTTTCAGCAAATGGAAAGTTACATTTCACTTGCGTTTGCGTGTCATTTACGTAAATAGGTCTGTGTGCAGAAGCTTGGAACCTAAGCTAACGTAGTGGGCACACCTCGGGCCGGGGAGCATGGAGTGCGGTGGAAGAGAGGAACGATGCCCGAATTCTTCCGAAGAGATGTAGTGCAGAGGTTAAGAGACTCGTGGACTTTGGACTCAAACAGTCCCAGCTCCGCTGCTTCTTAGCCGTGTGACTTTGGGCAGATTAGTTAACGTCTCTAAAATCTGATCCCTCAGCCCTGAAATGTTTCAGTGTGGTTCTAGCACCTGTGAAACACCTCCATTTGAGACTAATGCCAGACTTTAGTCACCTCTTGACTCACTTCTTTGTGGCAGGAAATGTTCCCAATTAATGAGGAGCTCGATGAGTAAGGCTGTAATGTTAGTGTTAACACAGGCTCTGGAATCTGCTCTGCCGTTTGATCTTGGACAGTTCTGTTTCATTTCTCTTATCTGGAGCAGTACCTGTCTCACAGAATTACTGTGGGGATGGGACGAGTTCAAACATTGAAAGCATTAGAAGCTTACCTCGCACAATAGTAAGTGCTCAGTAAATGTTATCTTGGCTTCCTACTTACTAGTTAGAACTCTTATTGTTACTCATCTTCCCTCTAAGTGTTACAGACTTCTATGCTTGCTTCTTATTCCTGGAAGGAGTTCTCTAGCTTTGGGAATCAATATTTATATAAATCAGATAGAGACAGGAATTGTACTTGTTCATTTGGGAAACAAGGACTGAAAGACAGTCTCAGAGAATAGGGGCATAGAGTAAGGGGGAAAAAAGCAAAGAATACTCTGTAACAATCTAGAGGGGTGGGAATGGGTGGGGTGGGGGGGTTAAAGAGGGAGGGGACACATGTATACCTATGACTGATTCATGTTGATGTGTGGCAGAGGCCAATAAGATTGTGAAGCAATTTTCCTTCAGTTAATAAGTTTGGGGGGGGGAAGCAAAGAATAAATAAAATAATAAGTAAGCAAAGATAGTTGCTTTTATTCCTAAAGATACTATTTGATTGGTTAAAAAAGGAAAAAACAAGATTAAATTCATTCACTTAAATATATATTCAACGGTATAGCAGTTGTCAGTGAGGAATAAAAAAGTCCACGTGTGAGAAAACTACCAATCCAACCAAGAAAGGCAAAGTTAACACGTAGGCAAGATGTATGTAAGTTAATAAAAAGGTAAGCCTGGCCAGTCCTCAGATAAAAGAATAGAAAAGGAAACTCAAATCCTAAGGGTTAAATTGCAGACAACTGCTTGCATTTATTGACAAATTGACCATGAATTCCAGGGAAAGTTGAGATTTTTCTTGTATCTGGGTCTCCCCCATGGCATATTCCATTATGTTTTTTTCCTAATACTTTAAAATTTTATTTTTATTTTTTTATTCATTTATTTTTGGCTGTGCTGTGTCTTCATGGCTTAACATGGTCTTTCTCTAATTGTGGCAAGTGGGGACTACCCTTCCTTGTGCTGTGTGGGCTTCTCATTGCAGGGCTTCTCTTGTGGGGCGCGGGCTCAGTAGTTGTGGCACATGGACTTAGTTGCCTCAAAGCATGTGGATCTTCTTAGACCAGGGACTGAACCCACGGTGGCAGGCGGTTTCTTAACCAGTGGACCACCAAGGAAGTCCCTCCACTATGTTTCAAGATTGTTAGAACCACAGCCGCTCAGAAGCCATTCAGTCCAACTGACTACTGNGGGCTCAGTAGTTGTGGCACATGGACTTAGTTGCCTCAAAGCATGTGGATCTTCTTAGACCAGGGACTGAACCCACGGTGGCAGGCGGTTTCTTAACCAGTGGACCACCAAGGAAGTCCCTCCACTATGTTTCAAGATTGTTAGAACCACAGCCGCTCAGAAGCCATTCAGTCCAACTGACTACTGATTTGCTGTTACTTTTACAATTTAATGTGAAGGTTCATAGTCTCTCAGAAGCATCTTTTTTTTCTGTTTAAAATGTAACCTTAAAAGGTTTTCTGGTACATGATTTTATCCATGTAGGCAAATGCCATTCACTTTGAAAGTGTAAACATGCAGAAAAATAGGGTCCATATCCATGTATGGACTGGTTACAAATTGGGAAAGGAGTATGTCAAGGCTGTATATTTTCACCCTGCTTATATAGAGAGTACGTCGTGCAAAATGCAGGGCTGGATGAAGCACAAGTTGGAATCAAGATTGCCAGGAGAAATATCAATAACTTCAGATATGCAGATGACACCACCCTTATGGCAGAGAAAGCAAAGAAGAATTTAAGGAATTAAAAAGCCTCTTGATAAAGGTGAAAGAGGAGAGTGAAAAAGTTGGCTTAAAACTCAATGTTCAGAAAACTAAGATCAGGGCATCTGGTTCCATCATTTCATAGCAAATAGATGGGGAAATAATGGAAACAGTGATAGACTTTATTTTCTTGGACTCCAAAATCACTGTGGAAGGTGATTGCAACCATGAAATTAAAAGACGCTTGCTCCTTGAAAGAAAAGCAATGACAAGCCTAGACAGCATATTAAAAAGCAGAGACATTGCTTTGCCTACAAATGTCCATCTAGCTAAAAGCTATGGTTTTTCCAGTTGTCATCATGTATGGATATGAGAGCAGGACAATAAAAAAGGCTGAACACCAAAGAACTGATGCCTTCAAACTGTGGTGTTGGAGAAGACTCTTGAGAGTCCCGTGGACAGCAAGGAGATCAAACCAGTCAGTCCTAAAGGAAATCAACTCTGAATATTCATTGGAAGGATTGATGCTGAAGCTGAAGCTCCAATACTTTGGCCACCTGGTGGGAAGAGCCAAGTCATTGGACGAGACCCTGATGCTGAGAAAGATTGAAGGCAGGAGAAGAAGGGGACGACAGAGGATGAGATGGTTGGATGGCATCACCAACTCAATGGACACGAATTTGAGAAAACTCCAGGAGATGGTGAAGGACATGAAAGCCTGGTGTGCTGCAGTGTATGGGGTCTCAAAAAGTCAGACACAATTGAGTGAACAACAGCATGCATGCAACATGCTCAGCATCCACTTCAGCATAAAATAACCGATACTGTAATCAGTGTGTCCTCTGCTCTCTGGTGTATCCTGTATATCCTGGATGTGTCTTGTTTCTAGTATTCTCTGGATATTTCACCTGGTCTGTCAATAGTCTCCTTCACGTTGTTGGAAGTCAGGGACTGGGTGATGTGCTTACAGTTAATTCTAGATGCACACAGATAGGTGATGAATGACGCCTCAGGTGGTGGTGAGCTACCAGTATTCTCCAAGTATTAAATGCCAGACTTTAGAAGCTGGAGCAGCCATCCTTATGGCAACAGACCTCCAGGGGCCTCAGGATAGAGGGTAAGACATATTCATCTCTGCCCAGCTTTCAGCTCCTTCTTGTGGTGCTGCCAGGATGGCAGTCTTCTAAGTCCTAGTCTAGTAAGTTCTGTCAACCCACTACCATTGGACCAGCTACAACTTCACCATTTTTCCAATTAGGGTAAACAATTTGATTCCTAACTGGGACTGTCTGCCCTAGATAAGCAAAATGATTACTCATGGCCAGCTTACTAGCCCTCTCCCCAGTATTCCTGGAGCCTCAGGTGGGAGGGCGGCATATGCTAATAGAGTGTCAGTCTCACACAGTAAAGTTTTCCACTTCATTTGTGCCTCTTTTGTGGAAATTACCTTGAGTGCCTTTCTTCCCACCAATAGACCAAGGACCCCAGGAGTCCTCTCTGGCACACTTTCCAAAAAGGATCAGTTTCCTAGATGAGGGTCAGGGAAAGCCCAGAAGAGAAAAGGCTTGAACTGGGGTTTTGCCTTAGGAGGAGCATTCTATGCAGGTCCCAGAGGGCCTTGGACAGCCAGGAAGCTTGTATTCCTAGCATTCCCCTACCCCTTCCATTAGTCCTAGAGTATCACCCGCAGCAGTGACTGAGTGCCAGGGGAGCGGGATGCCTTCTAGGAGAGGAATTAAAATACAGACAGGAGGACTTTGATAGGGGGATATGCAACCTCCACTTCATTAGAGATCCTTTTAAGTTTTTAAAATGGAACAATAACAGGATTAGATCTTAGAAAAATGACTCCTAAGTACGAATATGCATTTCCAGCTCCCTAAGCGACATGTCTACTGAAAAGTCCTGCAAGTTCTCAAGCTCTTTGTATTAATGTTTGTATGGGACACCCAATAAACTGCACATAAAGGGTACAATTTGATCAGTTTTGACAAATGTATACACATTAAATTATCACCACTATCCCAGTCAAATCACCCCAAAGCTTCTTTGCCCTTCTTTGTAATCCACCCTCCTTCCGACTCTACCACCTCCTTCCTCTACCACCACCAACACCGTCTTCCTGTCATTCCTGTAGACGCTGTAGACACTAACACGCCTCCTCCCAAACTGGGCCAGTCAGAGTCTTTCTCCAGGGGAAGAACACAGTGGCAGGAGGCAGCTGAAGCTGAGTCTTCCAATGACAGCAGCCAGGAGGGGCAGTCCATGCAATCCTGCTACAGACATCCGTAGACTGGTTCTTTCTGCAGCCTGGTTGTCTTTCAGTTCTATGAGCTGTGTAATATCCTTCCATCATATCCTTTAGTGCTGAATTGTCAGTTTGTTGCCTGAAACCAGAAAACTCATATATAATGTACTTCCTCCTGTAGTCACCATTTCAGGAAATGTTACCACCAAGCCTAACCTAAAATAATTCCTTAAAACTTCAGCCTTCATCACGTGTCTCCTCTCACTCATTGCTAAATCCTGCCTATTCTGCTCCCGCTGAGTACTCTGTCTCTATAAAGTTCTTACTCCCCTCCTCCTCATCACTGTTTCTCTAGTACTCAGTGCAGTGCTTGGCAGACTACTCAATAAATTCTTGCTGAATGACTGAATGTGACATCACTCCCAGAAACAAAAGCAAAAATGGATGAGTGCTTGTATATGTATGCATATCTATCAGGGTGGCAGGACTTCAAAGTGAAAAATTTTTAAATTTATTATTTATTTACTTTTGGCTGCACTGGGTTTTCTCGAGTTGTGGTACGCAGGCTTCTCATTGCAGTGGCTTCTCTTGTTGCAGAGCATGAGCTGGGGTGCTTGGGCTCAGCAGTTGCGGCGTGAGGGCTTAGTTGCCCCTTGGCATGTGGAATCTTCCCAGATCAGGGATCAAACCCATGTCCCAAGCATTGGCAGGCATATTCTCAACCAGTGGACCATCTGGGAAGTGCTCAAAGTTAGTTTTTAATGTTTTCACAGAAGCAAATGATAGGACTTGAATCCAAGACTTCTGATTCCAAATTCCATACCACTTCCATTACACTTTGTATCTATACCGTGAATCCTTCCCCTTCACTTGGAATTCTGTTTCTTCTTCCATCCTGGTCAGAGCCTTACTTACATCAAGTACCAATCTGTAGACACTAGACACAGCTCTAAAATAAAACCCCTTTCCAAGGATATTTGCTTATTAACCAAAGGGCAGAGGAGGTAGGTAACAATGCATCTAGACTGAGGAGAGAAACCTGTAGCACCAGGCATCAGCATTGTTAGAGCCAGGAGGTAGGGGGAGCTGGAGGTCAGGGATGTGCCTAAGGCTTTCTGAACCTGGGGTACAGTCAATATCCTTGCCTAAGTGGAGAATAGCGTGCTGGCCTGGAACAACTTCCTGTGTCCGAAAAAAAAAAAACCCCACACACATCAGAATAATACTTTATTTATCAATCTCAAAATCTGTTCTTTTGGTTTTAAGTCCTGCAAAATGAGTGGTAAATCAAAGATTTGTGCATGAGTCTCTGAGTATATGTGGTTATATGTCTGTATGAGGACAGATGTCTATGTCTACAGATGCTTTTGCTTTTTATAATCTCACTATAATTTTAGCCCCACTTAATTAGTATATAAGGTGTTATTACCGTAAAAACGCAAAAATCTGAATTAAATATTCCAACAGTCTCTTCTCCCAAGCCTGCCTCCCTCCCTCCCCTGAGTCTGCTCCTCAGCCTCCATTAATGCTAGGTCTTTAGAGACAGCCAGGATTCACAGCTTGAGAAACCAGAAATGAATGCTGGATCGTTAGTCCCTCTGACCTACACCCTCTAGCTGAGGAGTTTCTCCCGGGAGGTGTGTGGGGAGGTCCTGGCAGTTCCTCTTCAGAGTTGCGTGTTTTGAATGGAAGACACCTAGAAAGTAAACATGATTGCATTAGATGTAGACCTGCCCTCCCACCAACCACTCAAGGGAAGTAAAAAATCAGTCTTCCTCTCCTGAATATATTTAGTGTAACGCATTTGGCCTTTATGGGGGGCGGGGAGGGGGGATATGAAACTGGCTGTTGGGTGATTGTAAAGCCTTATTGCAGAGACTGTTCACTATCTCATTCACCATCTCTTTATGAGGATTCGCAGAGATTTCTTTTTAAAAAAATTACTTATTTCTAGCTGTGTTTGGTCTTGGTTGTGGTGCTCAGGCTTAGTTGACCCTCCACATGTGGGATCTTAGTTCCCTGACCAGGGATTGAACCCATGTCGCCAGCAATGGAAAGCAAATTTTTAACCATGGACCACCAGGGAAGTCCCAGAAGAGATTTCATCTTAGTAGCAGGAGATGTTCTCTTAAGGAAGGGGCATCATAAAGTGGGTGAACTGATCAGGTTTTCCCTCTTCTTCTTGGATGTTAGAAAGCCTGGAACCAATTCTGTGGTCTATCGTTAGTAAGTCTACTTTACAGAATGCATTGTTGTACTCGCCTAATTCATGGCTCCACTTTACGTCACTATCACTAATGTACAGAATTCTGCATTACTTTGCTACATTCTGTGTGTGTGTGTATTTGCCTTTTGTGTCTCTTAACTCCTTTTTGAAATAAGTTTAGGAGTAACTAAATACATTCTTAGGAGACGGCTATGGGAAGGGATCAGGAAATCCAAAGCCAGTTGGGAAATGGGCACAAAGGAAGCCTCATTTGCTCTTGATTCTTCTGGCTCCCACCTGCTTGACTTTGCCCTAAGGAGTCTGATCACTGCTGGGTTCCCCTCACAGCCCACAGCAAAGATTCCAGCCTGCAGCCAAGCCTCGGTCCATCCCCAGTCCCAGTCTCACCACCCCCTCGTTCTCTGAGCATCTGGCCTGCCTTCTTACCTTTTCTTCAGGCTCAGGTGCTATGACATTGCTCTCTTCTGGAACTGCAGAGCCATGAAGCTGAAGACTTTGGTTCTACAAAAAGAAGAGTTCTACTGGTGAGATGTGGCTCAACCTCCCAGCCTGTTGGCTTAGAAGGGTCTTTTGTGCCTTACACTTTATAAGAGTCACAGGTAATACTAAGGGCAAACATATAAAGTTGTTTCACTGCAGCCTGAAAGCATCAGGGAAGGCTTTATGTCATCCTCTCTCAGATTAGGAAAACAAGATGCAAAGGCTGAAGTGACTCGCTGGGACAGGCAACCAGGCCTTTGAATTCCAGAACTGTTTCCATGACTTATGTTACATGCATCTATATAGATATATTTATGTGACAGTCTGTAAGGATACAAATATAGGTCTTAAAACCACTAGCTACCACTTTTAGACCAATTCTCCTGAAGAATGCACACACTCAGATGATCCTAACCCCTGGCAGTTAGGAGAGCCAAGTGGCATCATGTCTTCTTTGGGAAAAGGTCTAGGTTCTAAGACGGGAGCCTGAGGTGTGGAACTGCTAAGACAGGGGGAGACCTTGGCACTCTTAAGGTTTAAAAAAAATTTTCTTTAATTGAAATTTAATTTACACACTATAAAAGTCATCCTTTTAAAGTAAAACCTAACAGTATGATAGTCATGTGAAATTCTGTGATTTCTCCTTTCAGGAAAATTTCCTTATTCTTAGTCCCTCTGCTGATTCTAGGCCATGAATTACCTCAAAGGTAATACTAACTCTGGGTTTCCACGGTGGCTCATTGGTAAAGAATCTGCCTACAAGACAGGTGACGCGGGTTCAGTCCCTGGGTTGGGAAGATCCCGTGGAGAAGGAAATGGCAACCCACTCCAGTATTCGTGCTTGGAGAATCCCATGGACAGAGGAGCCTGGTAGGCTGCAGTTCATGGGGTCGCAAAGAATCGGACATGACTTAGCAACTAAACAACAACAATTCTACCAATTCTCCAAGTAAGGGCTATCTCCAAGGAAGTTGTCAAAATCTTCATGTTCTCTCAGGTGATTCAAATGCTGGGCAAGAACAGATTTTCTCAACAGTTATCTTTTTATTTACCCACTTTTATATGTGATAGATCCACAGTTCTGCCTGAGAGAATATATGATTTAGGATGTATCTGTGAGGGAGGTGAACAAATTTTATAGGGACACAAGCTTCAAAGGACTGATGATACTGACAGGCCAGGATGTAAGATGCTCTATTGCTTAATTCCATAGGAAAAATATGTCTCTTAGCCACTAACTAAAGCAATCCCACAGGAGAGGCTGGGAGTAAGGAAACACTATATAAATCTCAAATGTAAGGAAGTTGTATCCTGTACCTTTTTCCCTAGGAAGATAGTGTTACTAGCCTGTTCCTCAAAGTAGTCAAACAGCATCATGGCCCCCAGAATTTCCCCTTCAGTAAAATTACTCCAAGAGTGCAAACTTATTTACCTGAGCCAAACAGATCATTCTATTGCTGCCTCTATACTAAAATCATACATTACAAAGTCAAATTTAATGTTGATTTTCCGTACAGTTGAGTTGCTTTTTTCAGTGCAGAAAAGTGACTCTAATTTTCACTACACAAAACCCCACACTGACCTTGTGCTTATTCACTATCCACATGTCCTGCATGTGTCTCTCACACAGAATGGCAACCTCAGACCGGAAAACAGCCAAGGGCAAGTTTTATGTTCTATGTATTAGGATTTTCAATGTCTCAACATCTCACGTGAGTCACGTGAATATCCTTCCCAGGCAAGGATGTAACACCCTTGATGACTCAGATTTTAGTACCTCAGGGGAGTCAGCTGAGATAAGCTTATTGTTCTCACGTTTTCTATCTTCCTTGTCTTGCCAGGCATCACAGCCTTGTGCCCTTTGTCCATGCTAGCTCCTCTCAGACAGCAAGGAGCTCCCAAGACAGCCGGGTCAACCTTCAAGTAGGCATACTCAGTAGTAGGGTGCTATGATCTGAGGTGTACCAGACATCTCACACTCCTAGATATCCACATGGTTCATGCCCTGGCCTCCTTCACTGCCCAAGTGTCACCTTTTCTGAACAATGTTTAAAACTGCAATTCAGCACCTCCTTCTGGTGCCTTCCCCTACTTAGTTTTTCTCTGTAACTCTTATTAACACTAAACTATAATTTTACTTACTTATTCTGTTTCTTGTCTCTTTTTCCTCCACTAAAAGGTAAGATGCAGGAAGGCAGAGAATTTTGTGTTTGGCTTCACTCTAATAACCCCACTTCCTAGAAAAGTGTTTGGCACATAGAAGGGGTTTAATGAATGACTGTGGGTTGAATGAATGAATCTGGATGCCATCCAGTCAGATGCTGCACCATAATACTCTGCACAGTGCACCTGACAGGTAGGTGACCACATAACCTGAGCTTCTAACATCAAGGAAGGAGAACTGTTTTTCAAGGTGGCTCATCCTTTGGTTTTTGGATGTCCCTGGTGCCCCCTTTCCCTGTATTAAAAAAATATTTTTCCCATGCCATTTTCTAACAGAGCTAATCACTGAAAGTTCCTCTACACTGATTCAAAGTGTACCTTAAAAAAAAACTTCACACATAGGGCTTTTTTCTGTCCTCAGGAGTCTTGAAGAACAAGTCAAATCTCTCTTCTATATGATAGACTTTTCATGTAATTTGAATAGAATATGACTTGATTTCCAGATCTTTCACAGAGGGTCTGCGTTTCTATTTTAACACAATCCTTTTCTCATCAAAATTTTCACTTTTCAAAAGACCATCCTTTTGCTTTACTGTCCTCTGTGAGTTCCTTCTAGGCCTCTCTCATCAAAGACAATGCCTTGGAAATTTGCTGATGCCATTTTGCTTGGGATCTATTTACCATAGTTATAAGTATGACGAAGTGAAATGAGACCTTCCTCCCTACCCCACATTAAAAAAGGTAAAGATCAGGATGTCAGTTGTAGGTACTTTATATTGGGAACTCCCAGAACTTGGAGCAAAAGAAAGAAAGAATTAATAACAATCTGCTTATACTAATATTAGAGATAAGCCCTTTGCAAAAGTCAATTACCCTAGCAGTACAAATCACTACATTAGTTGCTATGATGATGGGAAAGAAATCCCAGAACCAAAAAGGGTGTCCAAGACTATCCTTGAAACTGTGATATAATGATGTAAAATCCTATCTACTGTGAGGCAACCTGAGCATGGCAAAAATGATCCACATGGAGATTATAAAAGGGAATAAAGACTCAGCCAGATCTGTTCTCACCTGAGAGATCAAAGTAGGGGAAGTACAAAGTTCTTCTGGGTTCAGATTGTTGGTGTTTTCCTTTTCTCTTACTGGCTTCTCTGGTGGCTGCAGGTCAGGAGAGGCCTCTGAGGAGGCCCGAGGGCTGGTGGGTGAGGCTGGAGGGCTGGAGGGCGTGTTCCCTAAGGAGCCCCTGGGACTGGGAGTGGCTCTGGGTGGTGGAGGCCTAGTAGGTGGTGCTGAAGCCCTCTGCACAGAGACTCTCTTCTTCAGCTCTTCAGATCCCTCACTTGAGGTACGAGTTCGGAGGACTACTACTGAGGAAGATGAAGCCTGCTCTGAAGGGGTCAGAGCTCTGGCTGGTGATGGAGCTGGGGAGCAAGGGAAAACTTCCTCCTGGGACTCTTTATCCTCAGTGAGGGGTGAGGGCTGGGACTGGGTGGGGCCATTGCAGGCTAGCAGAGGCTCTTCTTCCTCAGAGGAGCTTGTCTCGACCTCCTCCTCTGTTTCCTTGTCTTTCAAGGGCTCTTCTTTAATCTCGGAGTTGTCTTCTCCCTGGGCTGAATCAGATGCCAGCTCTTCTTCACTTGCTGAGCTGGAGTCCTTCTCACTCTCCAAAGAAAGTGCAGAAGGACTGGTAGGTGAGGTTAGAGGGCTGGAGACTGTAGATTTTTGAACTGGGGGAGAGATGACTAAAGAGCGTCTGTTGCTGCTAAAAAAAGGAAGGGCATTTAGATTCAGAAGAGCGAAAAACTGGAAGTAACCCCAATACCCCAAATATATAATGATACATTCATATAATAATAAAACAGAAAAAGCAATTTTAAATGGCATCAAAAAGTTTGTATAATATGCAATAATGCTTAAATTATAAAGTAAAGTGGAAAAAGACTATAGAATTTTTATCCATATCACAATCTTGATTATCTAAAAATATATAAAGAGAAAGTGACTGAAAAAAGACTCAGCAATATACTAACAAAGTATTTTCCTCAGGGCAAAACAGTTCATGAGTGAAATACAGTTGATCCTCATGGATTCTGTATTTGCAAATTCATCTACCCTCTGAAATTTATTTAAACCTCAAGATCAACACTTGTGATACTTTCAGAATCACTCTCGGACACATGCCAGCTATGAAGAATGATTGCCTGACCAGTGCTCTCCCAACTGAGGTCTAACAAGGCAAGCCTCTGCCTTCCTGTTTTAGTTCTCCTAGTGTAAATATGTCCTGTTTGCCAAGTTTTTACACATTGTTGTGCTTTTCCTTGGTGATTTTGCTGCTTAAAATGGCCTCTAAGCTCAGTGCCAAAGTGCTGTTTGAGAGCAGAAAGTCTCTGATGTGCCTTCCAGAGAAAATACATATGTTAGATAAGGTTCATTCAGGCATGAGTTATAGTGCTGGTGGCTGTGGGTTCAATATGAATGCTGCTGCTGCTGCTAAGTCGCTTCAGTCATGTCCAACTCTGTGCGACCTCATAGACAGCAGCCCACCAGGCTCCCCCGTCCCTGGGATTCTCCAGGCAAGAACACTGGAGTGGGCTGCCAGTTCCTTCTCCAGTGCATGAAAGTGAAAAGTGAAAGTGAAGTCGCTCAGTCGTATCTGACTCCTAGTGACCCCATGGACTGCAGCCCACCAGGCTCCTCTATCCATGGGATCTTCCAGGCAAGAGTACTGGAGTGGGTTGCCATTGCCTCTCCCCAAATCAACAATATATATTAAATGTTTTTAAACAAATATACAAGAAAGGTTCTGTATGGATCGCTTGATGAAAATGTTGGGACCAAGGGTTCCTAGGAACCTAACCCCATGTTTCCTCTAAGAGCAGTGGGTCAATATTCACTAATTCAGTGCTTGTGGTGATTTCTAGAACAAAACTACCATGAACAATGAAAACTGACTACAACATTTACTGAGTATTCTGGATACTGTGCTGACTGCTTCTGCAAGCAACATCAGCTTAACTCCTACTCACCTCCTTAAGTGCCTCCTGGGTACCAGCCACTACCTGATTAAGCAACCCACAAATATTTGCTTGATGTATAGCAACTACGTGCTATATCCTGGGTTCAAGGATGAGAGAGAGTGATAGGAAGAGTGATAGGAAGAGAAAGGTAATAATTTAGTTCCAACCCGGTGGGAGTTTCTGATGTAAGATAAGCTAAGTGACATAAGGTTCTTTCTAGCACTAGCATCTTATGGGTCAGCAGGTTTAGAAGGCCCAGGATATAGCAAGAAAAGATCAGATTTCTCTGCAAGGTTCTAGGACATCTTGGTGTAAGTGATGGTTAATTTCAGATGAATGGACACTTAGAGAGAACTCTGGTTTTCAATGCTGGGAAGAGAAGAAATAGAGTTTTTGGAAAAGGGAAGTCTATATTGGCCTGTTAGTGATTCCTTTTAATAGTCTGTAACTGACTGCTAAATGAGTAGTAAAAATATCAAATACAAACAACATACTGAGCCCCATTCTTTCTTCAAATCTCAAACTCAGTTTCAGCACCTCCTCAAAGTTTTCCCTGACCATCTATCTGCATATTGCAATCACTTAACTCTTGGAATTCCTAACTGGTCTCCTTAGGTGCTTAGTATGTGCAATTTTATATTGTTCCTTGGTAGGCACATTTTGTGTCCTTCCAACTTTTGTAAGTCATTTCAGGGAAAAGATAAGTCACCTATGTCTCTAGGTCCCTAACTCTTAGTATAAAAACTTTGTGCATAGAAAGAACTTACTAAAACTTAAAAGGCTTTAGAATAAGAAAGTGATCACATTATGAAGGTAACAGACATACCACATTGACTCACACAGGAAAGCAAGTCATGACAGGTTAAGAAAAGATATTTGTAATGCATATCACTAAAGGATTAATACCAGAATATACAAAAAACCCCACCTCATATAAATCAATTTTTTTAAAAAAAGTAAACAATCTACATGAAAAATGTGAATAAAGGATAAACATGAAAGTCACAGGATAGGAACCTTAAAAGGTCAATAACATAAACAGATATTCAAGCTAACCAGCCATTGTGGAGACATAATTAAAATGGCAAAAAATTCAATTTCATACCCATTTCCTTGGAAAAATTAAGAAGTCTGACAATGTCACATGTAGCAAGAATATGGAGCAATGGGGGCTTCAATTCACTGCTGGTGGGCTGTAAACTGGGACAATGGCTTTGGAGAGCAGTTTGGCAATGGTAATATCTCATAAGGCTGAAGGAACCCAAATGTATAGATTCTATGAATTAGCAATTCCACTCCCAGTACATCCTAAAGAAACTCTTAATAATATTCATACAAGGAGAAATGTAAAACACATTCATTGCACCACTATTTGTAACTGCATAAAACTGGAAGGCAATGTCCATGTCCACTAGCAGTTCAAATAGATTGTGAACTAGCCATATAGTAGTATCCATAACAGTTATGAAAAGGAAAGATCAGAGCTAACAACATGTAGCAACAAGGATAAATAAATCACAAAAACAATACTAAGAGAACAAAATTATATATACAGTATAATTATATTTAAATAAAATTTTAAAACATGCAAAATAGTAGTTTTGTGTATTCATATATGTATATGATTAAAGTAAAAAAACACATGGATAATAAATACTAAAATTTAAGACAGTGGTTACCCTCGGTGGGGGACAGGAAGAGAAAGGGAGTGGGGAAGGGACACAGGGAGATTTAATTATATATATTCTTTTTTTCCTCTAAAAAGTTTTTATGTATTTATCTATTTAGTTTTGGTTGTACTCAAGTCTTTGCTGCTGCACACAGGCTTTCTCTAGTTGTGGAGAAGTGGGGTCTACTCTTCATTGTGGTTTGTGGGCTTCAGTAGTTGTGGCACGTGGGCTTACTTGCTCTGCAGCATGTGGGATCTTCCCGGACCAGGGATTGAACCTGTGTCCCTTTCATTGGCAGGCGGATTCCTATCCACTGAGCCACCAGGGAATTCATTAAGTGATTTCTTAAATTTGGTGATGGGTATATTGTCACCCTGCTTATTTAACTTATATGCAGAGTACATCATGAGAAACGCTGGACTGGAAGAANAAAGCTGAAATTCCAGTACTTTGGCCACCTCATGTGAAGAGTTGACTCATTGGAAAAGACTGATGTTGGAAGGGATTGGGGGCAGGAGAAGAAGGGGACAACTGAGGATGAGATGGCTGGATGGCATCACTGACTCGATGGGCGTGAGTCAGAGTGAACTTTGGGAGTTGGTGATGGACAGGGAACCCTGGCATGCTGCAATTCATGGGGTCACAAAGAGTCGGACATGACTGAGCGATTGAACTGAACTAAACTGAACTGATATGGCTATTTGTTGTACTATTCTTTTTATCTTTAGTTATCATTGAAGTATTTCATAAAAGAAAAATAATCTATTTAGGTGTGTAGCACAAACAAAAAATAATATTATGTACTTGGACACAAAGGAAAGGTCAGGATTTGGGATCAGAGATGAGAGTGCTGAATGTGTTCACACACAGAATAAACCAAACAGAAATGAGTCTCAGAAGCAGCTCACCTTGAGAGTCCCTTCACCACAAAGACTTTGTCAGAATGTTGCTTCTCCAGTTTGCTCATCACCTCGTAGAGATTGTGGTTCAGCTGGAGCAAGCAAGAGAAGAGATATTAGCCACGTGGGAACCTGGGACCAACAAATTCCTTCTCTCCCCAAAATAAAACCTTCCTACCCTAAATGATAAAATTTCTCATCTCTTTTGCATTAATGTCTCAGTTGTGTCTTAATTTCTGTCTTTTCCATCAGATTGGCAGTTCTCTCAAGGCTAGGTCCTTGATATCTGATAATTTGAGGTTCTAGCTTCTCTCAGGTGACCCAGGGAACAAAAAGTCATTGTAATATCAACTAGACAAACCATAATTTAGCCAAGAAACTGTGGAGAGGAACATGTGTGGATATGAATGTGAATATAATTAATACTGTAACAGCAAGGTGTCTTGGAATTAATTGCAGGACTAGAAAAGACCCCATGGGGTCATGTTCCATGGCTGCCCATCACTAAATAGGACTGGCCCTTTACAAGATCAATGACCTGAGAAACTGACCTATGTTTAAAAACTGCTTCCACTCCCCAGCAACAGAAGACAAAGATTGCACAACTTAGTTCCCCATTTCAGCTGTTCCTTCTCTAGTCCTAATCTCCTTGGTGCACTTGAAACTCATTTGGAGACCATTCAGTTAATGGAGCAGCACAGTCCATCAAGTGCTGTTATTTCACCATGAGAAAAAAGTAAACATCTGTGATGCCAATATGGATATTTAATGAGGTTATGTAAATTAAAGCGACCTTCATATTTGTTAGAAAAACCCTCCTAGTGTCTAAACGGGCTTCTCTGGTGGCTCAGATGGTAAAGAATCTGGCTGCAATGCAGGAGACCCAAATTTAGTCTCTGGGTTGGGAAGATCCTTGGGAGAAGAGAATGGCAACCCACTCCAGTGTTCTTGCCTGGAGAATTCCATGGACAGAAGAGCCTGGCAAGCTACAGCCCATGGAGTTGCAAAGAGTTGGACACGACTGAGCAACTAACACTTTCAGGTGTCTAAATTGGCCAGATGTTTCTCACCTTGCTCATTTCCCTGTAGAAGACATCCCTCAGGTTGGAAATGTTCTGGAAGATGGTCACATAACAGCCAATACGACTATCAGGAAGCAAAAGAACACACACGTACAGGTAAGTGCTGGTAAAGAAAGTCTCTGTTGGAAGTATAAGGTAGATGCATAAGCCAAAGCCAGCCACTGCCGGGCTCCTCATAGAAGAGTACTCCATGGCCTAGACTCAGGATGTTGGGATCTGGATTGATCAGAGCCAGGACAGGAGTACATCAGACTCTCAGGAGTGAGAAGGCAGGGGAGACATAACACCAAAGTATAACAGATCTCTATGAATGAAGTTTCCCGGTGGCTCAGAAGTAAGGAATCTGCCTGCAATGCAGGAGCCACAGGAGACATGGGTTCAGTCCCTGGGTTGGGAAGAGCCCCTGGGAAGGGCATGGCAGTCCACTTCAGTATCCTTGCCTGGAGAATCCCATGGACAGAGGAGCCTGGAGAGTTACAATCCATAGGGTTGCAAAGAGTTGGACATGACTAAAGTGACTTAGCATGTGTGAATGAAGTTATCTGATTCAGGCTCTTCAGATACTGAAGTAGACGTGAAAGTGCTTTGAAGAATTTTAGAAGTGATGTATAAGGCCATACAGCTATAGTTATAATAAGTTTTCTTTCTCAGTATGTGGTACTTGGATGTCTATGCAGCTGTATGTACATTAATGAAATTCTACTGTAAATGAACTATGGAAGTTTACATTTAAAGAAACTATTAAATTTCAATTGTTTAAATTAGGAATCACATAATTTATATTTTAGAATACATGTAGTCATTATAAAGGATCCCTCATTCATAGACTAATATAAAGTGACATAAAGTACTCTGACTACAACTGCATTAAAGCATATCTTGTACAATGAAAAGAAAAGAGGATACAAACAGAACTTCTGATCAGATTCCTCTTCCAATGTGGGAAATTTATATCTAAAACATTTTTACCTACTGTGAAGCAAAAACATCTTCTTTAATGGAAACACTCATCCCATGGTTTATCTTGTTTATCAATCTAGATGTTCATGAACCAAGCTTGTTTAAAACAACACACACTCAAGCATAAAACCAGATACTCCTAGCAGGCATGATAACAGCACTTTACTTGCCAAGATCTCTCCTACCTAAGAGACATCTTGTCTTTAAACCCAGAAAAGCTGGTAGGGCAAAGAATCTCTGAATTGCAGATGAAGAAATCAAGGTCCAGACATCAGGTGGTGAGCCTAATAACCCCTAGCAAGTTAGGAGCAGGGCTGAGGCTACATTCCATTCTGGGACCAGGGCTCTCTTCAGAAGGCAACATGTCTGGGCCGCCCAGGGCCTAGCACCCAGCCCTCTTCTGAGACTCAGTCATTACCTGTTATAAAGGACAGGCAGCTCCTCTAGTAGTTCCTGGTTCAGATCTTCAAACACAACCTGGGCTTTGTTGAACTCTTCCTCTGCCTAGGTAGGAAAAGAGACAGACCAATTCCCCTTATTCCTGAACCCAAAGCTAGAGATTGCTTCCTCTCTCTTCTGCATTTTTTAAGAAACTAGGCTTACTAGGAAACATGCCTCTCCTTCCCCAGACCTGTGTCCTCCCCAGCCTTGAGTCTGACTATCCTGAAAGCATTGGTGTCAGAGGAAACAGGAATTCCTTCAAGACACTGGAGGCTGAATTTATCATTTCCTAAACTGAACTTGGCTCAACCACCTGCCACCACTGTGGGGAAAGGGAGGGCAGGAAGGTTTTACCAGGGTTGGTTTGTTTTTTACCTTGGCTGTCTTGGCCTCATCTTTCTTCTTGGCATTCTGTACTGCCTCCAGGTGATGTCGGGCACTGTCATAGTCCACGAGCTTCCGGCCCCGCTTGGCGATTCTTTCCTAACCCAGAGTCAAGAGAGAGGATTTTGATACTCACTTTTAAGTGTCCAGGATGTTGGTAACAAGAGTATCAGAGAGGCAGCATTCCTGTCCTATTATCAAATTTTATTGTACTTTCTAACAGGGTTTTGTGCTCAGGGATTTCCCTCATATGGAAAGAATGGAGAATTCTCAGGGGGAGAGAGTAGAGGGCAATCCCTCAGAGCACCTGGAAGCCTGCACTCAACTGCAACATATCCTACGACCCTATAGAAACTGGTTCAGCACTCAGAAGAAATGGCCTTGAGAAAACTACTAAATTCAAAGTTTCAGGAGTTCTTGGGTTTTACTCCTAACACTACCATTTATTAGCCTTGTCACTCAGGGCAAGGCATGCCTCTTTTGGAGCCTCAGTAGCCTCATCTGACCTGTGCTGTTGTTTAGTTGCTCAGTTGTATCTGATTTTTGTGACCCCATGGACTGTAGCCTGCCAGGCTCCTCTGTCCATAGGACTTCTCAGGCAAGAATTTAGGTTGCTGTTTCCTATTCCAGGGGATCCTCCCGACCCAGGGATTGAACTCATGGCTCCTGTACTGGAAGGTGAATTCTTTACCGCTGAGCCACCAAGGACTGATTTCCTTTAGGATGGACTGGTTGGGTCTCCTTGCAGTCCAAGGGATTCTCAAGAGTCTCTCCCAACACCATAGTTCAAAAGCATCAATTCTTCAGTGCTCAGCTTTCTTTATAGTCCAACTCTTATATCCATACATGACCACTGGAAAAACCATAGCTTTGACTAGATGGCCCTTTGTTTGCAAAGCAATGTCTCTGCTTTTTAATATGCTGTCTAGGTTGGTCATAACTTTTCTTCCAAGGAGCAAGTGTCTTAATTTCATGGTTGCAGTCACCATCTACAGTGATTCTGGAGCCCTCCAAAATAAAGTCTATCACTGTTTCCACTGTTTCCCCATCTATTTGCCATGAAGTGATGGGACTGGATGCCATGATCTTCATTTTCTGAATGTTGAGCTTTAAGACAACTTTTCCACTCTCTTCTTTCACTTTCATCAAGAGGCTCTTAACTTCCTCTTCACTTTCTGCCATAAGGGTGGTGTCATCTGCATATCTGAGGTTATTGATATGTCTCCCAGCAGTCTTGATTCCAGCTTGTACTTCATCCAGTCCAGTGTTTCTCATGATGTACTCTGCATATAAGTTAAATAAGCAGGGTGACAATATATAGCCTTGATGTACTCCTTTCCTGATTTGGAACCAGTCTGCTGTTCCAGATCTGGTTCTAACTGTTACTTCCTGACCTGCATACAGATTTCTCAGGAGGCAGGTCAGGTGGTCTGGTATTCCCATTTCTTTAAGAATCCTAAAGGATATCAGTCCTGAATATTCATTGGAAGGACTGATGCTGAAGCTGAAANTCTGCCATAAGGGTGGTGTCATCTGCATATCTGAGGTTATTGATATGTCTCCCAGCAGTCTTGATTCCAGCTTGTACTTCATCCAGTCCAGTGTTTCTCATGATGTACTCTGCATATAAGTTAAATAAGCAGGGTGACAATATATAGCCTTGATGTACTCCTTTCCTGATTTGGAACCAGTCTGCTGTTCCAGATCTGGTTCTAACTGTTACTTCCTGACCTGCATACAGATTTCTCAGGAGGCAGGTCAGGTGATCTGGTATTCCCATTTCTTTAAGAATCCTAAAGGATATCAGTCCTGAATATTCATTGGAAGGACTGATGCTGAAGCTGAAACTCCAATACTTTGGCCACCTGATGTGAAGAACTGACTCATTTGAAAAGACCCTGATGCTGGGAAAGATTGAAGGCGGGTGGAAAAGGAGACAACAGAGGATGAGATGGTTGGATGGTATCACCAATTCAATGGACATGAGTTTGGGTAAACTCCAGGAGTTGGTGATGGACAGGGAGGCCTGGTGTGCTGCAGTCCATAGGGTTGCAGAGTCAGACATGACTGAGAGACTGAACTGAACTGAACTTAGATACCAGGGAAGCCCAGCTGCCCCATAGTGTTATTTTAAAGATCAAATGCTGAATATAAAGTAGTTTGAAAATCCTAAAGCATAATAATAAAAATGGCAAACTATTATGAGCTCTAAGAGAACATCTATTCAATCTCATATAACTACAAATTACACCAGGGAGAGGCAAACCATGGTAATGGTTCTCTCAACCACAGAACTTGAAAGGATCTTGTTAATTATCTGACCCAACTTCCTATTCAATTCACAAAGCTTATCTACAATATCCAAGATAAGAAGTAGTTAGACTTCTGCTTGAACAGAGAATAGACAACTCACTATCTCTCAGTAGATTTCATTTTTGAGGGAAAGCTTTAGCTATGAGAAATTTAAGTGAGGCTTCCTTTCATTTCTTCCTTTATTAATCTAAAACCAGCACAGTGGTCAACAGAGTAAATGTTTAATAAATATGAGTTGAATGAATTAATGAATTCTAATTCTACTTTCTGGAACAGTTTAGAACAGGCTCAATTCCTCTTTACCTAACAGGCTTTCAAATATTTGAAGGTAATTATTATGACTCCTCTAAGTTTTCTCTTCTCTACAATAAATATCTTTAGTCCCACCAGCTGTTTCTCACAACAAAAAGGGATGCTCTGACCTGGATCTAATTCAAAACCAGGCCAAATCACTGAAATCTAAATCTAAATGTAACCTTTACACTGTCTCTAACCCTTCACTCTAACCTCTTGTGTAAACCCTCAACTTTCAATCTTTTTCCTAACCTACCCAACTTCATTCCTAACCACGGGCTCTA
This sequence comes from Neotragus moschatus, assembly GCA_006410615.1. Lineage (NCBI taxonomy): Eukaryota > Metazoa > Chordata > Mammalia > Artiodactyla > Bovidae > Neotragus > Neotragus moschatus. The sequence continues at coordinate 588,408 of SJYA01000725.1, read as the reverse complement.
ACTCTATTTTGTACTTTTACCCAAGTGAAAGTGAAAGAGAGTCACTCAGTCATGTCCAACTCTTTGTGACTCTGGACCGGAGCCTACCAGGCTCCTCTGTCCATGAAATTCTCCAGGCAAGAATACTGGAGTGGATTGCCATTCTCTTCTCCAGGGGGTCTTCCTTGGAGATCGTGACTTCTAACTTACATGGGCCACCCATAATCCATCCTTGATGCTGTAAACTGATTACCTTAATCTCACTGAACTGGGCCACATAGTTTTCCATGGTCCTCAAAGCCTGGTCAGCTAGTTTCTCTTCATAGTCTTCCCAAAGGAGATCATTATTCTGTAGGATAAAGGCAGAGGGCAGTGGTAAGGCCCCGCTTCTCAACAGCAACTTCATTCCAGGGAAATATCCCAATTCTTCCTGCAACAAACTTCCTTTGAGAGCACCAATATTTTTAAAAGAGCATTTTGAACTCTGGGGAAAAGTCAGATGAAGAAACAGCTCTTCCTCAGGAACTGCCCTGTAAGAGATTGGACATACACTCTAGGGATTAAGAAGAGTCTTGGACTCTAGAGTTTGAAGGATAGGGAAGTTTGGGAGCAAATGACTGCAAAAAGTTAGTTTTCAAAACCAACCAACTGGGTTTTGTATAGGTAAAACTTTCTAAGGTTTTTAAGAGAGGAAGAGGATAAAAAAGAGAGGAATCCGCGGATTAGGAAAAACTTGCTTTTACCTTCATAGTTACAGCTCCTGCCTACCACCGGTGACCAGGGCTATACAAATGAACAGTGTGAATTGGCTCCTTTGTTCTCCTGTTTGCGTGGACTGAGAAGCTGGGATGAGGCTGAGATGAGGGTAGGGTGACTGTGGAAGAGCTGTAAAGCCCAGCATACTCTTACCGCCACGATGGCCTTCAGCTCCTCATGACCGTCCCACTTGCTGCTGTAGATCTCCTGCAGGGTTTCTGACACTCTCTTTGAACTTTCATGCATCACTGAAAGGAGAGAACTCAGTGCTACCATAAAGTAGTCTGACATAATCATATAGGTGACAGGCGACTCAATGGGGCTAATCCAAAAGGGCAAATTCCGTAGGTTTGGGCTATCACTGAGGGAAGCTGGGTGGGGTTGGATAGGAAAAGTTACTCTTCCTTGGTCCACAAAGTTCCAGGGGTCAGGCACAGGCAAGTGATGAAAAGCCTGGGTATGGTTGGTTTTTTTTCTATCCCCCAGACATCTTAGTAGCTGCATAAAAAACATCTGGATCCCCCTGTGCTCCCTGATACTCACCTTTGACTGCACTGAGGAAGTTCTTCAGGTCCTTGTATAGCTTATGACCTTCTGCCTGAAAGGGAGAAGTGCCTCTGATGACTAAAGAGATACACCTGGAAAGATGCTCTAGGCGTCAAGGTTGAAAAGTAGGTTAAAAGCAGAAATCAGTCCTGGAATTTCTTCAGACATTTGCAAATGTTATATATCAGCTTCTATTTTCTTTACCAAGAAGTTGTAGGTTGTCTCCTTTGGGACAAATTTTAAGTTGAGAAATTGCTCCCACTGCACTGGCATGTCTTTTTTCCTTGGTTTGTTCTCCCCAGTGAACGAGAACCCCCACCCAATAGACCCTTGGAATTTAAGGGTCCTATGTGAACCTATCTACATGACCCTCTGGCTGACTCTGTCCTCTCTAAGTAGATAAGCTGCTACCATTTTCTGCAGACACCAGGCTCCCTTCTTTCTTTGTACGCAGACACAGGCCATTCCTGTCCTTTCCTGCACTTCCTTTTTTCTTTCGATATTTATGTTTTAATCAACAACATTCTTTACCACGCGTAATTATATGCAGGTCTTATGAAAATTTAGGTTCACTGTCATGAGACTAAACTGTGCCATCTCCAGGAAGATTCTGACCAATGTGTGTGCGTGCGTGCCCAGTCACTCAGTCGTGTCCGACTCTTTGTGACCCCATGGACTGTAGCCCAGGAGGCTCCTCTGTCCATGGGGTTTCCCAGGCAAGAATATTGGAGTGGGTTGCCATTTCCTTCTCCTGAGGATCTTCCTCACCCAGAGATCAAACTTGCATCTCGTACATCTCCTGCACTGGCAGGCGGACTGTTTACCACTGACCAATGCATAGTTTTCTTTAATTTTTATTGGAGTAAGGTTGATTTACAAGGTTGTGTTTGCACTTCTTCTTTTTTTTTTTTTGCTCCCCCACCCCCANCAACTATCCTCGCCTCTTATTCATATTTACTCTTTTCCTGTCTTTAACTTTGTATTAGTTTCATATTCTACCATATTGTTTTATATTCTTGTATTTCTACAAATACAAAATATGAATAGATATAATTTTTTCCAAAAATATTTTGTCCATATCACCAAAGAGAAATATTTAATCAAACCATACACTGGGGAGAGACATAAGCTAACTTGAAGAATGCATCCTCTCAATAAAGATACGTTGAAGGCCACAGTAACAGCAAGAGTCTAAACTGAAGCTGAGTTGTATACGTACAGAGTTCTAGAAAGAAGGAAGATATATATGATGAATAGCCCCATATAGGATTCATTTAAATGTAAGAAAATTTTCTGACTTTCAGATGACCAGAGTTTTGTCTTTCATCTCTTAAATGCACTAGAAGCTGAGTGAAGGGAAAACAGAAGCAACCAGTCCTTCTAGGCATTCTCATCCGGGAATCCTCCTCTGTCAAGTGGGTGATTTAGACCCTAAAGTGTTCCTTTGTTTTCTTTGTCTGAAGGCATTCTCAGATTAGTTTGAGGCTTGCGTGCACATGTTTCCCAGCAGTGATTCTGGGCTATCCCATTCACTTCTGACCTGCACCTGCTCTTTTCAAGTGTGGCACCAAGAGTGCCTGAGGCCTAAACAGAGGCGTGCTGGCCCATTCACTGAGACTATTCAGAGAAATGTTAGGGGAGGGGCAGTGGGCGGGATGGTGGCCCTCCACAGAAGAAAGGAAAGTGACCCCTTAAATCAGAAAATGACCTTCTATTTGTCATTGGTTGTCTAAGTAATGTAAGGGAACCACCTCCTCTATAATACACTTTGTGATACCGTAAGTGTTACATGGCCTAAAACAGGGCTTCTGAAAAGATTAGATAAATTATTGGTATTTAAAACTAATCAAGTGACATGCTTAGATATACAGAAAAAATACAAAATCTATTATATAACTGGCATTCATAAATATTTATTGTTTGTTCCAAAAATAAAACAGTAAGTGTATCTAAGACTTTTCTGCCTGAAAACATATAATGGTCTTAAGAGATATGAAGAAGACAGGTCTCCCACTATTTCATTGCATTTATTCAAATGGTACTCTGATTTCTTCCAAATCATCAGTTCCAGAGTGGTAGAGCAAAGATTCACACTGATAGTCTACCTAGTAATGTAAAAGTCAGTAGAGATTGAGAAATAAACTATTAGAGATATTTACACATTTGTCACTTAGAGTACAGTTTTGATCAGAAAATAGATCATACTTGATACTAAGGACTTTTCCTCCACTAGAGTTTATAGAACTTGTGCTGCAGCTTCTTTTATTGAGATTTTTGGGCCACTGATCTATTCCAAAACAGAAGAATTAGCACTAAGACTAAACTATTCCATCCCAAGCATGTCTGTAGGCAAGACAGCCAGCTAGAACACTGACACTGTGAACTAAAAACTACTTGCCATTCAATTATTCATATTCAGCCCTTGTTGGGGAGAGAAAACAATAAGGAGAAACAAAGCAGCAAATACAAGAAGGAAGGAAGAGGATTTGTAATAGTTATGCGGGAAAGAAGCATCACAGAAGAAAGGTGATACTGAAACAAGGGATATACACAATGTCCTCAGAAATTCTAATAAAAATAGCATCCTTGGTCTTCATACATTCAAACTAAATTAGTAGCAAATATGTATGAAAAATTGAAAGAAATGCTGGATGAGCTGAGGCTTCGAGAGTAGGAACAAGCACAGTATTTATATTGCTTTCTGTTTTTCACCTGAACTCGACTCTGCACACATCATTTTTACATATTTGAAAAATTAAATGATTTACTTAAAAAGAAACAAGCTAAAAGCAGCTTCTGGAAAAATTTGCAAGTCTATATGAAATATATACTCATCATGCATAGCCAAGTGAGTGCTGAAAATATGAAATATACAGAAAAAGTATATAGCTCCTTTTCAGTTAGAGTATACACTTGAATCTCTCATTTCTCAAGTTTCACTTGACAAAAGCACTAGAGAATTAATGCAGCAATTAAAGAAAAGTCAGGGTTGTTGCTGTTGTTTNTTGCAAGTCTATATGAAACATATACTCATCATGCATAGCCAAGTGAGTGCTGAAAATATGAAATATACAGAAAAAGTATATAGCTCCTTTTCAGTTAGAGTATACACTTGAATCTCTCATTTCTCAAGTTTCACTTGACAAAAGCACTAGAGAATTAATGCAGCAATTAAAGAAAAGTCAGGGTTGTTGCTGTTGTTTTCATTTTCAATGGTATGGACTAAATTGTAAAGCCCTAATCCTTAATGTGACTGACTGAATTTGGAGATGGGATCTTTGGAAAATAATTCAGATAGATGAGATCATGCAAGTAGGGCCTTTATATTGGAATTAAAGGCTTTACCAGAAGAGGAAGAGAAAAATGTTACCTCCTTGCCATGTGAAGACACAGCAAAAAGGTTGCAAAGCTGGAAAAGGGTTCTTACCAAGAACCAAATCTGCCATCACCTTGATCTTGAACTTCTTGGTCTCTACAAACATGAGGAAAAATGTCTTGTTTACACCCAATCTATGGTATTTTGTTATAGCAGCCCAAACAGACTAACACAATTGGTTGTAAAATATTTTGAAAAAAAAAAAAATAGATGACTGATAGTCAAACTGAAAAAAGAAAGAAAGAAAAAATACTTTTGCCCTAGAAAGAATTATATTCTATGGTAAGAAATAAATGCTGCATTCAAATACTCAAGATAAAAGAAATGTAAAGCTATTTGTTCAGTTCAGTTCAGTCGCTCAGTCATGTCTGACTCTTCGTGACTCCATGAATTGCAGCGTGCCAGGCCTCCCTGTCCATCACCAACTCCCAGAGTTCACTCAGATTCATGTGCATCAAGTCAGTGATGCCATCCAGCCATCTCATCCTCTGTCGTCCCCTTCTCCTCCTGCCCCCAATCCCTCCCAGCATCAGAGTCTTTTCCAATGAGTCAACTCTTCACATGAGATGACCAAAGTATTGGAGTTTCAGCNGTGCATCGAGTCAGTGATGCCATCCAGCCATCTCATCCTCTGTCGTCCCCTTCTCCTCCTGCCCCCAATCCCTCCCAGCATCAGAGTCTTTTCCAATGAGTCAACTCTTCACATGAGATGACCAAAGTATTGGAGTTTCAGCCCTGTAAGTTATTTGTTAGCCTTATATATAAATGATAAAAATGCCTGGTTAGTTGAGGAAGAGATTTTTCATATAATCTGAAATCAGTAAAAGTTAGTATAGAAATCAACGGAAAGTAAGTATATTTCACTACTGAAAAAAAGCGAAGATGGACTTGTTTTCAACTGCAAGACCCAAGGGAAAATGGGGCATGATGTAAGAATCAATTAATGCATGTAGCTGGAACATAAATCACATTAATGTTCTGAAATGCTCCTGCACCCTTATCATCTACTGAAACACTGGGCTTTGCAAATCTTTCTCTTCTGCCTGCATTACTAGCTTTCTCCTCCTCTTTTCAACATCTACAAAACTTCGCTATTTCACAAGACAACAAATCAAAGGACTGCCTGCCTGCCCTCTGGATCTCAAGTTCCCTGAGGCACAGAATCACATTTTGTTCAACTTGTCCTTTGCTGTGTTTTCCTTTCCACTCCTGCTACTGTTGCCCAAAGAGCTGGAGAGTGTCTTCTCTGCCACTGCTGGAAAAGGGAAGATAGTTTAGAATGTCAAACTGGAATGGGCAAAAACCTACCATGAGAGGATTATTAAATCTTTGAAGAAAGGCAGAGAAAGATATCACACAAAAAAAAATGAAAAAAGAAAAGAAAATTGCAGGCCAGTTCTCACTGATGAACATCGATGCAAAATCAAAAACAAAATACTGGCAAACTGAACCTAACAATACATTAAAAGAATCATACACCATGATCAAGTGAGATTTATCCAAGAAATGCAAGGATTTTTCAATATCCATAAAACAATCAGTGGGGTACACCACATCAGCAAATTGAAGAATAAAAAATGATATGATCATCTCAATAAATAAATGCTTGAAAAGCTTTTGACAAATTCAAATCATAAACACCCATTTNCACCCCCACGCCCCCTCCACTTCATTTTTCAATAGCTCTCTTAGAACTTCTGCCCACTGGTCCTAGGCTGGCCTTCTGTATTCAGAGCAGACAAGCCTCTCTTGCACGCAGCTTTGAAGACATATTTCACAAGGTCTTCTTTTTCATAGGCCTCCTCAATTGTTCCTCATGGTGTTATCTAAGACCCATTACATCTGGACTCCTTCCTCTGTGTGAATTCTAGTTTCTAGGAATCGAGTGAGGAGGAGTTTTGACACCAGGCCATCAGCCTTTTGGAGACTGACACTCCCAAAGTTAGGCGTGTGGGACTGGACAGACAGCCCATGTCAAGGGTATCCAACAGGGCCAGGCCTGCAGACCCACGCAGTGATCCTCTGTTCAGATGATCTGAGCTAAGAAGCATTTTGCTATACAACATAAAAATACTTGTGGACATGTTTGCGTTTTATTCGCTTATGTTCATTATAGGTAGGCTGTTGAGTATACCAAGAGTATAAAGAATTTATGAGAAAAAAGCTGAAAACACAAAATTCTATCTCATAATTTAAAAGTTTAAACTGTGGAACTGTTTGTGAGAAAAATCATTATTTAATTTCAGCAACAGAAAAACTAGATCTACTTGGTCAAGTAAACAAAGGAAGCTAGATGATTAGCATCCATCTTCTTGCCTCCAGAGCTCACCTCTAAGCCAGTTCAAACTCTTGACCATACCTCAGGCTCAAAGTCTTTTTCAAGGGGCTGCATGCCAGTGCTCAAGGGACACAAAGACAGATGGTCTCAAGGGAATCTGAGGTGCCATCAGATGGGTAGGAGAAGAACTAGGATCGTATGTGTGGCACAGCAAACAAGGATCAAAGGAACATCCTGATAGAAGAAGGGTAAGATGCAACAGAGAGGTATTTAGAATGCATGAAGAATCAGTAAATCATTGAACCTGGTAACTGGAGGTCACGGGTGACCTTGAGAAAGTGACAGAGACAGATTCAGTTAACAAAATTCAGAAACAGCATTCACCAGGAAAGATGTCTCACTTCCTCTTTGCTTTGTCATTCACAGAAAAAAGTTTAAACAGTCTAAGACGTACATAGTATGTTTTAAACATGGATATGGTAGGTGGGTATAACTTTGAGAGTTTTGAAAATGTGATAACCATGCTTTGAAAGAGTTTGGGGGATTATGTAAGTTAACAGGGATTTTAATTTCTTTTTTGAAAGGAAACAACATGGACTCAACTTTTTACTTCACCATGAAGATTTGGTCTTCAGAATACAGATGTGAGTAATAAAAACTGTTAAACTATCTTGCATAATTTCTACAAATGAAGTTCTTAATTTTTTATCCCATTAGACATTATATGGCCTGAAAAACCAGGTCAGTAATCAAGGCTACCATGTATGATGATGCAGGTTATATGTACACTATTCAAAACTAACGGTACTATTTATACCATTGTCCTTAAGACCAGAATGCTTCTACCCGCCATTGCACCTCACAAAAGACCAACTCCATTTCTGTGTCTTAGATCAAGTGTCTTGGTCAAAGTTCTTCCTGTATGCTCCTGCTCTTTCCTTTGGGGAGATGAAGAGAGAAAGACAGATAGACAGAGAGGGTGTGCAGTGGTGGTAGTGGGTGCTAGAGACGAGGGACAGGACCAGCGTTATTTTATCTCTTTGACCTGAAATAATATCTGCAGGCTGAATAATCCCAGCATCTTCTTTCTCTCCGGACAGATGGGGCTCTGACAGTCTTAGCCTCCTACTTGTCTGGAAGTCAAAAACTTGTTTCTGCCACCAACTAGCAAGTTATTCTACTTCTCTNTCTCTTTGACCTGAAATAATATCTGCAGGCTGAATAATCCCGGCATCTTTTTTCTCTCCGGACAGATGGGGCTCTGACAGTCTTAGCCTCCTACTTGTCTGGAAGTCAAAAACTTGTTTCTGCCACCAACTAGCAAGTTATTCTACTTCTCTGGCTTTAATTTCCTCATCTATAAATATCAACTAAGCCTAGCTCTAAATGTTAATTCTGGCTCTAAATATTATAATTTTATCACTTCTGCTCTCTCAGTTCAGTTCAATTGCTCAGTCATGTCCGACTCTGCAACCCCATGGACTGCAGCACACCAGGCCTCCCTGCCCATCACCAACTCCTGGAGTTTACTCAGACTCATGTCCATCGAGTCAGTGATGCCATCCAACCATCTCATCCTCTGTCGACCCCTTCTCCTCCTGCCTTCAATCTTTCCCAGCCTCTAAATCCTTGCAAAATTCTTGATGGCATCATAAAGAGTCTGAGTTCATCATTCCCATCCCTTAAATAAACAGTCCCAGCCCTCACTCACTCTGGAAGCTTGTGCTAAGCACTCAGGTAGACAGAGCTGTGTCCTAATAGACTGGGGTTCTGAGGATGGAGAAATCCATTCTGGGGTTTCCAACTTGCTAGAAAAAAATGGACTCAGAGAAACACAAACACTCAGCAAAATAAGAGCATGACTAATCCTGAGCAAGTATTGACAGTTCTTGATCTAATAGAGATCCAGGAGGGAAAGATGACGCTGGATTGTTAGATGTGATTTTAAATTTATTTGTTTATTTTTGGCTGGGTCTTCGCTGCTGTATGCGGGCTTCCTCTAGTTGTGATGAGCAGGGACTGCTCTCTGGTTGCGTTGCTCAGGCTTCTCAATGCAGTGGCTCTCTTCTTGTGGAACATGGGCTCTAGGCATGTGGGCTCAGTAGTTGTGGTGCACAGGCTTAGTTGCCCGGCAGCATGTGGGATCTTCCCGGATCAGGAATCAAACCTGTGTCCCCTGCATTGGCAGGTGGATTCTTAACTATTGGACCACCAGGGAAGCCACTAGATGTGATTTTAAAGGCAATGAATTGGAAGCAGCTGTCACTACCAGAAATAAGAGATGAAAATGCTGCTTGAGGAAAATAATTCTTCCTATATAATACATTTTGAGGAAAGGGAAAGGGGGAAATAAGAGTCCTCAAAGAAAAATTACTTATGAAAATTTGATGAAGCACCTAGGCAAGTGTCAAAGCCTTGAAATCTGGCTGGGTAGTTTGGGAGTAATATTTATTAATAAAAAGTTCACCTATAAACTGGTTGCAGGTGAAAGGTAGGGTACATGACCAACTTCTGGAAAACTTCACTCACTTTAAATTTCCTTGAAAGTGAAAGTCACTCAGTAGTGTCCGACTCTTTGTAATTCCATGGACTATACAGTGCATGGAATTCTCCAGGCCAGAATACTGGAGTGGATAGCCTTTCCCTTCTGCAGGGGATCTTCCCAACCCAGGGATTGAACCCAGGTCTCCCATATTGCAGGCAGACTCTTTACCAACTGAGCTATCAGGGAAGCCCAACTACCTTAACCTTGTCCTTCTTCCTCCTGTTCATTTTAGACACCCAAGTCCAGCTTCAGACCTGACTATATATTCACTGTTTTTCTCCCTAAACTATGAAAGCCTTGAGAACAGGGGTGCTGTATTGTTTGTATGTAGCAAGTACCTATGAAATGGTTGTTAATTAAACTTTCCAAGCATATTCAAACACCAGTTACCTAGGTGCATCATTTTCTCAGGAGAAATGTTTTCCCTTATTCCTAATCTAACTCCATTTCCTCTCTCAAGTGTATTTCCTCGCTCAAGTGACAGTTGGTGGGCTCACACAGGGAATACTGAGGGGGCTGTCCCATCTGATCCTTTTATTCTTCTTGATGGCTCTTCCTTCATGTCGTACCGTTTCTACCCACACATCTACCATTCCAGGTCCACCCTATAAGGCAGAGAAAGAACTGAGGGCCAGATGGGCCAAGAGTCAGAAACCTTTCAAAGTATGCTTCCTATCTTGGAGTTGGAAGCAGAACAGCAGCTGGAGTTGAGGAGACCCAGGGAGGCCCCCATGTGAGGTACGGGGGGGAAAAGTAAAGGCTTTAAGTTTGAATCCAAGCTCTGCAGCTCTTAAGTTATGTTACTTTGATTAAATTACTTCCCTCTCAATCAGATCCTATGTCCCCTTGATGGAGTTAGACTAGATTGAAAGTGAAAGTGAAGTCGCTCAGTCGTGTCCGATTCTCTGCGACCCCCCGGGCTGTAACCTACCAGGCTCCCCTGTCCATGGATTCTCCAGGCAAGGGTACTTGAATAGGTTGCCATTTCCTTCTCCAGGGATCTTCCCGACCCAGGGATTGAACCCAGGTCTCTCGCACTGCAGGCAGACGCTTTACCGTCTGAGCCACCAGGGAAGCTTTTTAGACTAGATTGGTGGTGGCCAAAAGCTGTTCTTCCATTGCTACATCATAATCACTTAGGAAGCTTAATGTAAAACAGATACTCTAGTTAATGATCACCTATGGCTGTTAATATCACACAAAAAAGGAGATAATCACACACTGTGTGTCTCCAATGGAAGAATGTAACACCTATAATAGCAAGTATTCTTGCTTCCAAAACAAACAAAAACAAAAATCTGAATCTCATCAGCTCTCTAAATCTAACTATTAATTTACAGAAAATACAAGAGAGAGAGTAACCTGTTAAACATTATCAGGGAGATTCAATCAGCAAAATTTAGAAACTGCAGGAAAAACAACCAAGTATTATCCATGAAGTGAAGTTGCTCAGTCATGTCCGACTTTCTGCGACCCTGTGGGCTGTAACCTACCAGGCTCCTCCATCCATGGGATTCTCCAGGCAAGGATACTGGAGTGGGTTGCCATTTCCTTCTCCAGGGATCTTCCTGACCCAGGGATCAAACCTGGTTCTCTCGCATTGCAGGCAGACACTTTACCTTCTGAGCCACCAGGGAAGCTATTATTCACAAATAAACTGCAAAAAGGAGAGGTAAGAAACCTACAGATTAAGAGATTTATTAAATATGTCAACAAATTGCTGATTTAAACAAATTATTTTTTTAAAGTGACACAAATCAAGGAGTGTGAACACTGCATATTTTATGATATTAAGAAATTACTGCTGTTTTTTAGATATTTTTAAGATACTGCTAAAATATGTTTTAAGCCAGATACTTAACCCGAACTATCTTGAAAGATATTTGTAAAGTGAAAAAGGCAAGTTATAAAACCAGTGAATGGAATAGTAACACTTTTGTAAACCTAGTATTTGTTGTGGATTTACTTAGAGATCATACACATACACAGCACAGTAACTGTAAGGATAAAAAAAACGGTAGCTGCAGCATGGGATGGTGTGAAACCATTAGTTTCTAATTTTTTTTTCTTAATATACTATTTTTTTTGGCCATGTGGTTTGTGGGATTTTAGTTCCCCAACTAGCGCTTGAACCTGGGCCTTTGGCTCTGAGAACACTGGACCATCAAGGATTTCCTCTTGATATTTATAATTTAAATATCTCAAAAAAAGGTTTTTAAACTCATTGCTGTAATGAGTAAATGTTTTATAANCTATTTTTTTTGGCCATGTGGTTTGTGGGATTTTAGTTCCCCAACTAGCGCTTGAACCTGGGCCTTTGGCTCTGAGAACACTGGACCATCAAGGATTTCCTCTTGATATTTATAATTTAAATATCTCAAAAAAAGGTTTTTAAACTCATTGCTGTAATGAGTAAATGTTTTATAAAAAAATATTTTTAGGTGTGATAATGATTTTGTGGTGAAATTTTAAGAGTCCTTATCTTTAGAGACTGATAATAAAATTTTTATAGATGAAATATCTAGAATTTGCTTCATAATGATCAAGGATAGAGAAACAAGATTTCATCTGTATCAAGATGAAACAAGAAACAGGTTTTTCTTAGTATATATCTGAAATCTTCCATTAAAACAAGTTTAAAAATACAGAATCCCAAGCTCTACTACTGGAGATGTTGTATTTAAAAACACTTCTCAAATGATTCTGACACAGTCAACTACTGAGTTAGATTATAGCTAATATGCTTTTAAATTAATTTTAAAGAATTATTTTCCATATAATTCAGTTAACTGATATAGGACGATAAAGAATTTGGTCTTTGGCCCTGGTTTCTGAGAAGTAACTTCTAAATTCTTGGGATTTTCCTTCCAAGATATTCATGGTGNTTTTTTTTTTTAACGTAAGCTTTCTACATAAAATTACCCATAGTATCCAGTAAAGACAGATGCAACAGTGAGAGCAGGAGTTTTGCTGGTGAGAATGACAGGTAAAAGATGGAGGTATTATTTTAGAATAAAAGGCTTTGGTGAGATAGATGTAATGGACAAAGAGGCAACATGACACAGGGCCACTGTGATGAGAAGATGCTGGGGTAGAAGAGAGGCAGCCTGAGGAAAAGAATATGCCAGAAACTGAAGTGGAAGGCACTTGTTTTGATTTTTGCCCAAGGACCTGGTAATGTCACTATACCCTGGGGGAATCACCATGAGAAAAAAACACTCTCTGTCCCTTACGAACCAGGGTGAGCAGGAACAGGAAAGGTAGTTTTCTGTGGTTCCCAGGGGAAGAATAAGCAGCAGGTAGGTCACCCTGTGGCCCTGACTCCTGGGGCTAGATGGGTTAGAAGGGACACTTGCTGATCCGCAGAACCTGCTGTTGTTCTGCCACTCAGCCCTCACGTCTTCTTTCTTCCTCCAAGCTTCCCTTTCCCATCCTCCAGATTACCTGCTGTTGGTGGAAATTATTGGCACTTTGTTCAAACCGTTCATCTTTGGTCTCCACAGTTTTCCCCAACTTCTGCAGTACCTGGGAATATAAATCAGAGAGGTCCACACTGTTATAGTCAAGTCTCTCTTATCTGTTGGCCTCATTTGACCCTGGCTTCTGAGTCTCAGATTCAACTAAAGTGAAGTACATATATTAGCCCAACAGAATTAGAAATACAGAATTAGAAATTAGAAAATTAGCATGTTGCTGAAAAGTCAATTATGTCTTTTTATTTTTCAGTTATGTNACCGTTCATCTTTGGTCTCCACAGTTTTCCCCAACTTCTGCAGTACCTGGGAATATAAATCAGAGAGGTCCACACTGTTATAGTCAAGTCTCTCTTATCTGTTGGCCTCATTTGACCCTGGCTTCTGAGTCTCAGATTCAACTAAAGTGAAGTACATATATTAGCCCAACAGAATTAGAAATACAGAATTAGAAACTAGAAAATTAGCATGTTGCTGAAAAGTCAATTATGTCTTTTTATTTTTCAGTTATGTTTTATGGTTCTTCTCAATTTGGGGTATTCAGCAATGTGCTAGAGTATATATAAAGCCCAGAATAAATAAAGTATGAAATTGTTATTTAGAGTAGTTTTCTGTGGGGATGCGGGGAGAGTATTATATTAAAATAAGTATTAATTAGAAGAATGCAAAATGTGCATGGCTAAAAACATGAGCTTTGAAGACATTTTTTCACATGAGACATCCTCTTCCAGCCATAGCAGCATATTCCTTTAGACAGATGAATCACAGAGGTGAGTAGGAGACTTTTCTCTGAAGGCCCTTGTAGGAAAACTGAGAAGCTCTGACATTATGCATTTGAAACTCAGCTAGAAGTGAATGCTATCGATAGCTGCCTCCTCTCCCCTGGGACCCAGAGAACCAGCCATTATAGTGGTCTCAGTGCTGATGCAAAGGACACAGAAATGAGAAAGATACAGTGTCTCTTCTCCTAGAGGACACTCATAACAAGTAAGAAAGCCCTGACTCTTCTACCTGTAACCCCCAGTTTGGAAAGAGGTACCACCATCCCCCAGGCCCAAGTCAGAATCAGGAGTTTCCCTCAACTACTTCTCTCTCACTTCCTTCACGGAATCCCTCACCATATCCAGCTCTGGAAACATCCTGTGTTTTCTAGTCTCACTGCCATGGCTTTAGTCCAGGGCCTCAATGTTTTTTTTGGCCTGTGACAATAGGCCTACCTTGTTGCTGCTTAAAACCTTCTAATGATTCTCCATTCATCTGCTCAACAAATGTTTTAGTCAAATGTCCATTTCATATCTACAAGTTATAGTTGTAACTCTAGCATACATATGGGTCTTTAGGATCTGACCCTTCACTAAGCCTCAGCTCTCACTATTCCTTTTTCCTACAGGTCTCTCTCTCACTCGTGTTTTTAGTTTTCTAATAAGCCATACTGTTCTTGTTGTAGATACTATTCCTTCTTTCTGGAATGTTCTTTCTTACCTTATCATCAGGCAACTATCTAAAATGACCAAATTCATACTCTATATTCTTTGTGACACTTACTCACATCTATTGCATCTCATTAATCAAGGTAAATCAGTCCCTCCTAAGCACCTGCAACTTCTGCACCTGTATACATTTCTGTTACTGTTGTTCTTTTTTGTCATACCGTGTGGCTTGTGGGATCTTAGTTCCCCAACTAGGGATCGAACCTAAGCTTTCAGTGGAAGCATGGAGACTTAACTTGCTTAACTTGCCTGCTGATTTGCAGAACCTGCTGTTGTTCTACCATTCAGCCCTCATGCCTTCTTTCTTTCTACAAGCTTCCCTTTCCCACCCTCCAGATTACCTGTTGTTGATGGAAGTTATTGGCACTCTGTTCAAATCGTTCATCTTTGGTTGCCAGTTTTCCCTGGATCACCAGGGAATTCCTCTCTGTTTTATTATTTGCATTTATCTTTGTCTCTTTCTAAACTGTGAGCTCGTTGAGGACTGGACATTTGCCTTACTTATTTATATTTCTCAGTATCCAGCAAATAGATAATTAATACTTATAACAGGAAGGAGAGTGAGACTGATACAGGAGGGGACCAAAAGGTTGGACCCTGAATTTAAGATTTTGCTAGACTGGAATAAAGTGAAAAGGGCGAGGGTAGAAAGAGGATTTCAGGCAACGACAACATCAGCAAAGTAACAGAAGTGTGCAGATTCACAGCAGTTTTCATGAAATGGTTCAGCATGACTGGCTTAGAGTGTGTTACAAGGAGTGATGTGTAAGGAAACCAGAANACCCTGAATTTAAGATTTTGCTAGACTGGAATAAAGTGAAAAGGGTGAGGGTAGAAAGAGGATTTCAGGCAACGACAACATCAGCAAAGTAACAGAAGTGTGCAGATTCACAGCAGTTTTCATGAAATGGTTCAGCATGACTGGCTTAGAGTGTGTTACAAGGAGTGATGTGTAAGGAAACTAGAAAGGGAGATTGGAGTCTCATTGTGAAGAACTCTGAATCATATGAAGGAGTGCCCAGGTCTTGGGCATGAGGCCAGCTCTATGCAGACTCTGACTCAGGTGTCTCCATTCTTAATCCTGGGGTTCTGGAGCTTTCTCTATGGCAGTTAAGACCAAGGTCTCTGGAACTGAACTGATATATGCTCATATCTTGGCTTTTCTACTTACTGGCTATAAACCTTCAGCAAATCACTTAAACTCTAGAGCCTCAGTTTGTAGAACTCCCTTTCCTCCATTAAGATAATAATATCTCCTGGAGTTGTTGGGAGAATTAAATGATATTATACACATAACCTGCTTTCACAGTGGTGCCCTATGGTGAGTAGTTAATACAAATCCACTATCATCGTGCTGAGTTCCAGTCTATTCCCTATAAACACCTGTCTTTACTTCCTTTTCAGGGCAGCCATCTGTGTTTGTGTCTTTTTTCTGCCTCACTTAACACAGCGCCCTGGGTGTGCAGAGTCACTCATCTTCCCAAGCTCCACCCTCTCCCCTCAACTAAACACTGTCCTCTACCAGAAAGTTGCAAAACCACCTTGGCTTAGTGGTAATCACAGCTCTCACTTCCTTCCTGCCAGCCCTCCCTTCCTCTGCCTGGAGCTTGGTTCTTGGTGGGGAGAGGGGGGTGGGGGCTGAAAGGAGAGAGGAGTTGATTCAGTCTAGGGTCTATGTGACATACCTGGAGCAAACCAACATCCCCAAATCTCAAAAGGCTCAGGGCAAAAAAGCTTGGAGGGTGTGGGAGTGTGTTTGTTTAAGGAGTACGCCCACCTTCAATTCTGAAACTGAAAAGATGAGCATGATCACCGTGAAAACATAACCCAGTGTCTTGGGGCCAAAGTATTTGCTGTCTTAAGCAATAGGGCCGTGGCTCAGGGTACTTAAACTACGCTGTAGATGCTCCTTCTCAACTTGAGTTCCTTGAGGAAGGATGATGTATGGTGCTCCAAAAATGTTTGTTGAAGGAATTAATAATTTGACCTTTGGATCACTTACTAATGAAAGCCCATATAATGCTAATCCCTAAAGTTCTGCACTGAGAATTCTGCCCCAATTTGCCTGGCCTAGCAGCCGAGAAGTTGGAATACAGATATTTAAAGAGAAAAGAGCAGGGACAAGATAAAAAGTAAATGTGGCAAAATGTTAACACTTGGTGAAATAGGTGAAGAATATTGCAATGTTCATTCACTTATTTTACCTTTTATGTAAGTTGAGTTACAAGTATAAAGCTTAAAAAAAAAGCCACTGCAGACATGTTTGGTAGCTGTAGTTCCTCACTATGACCCCTCCCTATAATCATTTATTATATTTTAGTTAATTCTGCCAATTGGAGTAATTTGAAGAGGCCTTGGATATTAGATATTATGGAATCCTTATTGTCAAGATATATTCTAAAGTAGGCTCTCCTTTATCCCCTCATATATTTTCCAGCTTTTTCTCCCACCAATCCCTGAACTCCAGCTCAGCGGCCTTTCTCCCTAGTTTGCCTAAAAGGATTTCCAGATTCTATGCTTTGCTCATGCTAGCGTTCCTCAACTGGAATGCTTTCTCATCACTTGCCTGAGGAACTATTAATCAGACATAATTCCTATCTCAATTCAGCCTTCACTACAAAACCTCGCTCTGTTCTCAAGTCTTCTGAATTCCCATGGATTTATCTCTCGGGTCACTTATTTTACTTAAAAACAAAACAAAACAAAACACCTAGATTGTAAGCTTCTAGCAGGCAAGAATGCCTCTTACTCAACTCATCTCTTAAGTTCCAGAGATGAGTTGTCCAGCCCGTATCATGGACAAAGGGATTTTTCTGTAAATATTGCTGACTGAACCCTCACAAGTTGACTGAAAGTCAACAGAGAAAAAGACCAACAGAGGAGTGGTAAACAGTGCATGCCCTTTCCTGGGGGGAGATCTGAGAGGCTTGCCACAGAGAAATCACAAACAGATGGTGAAAGCATTCGTGTGAAATGTGAAGATGTAGCATACTGTAAAAACACAATAAAACCAGACTCATCTTGAATCTGAGAAGGAACTGGAAAATAACACAGGATGATGCTTCATCTCCACTGGTTTAACAGTCACCAGACCTTCACTCACAGCTTTACTCCTGCAAGAAGATCAGCAGGAAGTGGGCTAGCACAGCAGGAAGTGGGGAGACACAGATGTTACAGCGGTTTTTCAGGAACATTATAGAGAGCAGCCTGAGATTGGGATCCTAAGGCAGGACACCTGAGTTTCAGTGATAATTCTGCTACTTGCCAATCTCTTTTGAGCTTTATTTCCTCATTTCTAAATTTGGGATACTAATACAAAGCTTAAAGTGTTGAAAAGATGAAGTGAGATCATATCACGAGAATGTGGGCTCCATAAAGGGAGAGATCATGTCCTTCTTATATTCCTGTGCTTTGTCTATAGTAGGCACTTGATATTTGACACATTAGTTGTTACATATTACAGCCAACCACATAGAGTAAAATTGCAGGTGTCCCAGGGAATCCTTTCTTTTGACTGTAAATTTCTCCATCTTTATTTTGCCTTCAATAACTTCCCAAGACTCAAAAACTCTGACAGGCTGAGCTGAACTCTTTCTCCTAAGCCAGGTCATTTCCATCCTATCCAGACAACAGCCACTGCCTCTAGGGTACCAGCTGTACTGCTTGAAGTTCAATGTCTGCTTGCCTTTGTGTCTAAACCTGGGTTCAGAGTATCTCCTTGTTTCTGCAACAGCCTGGGACTTTCTCAGAGCAGACTCAAGTTTGTTTCTCTCTCTGCCTTCTAGGGGCTCAGACTAAGAAGAACAGGGTATATCTGGGCAGTTGGGACTCTGAGGTTCAAGGAGCCCTCTCCCCTTCTCACTTCAGTGTCCTTACCAAATTGAGTCTCCAAATCACTGAACATCAACTGTATTTTACAGATGCAGAATCTGAAGCCTAGGGCAGAGCTGTTATTTACCTGAGGCTTCAAGTTAATGCTTAAAAAAAAGAGAGAAATCTTAAAGCAAGGGCATAGTGATGGGGCTTCCTAGGTATCACTAGTGGTAAAGAACCCAGCTGCCAATGCAGGAGACATGAGACGCGAGTTCAATCCCTGGATCAGGAAGACGTGCTGGAGGAGGGCATGGCAACACACTCCAGTATTCTTGCCTGGAGAATCCCAGAGGAGTGTGGCAGGCTACATCCATAGGGTTGCAAAGACATGACTGAAGTGGCTTAGCACGCATGCATGCATAGTGTTGATAGGTTGCATGATGACAGAAGGTGAAAGAGGGAGATAAAACATAACTATTGTCCACATAATTTTTGACCTTTGGCGATTTCTTTTTGTTTTTCCAACCCATAAGAGTGACCAGCCTTCTCTTCTCTAGCACCTCCTTTTCCTCCACAATGACTTCTAACTAGACCTTTCCCTAGGCTTTGTAACCTTTGGAGAGATTGAAACCATGATCAAGGTGAAGTTAGGTTAAGGTGAAGTAACAAAATCTAGCCACACAAAAATCTTTCCCTTTTCCTCTGCTCTTTCACATGACCCAGCTTCCTCAGACAAAGACAAGGGAAACACACACACATATTCCCCCTACCCTTCCACTGTGAGCCTTTTAAAGATAAAGACTAAATCTATATTCCATCAATTCTCCGTTAATAATCCCACTTTGGAAAGCTGGTTGCCTTTACTCCTTCCCAGCACCCAAGCTATTGCTCCGCTTTTATTTAAATCCTTAAGCATATGGTATTCATTCAGATGCTCCTAAGACTATGAAGTCTTAGAAAACCAAGATTCTCACTCAGGTCCTAGTTATCTCTCTCCCTCCCATTCTCCTTCTAGCCTATTCATTTCTCCTTACCATCTTACCTACCAGGGTGCTGATGGGTGGAGAGCAGGGATTCATATCAGAAGCAAAGAAAGTACTCTGGACACATAGAAACAAAAATGCCAGTGAAATGTGTGGAGAAATGGTCACACCATCTAGGTAAGTGGGCAAGTTACAGATAAGACAGTCTACTTCAATGGAGCCGGGTTGTGCTTAGTCATTCAGTCTCAGTCCTGTCCGACTCTTTGCGACCCCATGGACTGTAGCCCGCCAGGCTCCTCTCTCCATGGGGATTTTCCAGGCAAGAATATTGCAGTGGGTTGCCATGCCCTCTCTCCAGGGGATCTTCCCAACCCAGAGATTCAACCCATGTCTCCCACATAACAGGGGGATTCTTTACCGTCTGAGCCACCAGGGAAGCCCTATGGAGCAGGGCCACCCAAAGCTAATTCAGGACACTGAATTAGCAAAAAGAGGTGCTATGAACCAAGTACCCACCCTGAACCAAGTACTCTCCAATGCCAAACGAAGGCACACGAAGCAGATACGAGTTTCTACTTAGCTAAAGCAATAGCCTGCGGCCAGGTGGGGTCAAGCATGGAAAGAATCCCTCAGAATTATTCTAGTCCTCGTGGACTCCAGGTCCCACCTAACGGGTGGTACTCGCTGCCAGCCCAGCTGGTGAGTGCTGTCTTATGTGGGAAATGACCCTCTTTGAACCTCCAGTTTCATCATCTGTGAAAAATACCACTCTCGCTGGGTGGCGAGGACAAAATCTGCTACAGAGCAGTCACCAACGTTTAGTTCCTTTCTTTTCCCTTTTCTGGGTCAGCTTGGGCGTTGTTTAGGTTCCAAGAGAGACAGACGGTGGGAACTGTCTCTCAGCTTCCCCCATCACTGTCCGAGACTGGGCGNAAAAAAAAAAAGCACAATCTAAAAGTTGAGAATTATGTTTTATTTAGCAGACAAAACTGAGGACTTAAGCCTGGGACGCAGCCTCTCAGCTCTGAGAAACTGCTCAGAAGAGGTAAGGGAAGAGCCAGTAGGTAATCATCAAAAGATTATAGTTAATTAACGAAAACCAGGTATTTCAAGTTAAGGAATTTGGCACTTTTCTATTTAGGGGAAGATGCAAGAGTCTGGGCTCACTGAAATTATTCCTTGGATATGTACCTCAACTATGTGGAGCCAGTATCCTGCATTTTCTCATCCCGAGTCTCCTCAGGGTACAACAATGAGTGGTGGCTGTAGTGGCTGATGGCCTGAGGGCCAGCATCCTCTCTCCTGAGCTCTCTCAGGGCTCACCATGGGGAGGATGGGCCTGTAATGTGACAACTTGATGACTGCAACATTCTTTGTTTACTGATATGTCAGGCAACATTTTTTTACTCATGACTCTAAACCTAAACGTAGGAGGGGTAGGTTGAGTAGAGGACAGGACTCCAAATCTGGACTTGAAAGAGAGGAGCAGCTGAGCTAGAAGTAGAAATGAAGATGCTTAGAAAGGGAGAGGACCTTATAGAAAAAAGGCCAAAGAGTTGGATATGGAAGCCTGTGCTGGGCATGGGGGGCAAATTTTTCTAGCTGGAGGAACTAGTGTAGTATACTAGATGGAGGCAGAAAATACATTGTGTAAATTGGGATGGGACTGCTGAGATTATAACAGTTGCTTCTCTAGGTAGGTTCCCAAATGGAAGTTGCTTCTTGACCTGATTGAGAAATAGCTGGAAATTAGGACACTAGATTTGGAGGAACCATCTACTCAAGGATTTTGCAAATAAAATTATCCAAAAGGAGGAGAGGAGGTCAAGATAAACTTCCTAAAGACTGGAGAAGGAAGCTGAACACTTGAGACAAAATCAGAAAGCCTTCTCTGCTATCATTTTCCAGATCACTCCCCCAAACAGCCATATTGCACTCAGAATCAAGCATGTGACAGGCATTGCCGGGTATTGGGAAGCCAAGAATGAATTTTTTAAAAGTAATTTTTGACTTAAAAATGCTTAAAGTCTGGAAGTAGAGATAGGTTGTTAATCAGATGATTTTAGAGATAGATACAAAATTTTCAGGTAATAGGTCATTAGGGTTTATTCTGTTATAATGCTGGCTGTGAGGATGATCTAGAAGGGGCAAAGTGAAGAAATAGAAGGACTTGATGTTGGATGGGAAGAAGTGGGGGGAAGTGGGAGGACAATGGTGCTGTGGGAGCACTGAGAGAGATGGTGATTACCACAGATGTGATCAGTAGCAGAAGGAGGCCAATACCTGAGTCATTCTCTGGAATTCACAGCATCCTCAGCAGTGCAGCCCAGCCACTGCTTCCTAAAAATCCCTCTTCAGTGCCAATCCCTTGGGAACTGAAATTGATAGTCACCAAATCATGTAGTATTAGAGCAGGACAAATCTTTGGAAAGTAACTAGGTTGGGAATCTGAGTAACAGAAAGGGTGACTTTCCCAAGGTTATCCAGTTCCTCTGGCAGGCTACATAGGGTCGCACAGAATCAGACACAACTGAAGCGACTTGGCACAAGCACACACACCCAGTTTGTTTGTAGTAGAACAGAGATGAGAATACAGGTGTCCTGTCAAGCCCAGCTTCTTTTTAAAAAAAAAAAAAAAAAAATTTAAGTAATTGATTTATCTGGCTGCAAGAGGTCTTAAGATGTGGCATGCAGGATCTTTTAGTTGCTGCATGTGAACTTTTTTTTTTCTTTTTTGTGTGAACTCTTATTAATAGTGGTATGTGGAATCTAGACTGAACCCAGGCCCCTTGCATTGGGAGCATAACATCTTAGCCATTGGACCACCAGGGAAATCCCTTGCCCAGCTTCTTTTGCTGTACATACTGTTCTAGAAGCTTCTGCTGACAAAGTAGCCTGTAAATTGTGAGACCAGTCTTAGACAGTTTCCTCTAATGTGATGTTAACTCTCCAGATCCCTCTTGTCTGATCCTCAGCAGTTGCTATGAAAAACTGTTTCTCATCCCCTTAGCTTTCTCCTTTCAGTTCCCTCTTCGCTTTATCATACGCCACTCTAACAGACAGAGCCCTGGCCAGGATAGGGAAGATTTATCAGCTTCCCAGTTCTGTGTTTTTTATAGAACCCCAGATCCACTTGCCTGTTTTAGTCCAACCTTGAAGTGCTGACTCATACGTAGCTTGAGGCCCCATATTATTTTCCCCTCAGTCCTTTCCTTTCTTTGTTCCGCATCTTCTTTTCTCATTTTTTCAATTCTTTCCTCTCTATCTCCTTTCTGATTTGTCACTTTCACTGTCTGCTGGCACCTGACCTACCATCCAATCTTATACTCCTCTCTCTAATGTATTCCCACAGTTGTCATGACTCAGAACTTTGGGGTGAGCACTGTTCTAGGCACTGACGGGAGAACCAAAAGAAGGCTGAGCCCCCAATCTACCTGGGAGAGTCAGGGCACATTTTGTCATTCTGGAACATTTTTAAAGCCCTCTTTGCCTCTGAATATAGCAAATACGTGTGGGAGGAGGGGCAGACAGGCAGATTAACAGATGGGTAGATCCTAACATAATCCAAAAAGGATAATGTAAGGCCACTTTCACTTGGGTTAGTTTGTGAACTGATAGAGATGGCAGCAAATGGAAGAACCAGCCCAGAAATCTAGTGAAATCCAACTCAGGCCCTATAACTGCCTTTCCCCTAGAAGGCTTCATTACAAATAAAGACACAGGGTGTTATATATATTCAATTTTATTTGCTTTTCCACATCTGGCTCAATAGTCTCTTAGACTGGTTTTTTCCTTGATGGCCTCAAGTTCTGCTGTCAATCCCAGAATCATCTTGGGAAGGCCACTGGACTCAGGAGGATGTTCAGTTGCTGGCAATGGCCTGAAGGAAAAAGCCGGTTATATGCAGTCAGCAATTTCTGTTCACTTCCCTTCTTTTTTCTTCAGGGGTCCTACTTGAGTATGGCCCTGTACTGGGTTTATGGGGAGTTGTGAGGGTGGGAGGCAGGAAGCAGTTCTTAACTGGGCCAGGACAATTCAGTGCTATAAGCACATACTCGGAACTTAGTGGCAGACCTTGAACTGGTTCTAAGTCAAGGTTCATGCCACAAGACTCCATAATGTGTTTGAAGGCTGGAGGGCACAGGTGGGATGGTGTGAGGCTGTACCACCAGGTCAGTATAGGTATATTCTCACCTAGCCCTCAAGCACTGTTTAAAGTGGTAAAACCTTTTGCCAAACAGTAGAGCAGATTCTCATGATGTCCTTAGAAAGAACTGGTCGGGGAGAATGTTAGTGCCTATTCCCTTGCCTGGAGTGTGCAGGCCTTTCTGAAGCCATTTACCCCTTGGTCTTGACTTGGACAGCCCTGATAGGTACCTGGTTCAGGCCTGCTCTTGCCACCTTACTCTAAGTAGTAAACAATATGGTGAAGCCTGCTTAGTAGGTATGTGAAGAGGAACTCAGGATGGCAACACTATCAGGGGAAAGTTCACTAGAGGGGAAGGGAAAGGAGCAAATAACTATTTGAAGGTGATGAGGAAGATGATGGCTTCTCCTAACCAACTTTTGCTCCCCACCCCAGTTAATGCGTGAATCTCCAGGTGACTGTATTTCATTCCATCATTTGAGAGGACTCACATTATTTATCCAAGAGATGTAAGCAGAGACCCGGGTGAAGACTGTGGGCTTCTTGGCGACATTACAGCCCAGGCTGGATACAAAGCTGGTCACACCGTGGACAGCATACTGGCCATTCACCAAGCAGTGAAGGGGGCCCCCAGAATCACCCTGTGGAGAAGAGAAGCAGAGTCCTAAAACTCCAGATCTTTGGATCTTTGTTTCTGCTTACACCCTACCCACCCACATCTCTGTTTATAAATCCCGTACTGTATAAAAGCTCCAATTGAAATCTCTACTTCCTTCGTATCCCCGCTTTCTAAACAATTATAGTACTTCTTCCTTTCTTTTGGAGCATGTTTGTCATGTTCTGCTTTGTGTTTTGGTTTCATAATTTGTTTCTAACTCCCACGCTTATCTGTGATCTTCTTGAGACAGGAACTACATCTTGCTGATATTTTCCGCTCTAAAATGCTAGCCTAGAACTTTGAATGTCTTAAGTTCAATAGCTATTACTGACTTAAATTGAACCTACGGTGGGGGAAATAGGGTGTTCTAATGATTTATCTACCCCCAGCATTCAGACCAATGGGTCTAATTAGACAGCATTTAGATAACAGGGTAGGTAGTCAAAACATGTTAAACTAAACTGAGGTAAAGAGAAGAGAAAATGCTGTATCGGGTAGTGGTTACATGCTTGGGCTCAGAATCGGAAGAATCTGAGTTTACAGATTATGACCTTGATACTCTTTTCCTTACTCAGTTCCCAGATGTCAGTTCTGTGATTCCAGACATAAAATTGGAAGCTATTTCAGTGAAGAATCTGACCAGCACAAGAGGGAAGACTTTGAGGTATGATCATTAGAAGTCCTCCAATGAAACAGCCCAGCCAGGTCACCTGACAAAGCAGTTCCCTATAGATGAACCCCATCTATGGCTCAGAGGTACCTATCAGCTTGCCACTGTCCTACTCTGAAAGAAGAGCAGATGGTCAAGGATGACCAAACGTCTGAAGAAAGTGTTGGTCGCTCAGTCGTGTCTGACTCTTTGCGACCCCACAGACTGTAGCCCTCCGGGCTCCTCTGTTCATGAGATTCTCCAGGCAAGAATACTGGAGTGGATTGCCGTTTCCTTCTCCAGGGGATTTTCCCAACCCAGGCATCGAACCCGGGTCTCCTGCATTGCAGGCAGACTCTACCATCTGGGTCACCAGGGAAGAAAGCTTCAATATAAAAATAAAGATCCTGAGTGAAGTGAGTCAGACACAGAAAGACAAATATCATATGATATCACTTATATGTGGAATCTAAAACAGAAGTAGAGTCACAGATGTAGAAAACAAACTTATGATTATCAGGGGAGAGAGAAATGGGCGGGGAGGGAAAAATGGGGAGATTGGGATTGACGTATATACAGTACTATATGTAAAATAGATAACTAATAAGAACCTACTGTACAGCACAGGGAACTTCTCAACATTCTGTAATGGCCCATGTGGGAAAAGAATGAAAAAAAAAGTGAATATATGTATAACTGATTCCACTTTGTGTATACCTAAAACTCACACAACATTGTAAATTACCTATACTCCAATAAAAATGTTTTAATTTTAAAAATAAAGATCAAAATAAAGAGAAAGAAATAAGCCCAAAATGAAGACAACCAAGATTGTTATGCAGGGAGATGACTACAAACAATAAAACTATATAAGTATTATATCCATGATATAAGAAGAGCAAGCTATTAGAGCATTCAGAAAACAAAAAGCCTTTGGAAACATGAATATGATAGTAGAAACGAAATATTAGGCTAGGAGATAGACAAACTATATAGAGGGAAAATAAGAAAATAGGAGAACCAGTTTAGGGTGTGGATTGTGAGTAACAGGAATTCTAGAAACAAACAATGAAAACGGAGGGGAGGAAATCATCAATAAATAAACATTTTCAGAACCAAAGGTCTGGAGTTTCCAGGATGAAAAAACTCATTAACTATCCCTCAAAATGAACGCAAATAGACCCATACCAAGACACAGAACACTAGGCTCAAGAGAAGATAAAATAGATCAGTTATAAATTAGTGGAGAGTTTAAGGCTGAACTGGTGATGAGTTGAGAATGTTGTTGGTTGTTGTTCAGTCAATAAGTCTCATCTGACTCTTTGTGACCCCATGGACTGCAGCACGCCAGACTTCCCTGTCCTTCACTACCTCCCAAAGTTTGCTCAAACTCATGTCCATTAAGGCAGTGATGCCATCCAACCATCTCATCCTCTGTCGTCTCCTTCTCATTCTGCCCTCAATCTTTCCCAGCATCAGAGTCTTTTCCATTGAGTCAGCTCTTTTCATCAGGTGGCCAAAGTATGAGAGTTTCAGCTTCAGCATCAGTCCTTCCAATATTCAGGGTTGGTTTCCTTTAGGACTGACTGGTTTGATCTTTTTGCTGTCCAAGGGACTCTCAAGTCTTCTCCAGCACCACAATTCAAAAGCATCATTTCTTCGGCGCTCAGCCTTCTTTATTGTCCAATTTTCACATCTGTGTGACTACAGCAAAAGCCACAGCTTTGACTATATGGACCTTTGTCAGCAAAGTAATGCCTCTGCTTTTTAATATGCCGTCTACGTTTGTCATAGCCTTTCTTCCAAGGAGCAAGCGTCTTTTGATTTCATGGCTGCAGTCACCGTCTGCAGTGATTTTTAAGCACAAGAAAATAAAATCTGCCAGTTTCCATTTTTTCCCCATCTATTTGCCATGAGTATATATTATGCAATTTTTAAAAGACAATTATTAACTCTAGAGAAAACAAAATTATTCAGGGAATAGCATTTTACATAATTATAATAAACACTAAATGTTAATTTAACAAAAATTATTTAGGGAGGTTGGGGTGGGGATCAGAAAAATTCATGCTTGAAGGGCAAGTATAAATGTGTAAAGGAAGAAAAGTCCCATATCTTGCATAATGCCTGAAGTGAAAAATTAAGTAGCAATATAAGTATATGCTTTTAGAGAGCTGGAGGTAGACATAAAAGAAATCAAATCAAGAGTTAAAAGTAGTCCCTTCTAGGGAGGGAGAACTCCAGGTCAAAGAAGAAACACATGACTGTTCTTTCCCACTATCAAGCCTCAGAGTTTTATTTGCCACCTTAAACAAAGTAATCATTCAATGAAAAAAAAAAAAAAAAAAGAAGAACTAGGGAAAGAGACCAAAAGTTCACATTGGGGCTAATTTTTTTTTTTTTTTTAAAGGAAGTAACTGTACCCCACCCTAACTATGTTTGGGAAAAGAAGGTTATTCTTTTTATAAAAAAGAAAGATATATATTCCTTTAGGTTATTGTGCTCAATACAAAACAGTTTAAATATCTTCCACCTAAATTCTAATAGGGATTTGAGAGTATTTCTAAACTAGAGGAATGGTAGGTAATTGAATTGTGTACCATATTACTGTCTTATGCTAATTGACCTGAAAAGAAACAAAAGCTCTGTAGTGAAGGAGGATATGGCTGAGGATTTTAGGGCAGAAGGAAGAGCTGGGAGAGAGCTCAGTGGGAGTGGGTGGATTGAGGTGAGAGGCATTTAGTGAATCCCTTCTGAGGAGAGTGGCTGGGGACACAGAAATCTGAAAGCCCCCAAACCAAGACACAATATTTGGGAAATTCCAGTGGGAAGAGACTGTGGAGACACAATGGCCTCAGAGAATATCCGATTTGCAGTGTCAGCCAGAAGGAAAGTACTCTAGTTTTTCAGAGTTCAAGACTTTGAGAGAGAGCAGGGGAAAGTGAATTAAACTCAGAAAGGTTAAACCTTAAGAGGTTATAGGTGAGGCTGGCTGGTGAGGAACTGGAAGAATTTAACTTTTATGTGTTTGTCTTCATTTATTTATCCATTTGGCTACACTGGGTCTTAGTTGTGACATGTGGAATCTAGTTCTCTGACCAAAGATCGAACCCAGAGCCCCCAGTATTCAGAGCGCTGAGCCTTAGCCACTAAACCACCAGGGAAGTCCCCCACCTTTTTTTTTTTTTTTTGCCCAGCTTGCAGGTAGGGTTCCCAGGATACAAGACTTTTAGATGTGGACAAAAAAATGTTGCCTGCAGTGTCAGTAAACAAAGTGTTGCCTGCTATTCTGGGAAACAATGAATGTTGCCCACTATCAAGCCACCTGCCCCTGCAGCTGCTCTCCACATCCTGAAGGGATTTCAGGATGGAGAAAAATGATACTGACCCTAGATAGTTACAATGAAAATCAAAGGGCTGGTTTCTATGAGCCTAGGCTCTTGCATCTTCCCATACAGAGAAAAGCACTGAAACCATTCACCTGAGATGTCTGTTTCTTATTAGCAGTAATCTTTGATGGCTGACTTTTTTTTTTTCTTCTTCCCCAGCAAAAATTCTAACATCCCCTGGCTCCTTCCTTACCTCTTTGAAATTGTTCCTCTGAGCTGTCTGAGAGGGTATCTTCCAGGTTATAGTCCTCAGTAAGTTCATCAAATAAAACAAAACTCTTAACTTGTAAGTTGTGTGGTTTCGGGTTTTTCAGCTGGCCCTGGGGATGTCCTGGGAAAACTGGGATGAGTTGGTCACCTTATTTTCATAGTACAAAGTGCTCACCAAAAAAACCTTTAATTTTTGATTCTACTATTTCAGCCAGCCTACCAATCTCCTTCTGGCTTCTCTTCCTCCTCCACCTAGCTTAGAGCTTGCATTTGATCTGCAATACTGTCTTTATGCTTCAATAATGCATGAAAACCCAGCCCTGAACTAATCCATTCCCTACAACTAGATCTTTGAATGGAGTGAATAATTTACCCATATGATTATTGCATGGTCTCTAACCTCAGCCTATCAGCAACATCATGGAGGCCAGTCTTTCTCCATTCATCTTAATTAATCCAAATCCATCCAACCCTTTTACCCCTTCATTTTCCGAATTTGACTCCTAGTTCATGAGTAAATAGAAGAATTACAGAACACCCACCAAATCTGAGCTACTCAGCCTGCACATTTGTTCATACCCATGCATGTTTCTGTGTCCCTCTTCTATTCAAAGCCAGCTCCACCTGGGTTCTTGGTTCATCTCTTCCTTCCCCTCTGGGATCTTGCTGTGCTGTGCTGTGCTTAGTCGCTCAGTCGCGTCCGACTCTTTGCAACTCCATGGACTAGAGCCTGCCAGGCTCCTCTGTCCATAGGGATTCTCTAGGCAAGAATACTAGAGTGGGTTGCCATGCCTTCCTCTAGGGTATCGTCCCGACCCAGGGATTGAACCCATGTCTTCTGCATTGTAGGCAGATTCTTTACCAGCTGAGCTACCCCTGGGGTAGCCCCTGGGGTCTTGCATCATCCATTTATTCCCTCTCTCTGACTCTACAGGATCATTTCTGCTCTGCCCAGAAATACACTCAGTTTTCTTCTATCTTAAAAGATGCACCCGCTCCGTGACTTTCATCCTCCTGAAAGCCACCGGACTTTTAAATTCCTCTTTCATCCAAGATTCTTGAAAGAGTATTCTATGTTTCTTGCTATTTCTTATTGCCTCTTCATGCCGTACCTTTCAATCAAGCTTCTGTCCTCATCACTCCACTGAAACTGTTCTGGCCGTAGTTACCAGTGATCTGTCAACTGCCGAAGAAGCTACTTTCAGTTAGGCACTGTGGCTCCTGGCTTCACTGGATGCTATGTGATGACCTGTCAGTATTTCCTGAGAGTTTGTAAAACCCTTATTACTATGGTTTTCTCTTACTTCTTAGATCGTTACGGACCCTTTGTTCTCCACCTATCCCTGAAGCACTCGACTATTTCTGTTATCACAGTTCTTCCCCAAATCACTGTTTTGTTTTTTCCTCATTCTACCACTTTTCCCTGAGGAAGTGAGGAGAAGAAGGTGGGAGAGTTTCAGGGATCTCATTTCCTGTTGAACTTATCTCAAGCCCAGTTTTCTCCTCCAGGCTCTACTCTCTTTATATCTGGTTTCTAACTAGTTAAACTATAGCTGAATGTCCCACTGAGATCTCAGACTCAATTTGTCCAGAACCATATTCATCACTTTCCCTCCCAAATCCTAGAAATCTTGTCTCATTGGAGGCTGCAAACCTCTCCCCCAAATCACTCAACTGAGATGCCTGGAAGTCACTCCTGCTCCTCCGCCTCCCTCCTGTCCACTGCGCTAACTCGGACCCTCAGCTTTCTTGCCTAGATAACTGAAACAGTCTCCTAAGCAGTCCCCCTGCTAATTTTACCCTCTTCAAATACATGCTTACCTTATCATCAGAGAGTGATTTTAAAAGGCAAATCTGCTCACGTTGTTCTCTTGTTTAAAACTCTTGAGGGGTTTCCCAGTACCTAAGATAAAGTGCATGTCCCAAGCATGCTATTTGAATTGAAGGCCCAAGTCCTGTGGCTCCTAACTCTCTCTAGTGTCATCTCCTGACATTCCCTAGAATGGTAATAGTTTATGTTATAGCCCAGAGGTCAGCACATTTTTTTTTTTTGTAAAGAACCAAAGAGTAAGTATCTCAGGCTTTGCAGGTCATACCATCTCTCTCACAACTGTTCAACCCCATGAATGCAGCCATAAACAATGTCATGAACAAGTATAACTGCATTCCAGGGAAACCTTCTTTTTAAAACACTGAAATTTTATATTTTTCATGTGTCATAACATATTCTTCCTTTTTAAATTTTTTCCCAACCATTAAAAAAAACATAAAAAACATTCTTAGCTCATGGGCCACACAAAAAACAGAGGCAGCAAGTTGGGTACTGGAAGCAGTTAGCCCTGACCGCTGCTATAGTGAAGGGGTGCCTTATAATTCTCTGTGTGTTCTAGGTTCTTAGGCCATGTCTTTCTTCATGTTCTCTCTCTCTGAATATTTTTTCCTCTTTTTTCTTGCCTGGCTTTCTGTTTAACCTTCATGACTCACTACTAACTCTAGTTTCTCAGGGAAGGAAAGTCTTTTCTGACACCCAACAGATAGAGAGGGGAATATCTGTTTTTTGGATTCCTGTATCACCTTTAGGCATGTCTTTATGATAACACTTAGCCACACTGTAGACGTTCTGTCCTATGTCTGCTCTTTCCATTCCTCCACTAGACTGTGTTTATATTCATCTTTGTATCTTTTGTATTTTTGATACAAAGATGAATCAAACACAGTGCCTAGCATTTAGCAGATAATCAAGAACTTTTATTGGACTGCAGTACCAAATCTGTAAGATGGTGTATTGCTGATTGATCTTGTGTAAACAGAAGATGATTTATACATATATATAATTTTATAAGCTTATACTATTATAAAGCTATTTAGTGTACTTTCCCCTACCGTATTCACCGGTATATATATTGCTATCAATACTACTGGGTCAAAAGGGTGGTGGTAGAGGAGCTATAAGAAAAATTAGGGTCAGGACTTCCCTGGTTGTCCAATGGCTAAGACTCTGCGCTCCCAATGTAGGGGCCTGGGTTTGATCCTTGGTCAGGGAACTAGATCCCACATACTGCAACTGGGAGTTCACATGCCACAGCTAAAGATCCCAGACAGAAGATCTCATGTGTTACAACTAAGACCTGGCTCAGTCAAATAAACAAACAGAATATTTAAAAAAAAAAAAAAAGAAAGAAAAATTGGGGTTGATGGGAGGGAAGCTACCTTATACACAGTCACAACCACCAATCCAGGCCTAGCACTACTGCAGCCATTAAAAATCTAAGGCACAAATAACTTCTAAAGAACACTCACATATACCAACACAAATGTTAGGCCACATACAAACTTTTGAGATGAGGGTATCAGGCAGGCAAGATGAATTTTAAGGTTCCTTTCAACTTTGAGATTCCTTGAATACAGACTTGCCAGCACAGAATAATTCTCATCCAGACACTAGACTAGAAAGTTGAGTCTGTATATACGGGTGGAAGTAGGTGTGGAATAGGAGGTGGGGAAAAGGTAGGGGGTGAGAGGCAGAGAAGAGAGGGAGCTGGGGTGAGACTTCTGACACTCTGAGCCTGTGTTCACCTGGCATCCAGCACGAACTCCGTCTCCTCCAGCGCACACCATGGTGGTCTTCACGGTGGAGCCCCAGTAGGAGGAGCTGGAGCAGGTGGCGTAGTCCACGGAGGGCAGGTAAGCCTGCTGCAGGGTCTGGGCGAGCTGCCCATTGGCTGAACAGCACACACAACTTTAGAGGTCAGCCCCAGATGCTATGCAGGGAAACTCTTCCACACCTCGCCAAACTTTCCCAAGCTCTGATGAAAGCTGAAGTCAGGGTAAGCTCCTTTTCTCTGCCATGTCATAGATGTCCTCTTGTTTCTCTTTAGGTGAAAGGTACAGGCACCTTCCTTGACTAGTATTCCCAGATTCCAAACCACTAACTCATGACTTCTTTAGTTAAGTAACTAGAATGGTCTTATTGTTAATAACTCATCTGTCTGTCTTGCTTCCTTACACCACAAACCCCATGGAGTAGAACTGGAACTGTGCAGCCTTCTTTCCATTTCTTAAGAACTTAGTGCAATTTTCCTTTATCTGATTTTTGTGTGTGTGTGTATCCTTACAACAACACTTTCATGCTATATACAGATCAGGAAATTGAACCACAATGACATTAAGTGAACCGAGAGCAAAGCTGGATTAGAAGCATGTCTGTTTTCCCAGTAGACTGTTGCTCACAGCAAGACCTCGCCTCTCCTGCAGAGCTCAGATCCTGCCCAGTGCCTCTCAGCTTTCTGCACCAGGCCTGCTGTCTCTACCCTTGTTAACCACCTCTGCTCATAGCCTCTCCCACCTTTCCATGTCATCCAGTGACTTTCCCTTCCAGGAATCCTCCCATGACTGACCAGAAGAAGGCTGAGGCCTCCTCTGCTTTGATTTCTTTGGACCTGCAACCACCCCTGGCTCTTTCACTCCAACCCACAGCCCGGTGATTTGTCTATGGAGGTAGCATGATGCTGTAGTGACCACCAAAGTAGGAGCCAAGATACTGGCATTCTGGCCCCAGCTAACCAGGTACTAACTAGTCACTATCTAGCATGTGATCTTCAACAAAGTCTTTACTTTCTTTGGGCCTCAGTTTCCTCATGTATAAAATGAGAGGCTAGTAAAAAATACTCTGATGACACTCTCTTATTTTTTTTGTTGCTAAGAGTCTGTGAATCTCTGAATTGACTGTTGCATGGTTTGTTCTTAGGTTGATTTCACTCACCAGTTATTTTATCTCTGGTGGTCCCTCTGGTTCCTGGCCTCTGGCTCTGAACACTTAGGACCACAAAACAAGGGCTGCGGAAGCTCAGCTACCTAATCAGTACCATGTGGGGGATGTATGGTGCCAGTGCAGGCAACTTACTCTTAGTCCTGCCCCAGCCTGTGATGTAGCAGGGCGTGTTGTTAGCCAGGATGGTTCCCGACTGTGGCAGAACACCCAGCTGGACATAGCTGTTGAGGGTAGCACTCTGGGCCAGGCGCAGCACGGCGATGTCGTAACTGCGGGTAGAAAGGAGACTGCTCGCTCGCAGGACCGGAACTTCCTTCAGCTCAGCATAGGGACAAGCCCTCCCTAAGCCTTGTATCCCCATAGGATAGGAAACCAGCGACTTCGAAGGAGGGGACTTGCCAAGCTTCAAACTTGAGGAATTGCGCATTTGGGGTCTAGGATATTCTATATGTAACAGCGGCCCCTGCTGGTGAGGTCTTGGCATGGCCNTGGGCAACTGAACTGAACTGAGAATGATCAGAGGGGTGGATTTTAATAGCACAGATGTGGGGATAGGTCAAGGCCAGCCTTGGCTAAGGGCAGGCCACAAAGCTGGTTTCTGAGCCCCTCCACCACCCCATTCTCTCTTCTTGAGCACCTCTCTTCCTTGGTCCTCCCTTCACCCCCAAACCTGCTGCATCTCTCACTCCTGTGGGCTCTCCTTAGCTGACTGCCCCTGGGTGAGGCTCTCCTGCTGTGGGGTCGGGGTGAGGAAACTGAGTACCATGACAGGGCACCTCGGTTGGGCATGCATCATAAGATTGGGCTGCAGAGCTGTTGGCTGATCCTATAGAGAAAATGAGGGCTATCAAGATAAATGGCAGACAGTGCCTGATAAATGTCAGGATGCTTAATGCAACCGAGAGTAGGGCTAAGATTGGAGTTAAGGACTAAGGCTCCCTAGAGCTTACTGAACTTAAGAACTTACTGAACTTTGACCGCATGGCGGTCAAAGTCTTCTCAGTGGGGACCCCACCCACTGTTCTACAGGGCTGACTCCCCCAGTAAACGCAGCAGGCACAGTGCCCAAGGCCCGTAATACTTCTTAGGCCCACAAACATGTCTCAATCTCGACAATCACTCTGGACTGTGTTCATCTTAATACCAATGCAGTTGAAAGAAATATAATTTAATACTTTTTAATGATGGCTCAAGTGCCTAGGGCTCACGAAAGCCAAAGTGTGGTCCTGACCTTCTGGCTTCTACCATCCGCTGCGCCCTCCCCGAGGTCTTCCTGCTTCCTGCGCCCACTTGCACCACTGCCCCTCTGTGACTTTTCTCACACGTGGGCTCTTTCCTTACTGAGCTCCTCCTACCTGAGGATTCATCCTTTGAGGTCTGAGGTCACCCTCTTTGCGAGGCTTCCTTGATTTCCCTAAATGAAAGGAACTGTTCTAACTCACCTAGTCCAGCTCTGAAAATCTCTAGTTTTGGTATGACTTGTTCTCAGCTTTTTTTCCCAGCTCGAGCGGGAGTTCCACAGGGGGAAGACATATCTCCTCATGTCTGCCTGTGCCTGACACAGTTGTGTAGGCCAGATTGAAAGCTAGAGGATATCTAGAGATGAGAGCGAGGCTGTGAGAGAACTTTTCAGATGTGCGTGATTCTTCACAACTTGAAGCAGCGGATCCTCCAGACAGATCAGCTAAGGGACAAGCCAGAAGCAGAGGAACCCAAGGCCAACTTCCTTCACCCATGCCATAACACCTTTTATTTCCGTTGGGATCTATGTGCCACTCTCTTCTCGTGCTGGGAAAGAACTTTTCCCTTTCCCCACTGCTGGCCACTCTTTCTCTTTGGCTGGGCTACCCCGTGGGACCTAGACTTCCTGAGTGGGAAGGAGAGGCAGCTGTCGGCACCCTCATGTGGTCGTGCCCAAGATGACAGCCCGCTGCTCAAAGTAGGGATCCCTCCTGGAAGCAATGGGTTCTCCTTCAGGCAGCTGGGGTTCTGTACTTCAGGCAAAGCGGCCATGTGTGCTGGGGTCCAACTTGCTTGGAGAAGAGCTGACGTGCAGGCCTGCTCCACGTGGGGAGTTCATGCAGAACAGCACACCAGGTCAGTCACAGAGTCATGCTCCAGGCTACCCGTGAGCCCTGCTTCCTCAGACTTCCCAGGGATTCTGTTAGCCTTATCTGGGTCCTAGCCTCTGGGTTGCCAATACCTCCTTGTGTGGCCTAGGGCAAGTAACTTCTCTTATCTGGCTTTGGTTTCATAATATGAAAATAATAGGCTTGGATTAAAACAAGGATTTTCAAACTGTGCTTGCAGATCTTTGGAAAATCAGGGC
Organism: Neotragus moschatus; assembly: GCA_006410615.1. NCBI lineage: Eukaryota > Metazoa > Chordata > Mammalia > Artiodactyla > Bovidae > Neotragus > Neotragus moschatus. The sequence continues at coordinate 553,016 of SJYA01000725.1, read as the reverse complement.
CTGGTGGGCACTGCCCTCATCCCGCCTTCATTTTCATCCATGGCTAATTTGCTTTGGAATTACATTATACGAGGAGCATTGAAAAAAGGCTCTGGGACGTAAACCTGAGAAATCACTAGCTAGCTCCACAAGGTTTCTTTCAAAATGAATGTCACAGGATTGCCAAATGTGGTCTCCCTCATGGTTACCTGGTCCACTATTCTAGGCTTTATGGAGACCAGTCAGCCAGAAAGGATCAGACTGGAGTGAAAAAAGAGTGGAGAATGATGGCTAGTTGCTTAGTGTTCTCGTAGTGGGAGGAGCCTGGGTTCAAGATTCAAATTTGAGCCTCAATTTCAGCTCCAGCCACGCACCAGCTGTGGAATACAGACCAGCTCCTTTACTTCTCTCTGCCTCAGTTTTCTTGTCTATAAAATGGGCACGGTGATTCCTGTCTCTCTCACAGGACTGTTGTGTACCTGGCAAGCACTGTCAAGGTGCTTCAGGTAAAAACAGCAAAGAAGACTTAGACCTCCAATTCCTCTGATAGATTCTAGAGTTCACTGGAAGCGGCAGGTGTCCTAGATAACCAGGGATCTAGGACGTGGCTGCAGAGGCACTTTCCTTGAATTTGTCATTGCTGCCCCAGGTCCTTCCCCAGCTGCCTCCTCTGCTTTGGAGGTCTGTTTCTAGGACAGAAGGAAAGCTCTAGGCCCTGTCTTATGTGTTCTAATGGTCTTGTCCACCAATGTGGAGGAAAGAAAACAGGCCCAATGTTGTTGCAAGGAGTAGGAAGGTTCTGCCTTGACTTCCATTGGGTTTGAAATCCATCTTTAAGGCTGACAGGGAAGCTGCTGGTCAGGTTCTCAAACATCAGGTTTCCCCCAGATTCTATTTCCTGAGAAGCTTGTGGGAGCTCCCACAGGGGGTGATCCGGGGCCTAAATGAAGAGCCAGTGCTGGTGGGGATCACTGGGGTTGCAGGTGGCCATGACTGGCTTTTTGTCTTTGGATGTCAGGCAGGTACCAGATCCTGAGTTCCTGATGAGTTGATCCTAAAAGATGACACAGCAAAACAAAGGGTCAACTTAGGCCTCAGACTTCTGATAGTACTGCTAGGGGGAATGAGATGAGGACAATAAACCAAAGGGAAGGGAAATCCAGCAAGGCACAGGGGGGATACTTCCACATTCCTTTCCTTGGATGCCAGATACTCTGATGAGATGCATTCCTGTGCTGGGTGCCAATTCCCCACCTCCAGCTTTAGTATGAAGAACTGCAACACAGGAAGGCAGGACCATGGGCTAACTGAAAAATGCTTTCAGCATGAAATAAAAATGAAAACTGCCTCCAGATGGCCAGTCTCAAAGACCTGGGCCACTGCAGTCTACCCGCACTTTCTGCCTTTGATCATATTCAGACTACTCCCTTCCCTGTAGCCCCAGGGTTAGGCTCCTCTTTTCCTAAGCCCAGGACTAGGGATTGGGGTGGAGTGGGTGTGGAGGCTCATCAGAGGCTGCTAGTTTGAGCCCGATCCTGTAGAAGTTACATCATTCATCCCGAGGCAGGGCAGTCTAATGGAAAGAACCCGTGCTTTTGAGTCAGACTTATCAAGGTCTGAACCCCGGGCCTACCATTTACTAGTGAAGGATCTTGGGCCAGACACAAACTTGCTGAGCTGCTACTGGCCCATCTCTAGTCATGGGGACACCACCTACTTGGGAAGAGCCTCTGAAAGATTAACCAAACCAAAGTACGTGAGTGTACAGCCTTGTGCTTAGCAATATAGAGGCCAGGCGGGAACCACGAATGACTCTTCATCTACTGGGGTTCCCCTAAAAATACTTGAACTATGAGCTGGCCCTAGACCATAACCCCACTGCCATCTTTCTATCAAGCAGAATCAGCCATCATCAAACAATTACTTAAGTCCCGTGAACCCTGCCTGTGACCAAGCTCACATTCTCCATACTTTCGACATTGTCTGGATCCATCCCACAGTACCTCAGGAAGAAGATGCAGAAGGAAGGGAGGGCGCAGTTGTGGCCTCAGGTTCTTGATTCTGAGCTTTGGGGACAGCTGACTCACCTGGGTGAATTCCCATTCCTCATCCTTGGGCACTTGGCTATTCTTGCCAGTGAAGTGGCAGTTCCTAAGGCCCAGAGTACCAGCACTGGCATGTAGACACAGCTGCTTTGCGATGTTGTGGCGAAGGTCTCTCTGGGTTGTGTACTCAAAGTACTAGAACACAACATAAGAGAAGGTTCTGAGAGACAGGTGGAGAGTTTGCCCACCACCTCCCAAAGCCAACAGCCCAGAGATACCAATCACAGATGGCCTCTTGGGGAGGAAGTGAGTGGGTGCCAAGATTTCAGTAATTCATGTGCCAGCGTATCTGGGTTATACTGGAATAATAGATAATAGTTACTAAATATTTTTTCTTTAGGTAAAAATTTAACTTAGGGAATTCCCTGGAAGTCCAGAGACCTTCCACTGCAGAGGGTAAGGGTTCAATCCCTGGTCAGAGAACTAAGATCTTGCAAGCTGCAAGTCTTGACCGAAAAAAAAAAAATTAACCTCGCCTCATTTAAAGCGTTATCTGTGAAATCATGTGTTCGATGTGCTNGTGTATCTGGGTTATACTGGAATAATAGATAATAGTTACTAAATATTTTTTCTTTAGGTAAAAATTTAAGTTAGGGAATTCCCTGGAAGTCCAGAGACCTTCCACTGCAGAGGGTAAGGGTTCGATCCCTGGTCAGAGAACTAAGATCTTGCAAGCTGCAAGTCTCGACCGAAAAAAAAAAAATTAACCTCGCCTCATTTAAAGCGTTATCTGTGAAATCATGTGTTCGATGTGCTGGTTCTTTTTTTGTTAATAGGTTCAGTTCAGTCACTCAGTTGTGTCCGACTCTTTGTGACCCCATGAATTGCAGCATGCCAGGCCTCCTTGTCCAACACCAACTCCCGGAGTCCACCCAAACCCATGTCCATTGAGTCGGTGATGCCATGTAACCATCTCATCCCGTCATCCCCTTCTCCTCCTGCCCTCAATCTTTCCCAGCATCAGGGTCTTTTCAAATGAGTCAATTATCCACATGAGGTGGCCAAAATATTGGAGTTTCAGCTTCATCATCAGTCCTTCCAATGAACACCCAGGACTGATTTCCTTTAGGATGGATTGGTTGGATCTCCTTGCAGTCCAAGGGACTCTCAAGAGTCTTCTCCAACACCACAGTTAAAAAGCATCAATTCTTTGGCACTCAGCTTTCTTTATAGAAACAATGCTCACCAGTATGCCACCTAAAATCACTGTGCAGGCCAGTGGTACAGGAAATGGCTTCAGAATGGCTCTGTCTTCACTTGCATATGTTGGCATCCTATTCAGTGTTCTCTGCCACTTTTTCCTTCCTTCAGCTCTGCTTCAATTGCCTTTTACTTATCAAACACTGGGCCGTCAGGGTAGATTGAGGAATGGGCCAGAGAGGTTACTAGTTATTCCTCAGGAAAGAGCTGGACATTGTAGCACAGGGGGAAATGGGCCCTTATAGTGGATGCAGTAGGGAGTTGTTTTGGGGTCACTGATGGGTGGTAGGATCAGAGTGCTAGCTTCTGGGCAGGGGAAGCATTGAAGATAGTTGAATTTAAGGGCTTCCCTGGTGGTCCAGTGATTAAGAATACAGTTTGCAACGCAGGGGACACCAGTTCAATCTTTGATCTGGAAAGATCCCACATGCCTTGGGACACTAAGCCTCTGTGCCACAACTCCTGAGCCTGTGTTCTAGAGCCTGTGAGTCACAATTATTGAACCCATGTGTCACAACTATTGAAGCCTGTGCTCTGCAGTAAGAGAAGCCACTGAAACGAGAAGCCCAAGCACTGTAACTAGAGAAAGACTGTACGCAGCAATGAAGACCCAGAACAGCCAAAAATAAATAAATTTCAAAAGTCAACTCCCAAGTTCGTCACTTAAAAAATATAATAAATGAGCATCTTGGAAATAGCAAAAAAAAAAAAAAAAAAGTTGAGTGTAAGTGAGGGAAAGGGCTCAAAAAATTTTCATGGTCACCCTAAAACATCACTCAGCAGCTCACATCCTCCAGCATGCTTCGTGTGATAAACAACCCTCCCTGCCCCATCCAGCCCCTCTCTACCAGCCAGCACTGCTGCTCACTCCTCTCTGGATGCCCTTGATCCACACTTAGGACCTTATCTGTGTGTATCATGCGTTTCCCCTCAGACTGGGGGCTTCCGCAGGACTGGTATCTCCTCTTTCTGGATCTCTCCTGCCCTAGTCCTCAGAAAAGGACTCCTCTGTGTGGAGAAAGTGGTGTGTGCAGAGAGGAGGTGCCCCAGAGACAGGCCAGTCAGGGGCTGGGCTGTGTACCTGGTTGCCACCGAGGCCGTGGCAGGCGTACAGGATGAGGGGCTTTCCCCCGTTGTTGTTCTCTCCCACGTCCAGACAGTGATCCACGCCGAGGTTCTTGAGCTGCAGGATGGTGAGCAAAGAGGGAGCCCAGGGGATCACAGTGAGGGGTTTTTTGGTTTGTGGTGTGGGGTCCATCTGGAGTAAATCTGCATGGCTGCATTCCCCCTCTGTGACCTTCCTCCCCCATTATTAACTCAGATGCCTGGAGTAACAAATGAGGCGCAGAACCCAGGGGCTGGGCAAGGGCAGGGTGGGCAACCAGTCAGGTCTCTGGGAGAAGCCCTCAGCCTGTAGGAATGTCCTTCTGAGCAGTGGTTCTCAAAGCGTGATCCCCTAACCCTCAGTATCGCCTGAGGGCTGGTTAGAAATGCAAATTACCAGGCCCCATTCCAGTCTCCTGAATCAACACTCGGTGTCTTAACAAGCCTTTCTGGTGACTGATGCAAGTGAGTGAGAACCACTGCTTACAGGCTGTTTCCTCCTTATGAAGTTTTCAGCTAGCTCTAGAAGCCCGGGTGGCCTCCAGGTCCCCCTCCTGGATAGACGAGTGTGCAGAGTAAAAATCGACTGTTTCTCATCCAGCTACGGGCTCAGTGGTCCTGAAACTTCTCCCAGGGCTTCTGGGATGATGGGTAGGCATATTTGTTCTCAAGACTCACCGCTCCAAAGAAGGTGGGCTTCAGGTCAGGGACAAACATCTCCGGGTAAATGTTGTCCAGGAACCAGGAAAAGTTGCGACAGTTTAGTCGTTCCCTCAGCTGCAGTCGTTCCGAAATGTCACCAAAGGATTTCTGTCAATTAAGGCAGCCCCCAAAGGGTCAGTTTCGCTAGCCTTGGCCTTCCTGTCTGGGCAGGTGTAGCCTAGAGTTTCTGGGACCACTTTCTCGCAGAATGGGTCTCATGCTCATTCCCAATCAGTTGGGGTCCCTGGCTCGGCTCTACATCTAATCCCAAACCCCTCACCTTGGCTTTGGGATCCCCACCCATAGCACTCCCCATCTCCTGTGAACTCTCAGTTCTTCTCCAGTCTTCAATTCCTAGTTTCTCAGAGCAAAGCCATTCTTCCTATAAGAGGTTCTTCCTCCAACTCTCGTTTCCCTTCCCTTCTAAAAGACGCTTGGGGCTCTCCAGGCAGGGACAACAAAGCCTGCCCTTCCTCATTCTCTAGCCTCCAAAATAGAGCCTGGGCTCTAGCTCCCAAGGCCTGAGGGGAAAAGGCACCGGGTGGTGGAGCTGAGTGGGCCTCCATCATCATGAAGCCCTGGATCAGGGTCTGCGATTATGCCCTTCTCTTCATCTGAACATCTGAGCATCCTCCCTCTCACCTCTCGGGCCATCTGGGCTGCCTGCAGATTTCTCCTGTAGAAAATCTCCTTGTAGCCATCCATCCAGACCTCAGCCAGGCGCACTTGGTTGCGAGCAATGACATTGATGCCCTTGGGGAAGGTGTGGGGGCTCTTGGTACGGAACACATGGCCGACCACAGAGCAGGGGATAATCTCTAGCTGGCCTCCGCACTGCCACACCTGCCGTAAAATGAGATGGGATGGGGTTTTCAGCAGGTGGTTGGGACAGCCTACCCCAAGCAACTCTGTTCCATTCCCAGGGTGCCGGACCCCAGGTCCACAATATCAGGGAAATGCCCCTCTCTCCCCCTGGAAAAAAANCTAAGCCTCTGTGCCACAACTCCTGAGCCTGTGTTCTAGAGCCTGTGAGTCACAATTATTGAACCCATGTGTCACAACTATTGAAGCCTGTGCTCTGCAGTAAGAGAAGCCACTGAAACGAGAAGCCCAAGCACTGTAACTAGAGAAAGACTGTACGCAGCAATGAAGACCCAGAACAGCCAAAAATAAATAAATTTCAAAAGTCAACTCCCAAGTTCGTCACTTAAAAAATATAATAAATGAGCATCTTGGAAATAGCAAAAAAAAAAAAAAAAAGTTGAGTGTAAGTGAGGGAAAGGGCTCAAAAAATTTTCATGGTCACCCTAAAACATCACTCAGCAGCTCACATCCTCCAGCATGCTTCGTGTGATAAACAACCCTCCCTGCCCCATCCAGCCCCTCTCTACCAGCCAGCACTGCTGCTCACTCCTCTCTGGATGCCCTTGATCCACACTTAGGACCTTATCTGTGTCCTTATCATGCGTTTCCCCTCAGACTGGGGGCTTCCGCAGGACTGGTATCTCCTCTTTCTGGATCTCTCCTGCCCTAGTCCTCAGAAAAGGACTCCTCTGTGTGGAGAAAGTGGTGTGTGCAGAGAGGAGGTGCCCCAGAGACAGGCCAGTCAGGGGCTGGGCTGTGTACCTGGTTGCCACCGAGGCCGTGGCAGGCGTACAGGATGAGGGGCTTTCCCCCGTTGTTGTTCTCTCCCACGTCCAGACAGTGATCCACGCCGAGGTTCTTGAGCTGCAGGATGGTGAGCAAAGAGGGAGCCCAGGGGATCACAGGGAGGGGTTTTTTGGTTTGTGGTGTGGGGTCCATCTGGAGTAAATCTGCATGGCTGCATTCCCCCTCTGTGACCTTCCTCCCCCATTATTAACTCAGATGCCTGGAGTAACAAATGAGGCGCAGAACCCAGGGGCTGGGCAAGGGCAGGGTGGGCAACCAGTCAGGTCTCTGGGAGAAGCCCTCAGCCTGTAGGAATGTCCTTCTGAGCAGTGGTTCTCAAAGCGTGATCCCCTAACCCTCAGTATCGCCTGAGGGCTGGTTAGAAATGCAAATTACCAGGCCCCATTCCAGTCTCCTGAATCAACACTCGGTGTCTTAACAAGCCTTTCTGGTGACTGATGCAAGTGAGTGAGAACCACTGCTTACAGGCTGTTTCCTCCTTATGAAGTTTTCAGCTAGCTCTAGAAGCCCGGGTGGCCTCCAGGTCCCCCTCCTGGATAGACGAGTGTGCAGAGTAAAAATCGACTGTTTCTCATCCAGCTACGGGCTCAGTGGTCCTGAAACTTCTCCCAGGGCTTCTGGGATGATGGGTAGGCATATTTGTTCTCAAGACTCACCGCTCCAAAGAAGGTGGGCTTCAGGTCAGGGACAAACATCTCCGGGTAAATGTTGTCCAGGAACCAGGAAAAGTTGCGACAGTTTAGTCGTTCCCTCAGCTGCAGTCGTTCCGAAATGTCACCAAAGGATTTCTGTCAATTAAGGCAGCCCCCAAAGGGTCAGTTTCGCTAGCCTTGGCCTTCCTGTCTGGGCAGGTGTAGCCTAGAGTTTCTGGGACCACTTTCTCGCAGAATGGGTCTCATGCTCATTCCCAATCAGTTGGGGTCCCTGGCTCGGCTCTACATCTAATCCCAAACCCCTCACCTTGGCTTTGGGATCCCCACCCATAGCACTCCCCATCTCCTGTGAACTCTCAGTTCTTCTCCAGTCTTCAATTCCTAGTTTCTCAGAGCAAAGCCATTCTTCCTATAAGAGGTTCTTCCTCCAACTCTCGTTTCCCTTCCCTTCTAAAAGACGCTTGGGGCTCTCCAGGCAGGGACAACAAAGCCTGCCCTTCCTCATTCTCTAGCCTCCAAAATAGAGCCTGGGCTCTAGCTCCCAAGGCCTGAGGGGAAAAGGCACCGGGTGGTGGAGCTGAGTGGGCCTCCATCATCATGAAGCCCTGGATCAGGGTCTGCGATTATGCCCTTCTCTTCATCTGAACATCTGAGCATCCTCCCTCTCACCTCTCGGGCCATCTGGGCTGCCTGCAGATTTCTCCTGTAGAAAATCTCCTTGTAGCCATCCATCCAGACCTCAGCCAGGCGCACTTGGTTGCGAGCAATGACATTGATGCCCTTGGGGAAGGTGTGGGGGCTCTTGGTACGGAACACATGGCCGACCACAGAGCAGGGGATAATCTCTAGCTGGCCGCCGCACTGCCACACCTGCCGTAAAATGAGATGGGATGGGGTTTTCAGCAGGTGGTTGGGACAGCCTACCCCAAGCAACTCTGTTCCATTCCCAGGGTGCCGGACCCCAGGTCCACAATATCAGGGAAATGCCTCTCTCTGCCCCTGGAAAAAAACACACTGACTAGGCTTCATCACTGAAGGCAATGGCATCCCACTCCAGTACTCTTGGCTGGAAAATCCCTTGGACGAAGAAGCCTGGTGGACTGCAGTCCATAGGGGTCGCTAAGAGTCGGACACAACTGAGCGACTTCACTTTCACTTTTCCCTTTCATGCATTGGAGAAGGAAATGGCAACCCACTCCAGTGTTCTTGCCTGGAGAAACCCAGGGACTGGGGAGCCTGGTGGGCTCCTGTCTCTGGGGTCGCACAGAGTCGGACACGACTGAAGCAACTTAGCAGCAGCATTAGCAGGCTTCCTCACAGGCCATAACTATACAATCCCTGGCTCTCTGATGTGGTTCACTTTTGATTTAAGCAAGTGGAAATTTTGCAGGGTCCTGAGGGTTACCAGGGCCCACTTTGGAGAAGAGACAGATGGCCAAGTTTACATCCATCTTACCTACTCTGAGCTCTGGCGCCACCTGGCTTTTTGACCCAGAAAGGTGATTTTATCAGCTCACTCACGTGTTACTGGAAACTCAGGAACTCAGGTTCCTTCAAATGGAGATGGGACTTGTGACCCAATCAAAGCATCAATGCACTGATTAAAAACCACCATCAGGTGGTTTATGGCAATCACTTGACCTTTAGTACAGTAGCCTCCTTACAGAAAGACTGAACAAAGGTCAGAGGCTCATGAACTAGCCCAGAATCAGAACCCTGGGAATTATGGTGCTAAGTTGGTGACCGTTCTCTGTCAGAGGGCTGGTTTAGGACACCCCTTCCACTTGCGTCTTGTCTTTTTTTAGGTTTTAGATTGGGAGGTATGTTGTTATTAATTTTACTTATTTATTATTTATTTAATTGTAGGCTAATTACTTTACAATATTGTAGTGGTTTTGCCATATATTGACATGAATCAGCCATGGGTGTATATGTGTTCCCCTTCCTGAACCTTCCTCCCACCTCCCTCCCCATCCCATCCCTCAGGGTCATCCCAGTGCACCAGCCCTGAGCACTCTGCCTCATGCATTGAGCCTGGACTGGCGATCTGTTTCACACATGATCACATACATGTTTCAGTGCCATTCATACAGCAGCAACAGAAATGCATAATCACAGCCATAGTAACAGCAATGACGTCAATGAAGTGCTCATACGTGCCAGGCATTGTGATAAGTGACTTCACTGTTGTTGTCACTCAGTCGCTCAGTCGTGTCTGACTTTCTGCAACCCCATGGACTGCAGCACACCCGGCTTCCCTGTCCTTCACTATCTCCCACACTTTGCTCAAACTCATGTCCATTGAGTCGACAATGCCATCCAAATGACTTCATAAGCAAGCTCATTTCCTTGTTAATTACTTTCCCCGGTCAGAGATTTGTGTCGATTTCACCACAAGGAAGCCTTTCTTGCTAACCTAATCCTGATTTGCTTTATTCCTGGAATCTCTCAGAGTTCCTGGGGTCCACCAGAATTTGGGCCATCATCTCCTCTCACAGTTATGAAGAGCATGCTGCTGCTGCTGCTAGTCGCTTCAGTCGTGTCCGACTCTGTGCAACCCCATAGACAGCAGCCCACCAGGCTCCCCCATCCCTGGGTTTCTCCAGGCAAGAACACTGGAATGGGGTGCCATTGCCTTCTCCGATGCTGAGCATAGGGGAGGGTAACTCCAAAGGCTGCCAAGGCATGTGTTCTCTGACCTGGAAAGTGGAGCCTGGTTTTTCCAGAAAAAGGATAGTTACTGCTTACTGACCTGTCCCACCTCCACCCTAATTCTGTTCCCACAGACATCATGAAAGATGTCACTGATCCCCAGATGTCCAGTCCCTGTTACCCAACTATCCCTTCCCTCTGAGGGGTTCTGCCCAGCTATCTCTTCCCATCTGAGTCCAATCTGAGTCCCATGGCCCTACTGCCATGGGCAGGGGGTGTTGGGGCAGAGGAAAGGTGGAGCCATGATGGGGAAGAGCCAGCCTTCTAAGTTCAGCTCCAGACATGCCGACCCTGCTGCCGCCTAAGAGGCAGAGTCTTGGGTCATCCGTGCCCTGGGACGTTGTGGTTCCCCCACGAAGCCCTCTTCGCTCTCACCCGGAAGGACATTTCCACGTTCTCCCCTCCCCAGATCTCCATCTGATTATCATAGGTACCGATGTGCTCAAAGTAGGCCTTGGAGATGGAGAAGAGGCCACCAGCAAACGTCGGGGATCTGGAGAGACAGAGGGAAAAGCATGTGCATCTTCTGGGGGGAAGGGGGGCCAGAGCCCAGCGTGGAAAGGGGCGGACTGACCGCAGATGCTTCTAAGACTCCCTCCCTCCTCCTTTCTTCTGGGATGTGCAGCCACTAACTTATTCACTTAGCAAGTATTTATTGAGCTTTTATTCTTTGCCTTCTAGGACCAGGTCCAAGAGAGATGTAAAGATCATGACTGTCTTCTGAAAGGTACTCAGGGACTTCCCTGGTGGTCCAGTGGTTAAGAATCCACCTTGCAGTGTAGGGGACATGGGTTCGATCCCTGGTCTAGGAAGATTCTATAGGCCTCGGAGAGCTGGTGAACCTAGAGCCCGTTGTTTGCAACAAGACAAGCCAGCACAATGAGAAGCCTGCGCACAACAATGAAGACCCAGCACAGCCAACAGTAAGTAAATAAATAATAATAACAGGCACTTATTTACTCATTCAACTGGATAGATTACACACGGGCTACCTGGGGTTGTGCTATGTATTAGTCATACAGAGTAAAGAGACAGATAGTAGAGAGACAGGGTAGCAGCTGAGAGAAAAGTCACCACCTTTTGCTTTTGGGCAGCAAAGTTCAGAAAGCACAGTAGATACTCAGTCACCAGAAGCTCTCTGAAAATGGTTCTGGACATAGGTGCTCCTGGAAACAGGGTAGGAAGTGAGGTGAAATTAAACTCAATTTGGACTAAAGGGAGCATTTGGAGATTACAAAAAGATTCTGGCTTTCGGACAAAGGCAGGGAGGCACGGACCCACCTTTAGATACACTGACAAAACATCAAGAACTTAGATACCATGTTGCTCACAACCGGCTGAGCTAAGGGTTGAAGGCAGGGGTGGGATCTGGGGAGACAGGAGTGCACACATATCACTCACTGTTGGTCTCCGTGCCAGGCCAGGCTGGCTTGGATGGGGCTTTGCTGCCCTCAGTGGGCGGCTCCATGTGGCACAGCCAAGCAGAAACCTCTGTAAGCCCAGGACCAGTCAAGGTGTTTCAGACACAGCAGGGCCTCAATCAGTATTCACTGGCTGACTAGTCAAAGCAACCACACAGGAGCCTGAAGTTGGTGTTACCCTACTGCTGTTCTCATTGCCCTGAGGTTGGCTCATGTAGCCACCTTTTGGAAGGAATTTCGGTTGGGAAACCCTCAAGCTCAGGCAGCCTTTTTGTCTCTGGCTTTGGCAATGGCACCCCACTCCAGTACTCTTGCCTGGAAAATCCCATGGACGGAGGAGCCTGGAAGGCAGCAGTCCATGGGGTCGCTAAGAGTCAGACATGACTGAGTGACTTCATTTTCACTTTTCCCTTTCATGCACTGGAGAAAGAAATGGCAACCCACTCCAGTGTTCTTGCCTGGAGAATCCCAGGGACGGGGGAGCCTGGTGGGCTGCCGTCTATGGGGTAGCACANCTGGGGAGACAGGAGTGCACACATATCACTCACTGTTGGTCTCCGTGCCAGGCCAGGCTGGCTTGGATGGGGCTTTGCTGCCCTCAGTGGGCGGCTCCATGTGGCACAGCCAAGCAGAAACCTCTGTAAGCCCAGGACCAGTCAAGGTGTTTCAGACACAGCAGGGCCTCAATCAGTATTCACTGGCTGACTAGTCAAGGCAACCACACAGGAGCCTGAAGTTGGTGTTACCCTACTGCTGTTCTCATTGCCCTGAGGTTGGCTCATGTAGCCACCTTTTGGAAGGAATTTCGGTTGGGAAACCCTCAAGCTCAGGCAGCCTTTTTGTCTCTGGCTTTGGCAATGGCACCCCACTCCAGTACTGTTGCCTGGAAAATCCCATGGACGGAGGAGCCTGGAAGGCAGCAGTCCATGGGGTCGCTAAGAGTCAGACATGACTGAGTGACTTCACTTTCACTTTTCCCTTTCATGCATTGGAGAAAGAAATGGCAACCCACTCCAGTGTTCTTGCCTGGAGAATCCCAGGGACGGGGGAGCCTGGTGGGCTGCCGTCTATGGGGTCGCACTGAGTCGGACACGACTGAAGCGACTTAGCAGCAGCAGTAGCAGTTGGCTTCTCCTAGGGGTTCTAAGCCAGCCCAAGGAAGGCCAAGGAAGGCTCAGAGAGTCCTGGGACCCTAGATGAGAATTTTGGAACTAACTGGCTGCTTCTTGAGGGTCTCCTGGACCTAAGCCTGTCTCTTGGCTTTTTTCTTTTTAATATTTGTTTACTTATTTAGGCTGCACCAGGTCTTATTTACAGCACTCAGGATCTTTAGTGTGGCATATGGGAGCTAGTTTCCTGACCAGGGATCAAACCCAGGTCCCTACATTGGGAGCTCAGAATCTTAACCACTGGACCACCAGGGAAGTCCCTGTCTCTTGGTTTTGGGAGGCCCCTCTGACTAAGAAGCCACTGCCAAATTATCTCTGAGGATAAACTACACAGGGAATGTCACTACAGAACCACAACCAATAGGCAACCTCTGAAAACTATTTTCAGAGAAAACTTTCTGTATTTGCCAGGGCCTGCTTCCTGAGGTCCCCTGGGTCCTCACCTCTCCTCTTAGCCTCTTGTTAACTTTGGGAGTGGAGGAAGGGAGGGTGCTGCCTGCAGGTCTCCTGGCGGGTACCAGGCAAAGTGCCTGAGGCAAACAAGCACACCACCAGGGCATTCGGACCAGGGAGCAGACTCATTCCTCAAATACTGGAGCTTTGTCTTCCAGCTGTATGGTCCTTGGACATCGGAGCAGGGGACGTCAGTGATGGGTGGGGGCCTGGTGCCCTGCCCTTGACTGTGCCACTGTGTGCCTGGCCCCTGGTTTGGGGGGTGGGGCTTTGTTGCTGTGCATCCCAAACAAAAGACATCTATGAATCAAGCAGAGAGTCAATAGGGAGTTCCAATTTCTTTTCTCTCTCCTGTCTTCTCCTTTCCTTTCTGCCCCTTCTGCTGCTGCTTCTCTTCCTTCCAAAGAAGACAGAGCAGCTGGCTGTTCCAGATCCATGGGATTCCTTCCTGCAGCCTCTATACTGAGGCTCTGGGCAGCATTTCTTAGGATCTAGGGACATGGAAGGGGAGAAAGCCTTCCCTCCCAATTCTGCTCACTATATGCCCAACCTCTGCTTCCCATCACCCCTGGTATGTTTGGTTGACCCTTCAGTTTCCTGGCCAGTATAGAAAAAACGTGGTACAGATAATCCAGAAGCAATGGATACTCTAAAAGTCGCTCCTCAACTCAGTCTGGTTGAGACGTCTGTGGTCTCTAACAGCACCCACAGGCAGTCTGAGAGGGAGGAGCAGGGTGGGTGTGTTGGGAGAAGGCAAACTCAGCTGGGCATCAACAATGGATAAACTTTCAAGCACCTGCCTTCTAGCTCAGGGGCTGGCAGACTGTGGCCTGTGGGTCAAAGCTGGCCTGACTTTCTAAGGTTCTGGCATAGAATAGGTTTTACATTTTGAAAAGATTCTTTTTTGTAGCTGCATGTATGTATGTGTGTGGGTGCTCAGTTGTGCTCAACCCTTTGCAACCCCATGGACTGCGGCGCACCAGGCTCCTCTCTCCATGGGATTTTCCAGGCAAGAATACTGGAATAGGTTGCCATTTCCTACTCCAGGGGATTGAATATGCATTTCTTGCATCTCCTGCACTGGCAGGCAGATTCTTTACCACTGCACCACCTGGGAAGCCCTAGCCTGGCAAAACCTAAAATATCTGCTATCTGGCCCTTTCCTGGAAAAGTTCAGGACAACTGCAACACATTGCCAATTACAGGACATGTCTATCTTCCTTTAAGGCGTTCTCAGTCTTTTCAAAGATGGCCACTTGGCTGCACACATCATCCCCTCTTATTATAATGGCTGTTTTACAATGGTCGCTACCCACCATCTCTCTGCGAGCATCAGTCATGTCCTTTCTACCTGTAGGAAAGAAATAATGAGACAAAGTACAGAAAGCCCTGAAGCCAGGGGCTGGCACAAGGAAGATGGAGGGTGAGAGCCAACTGTTATGGTACTAGGTAGGACCGCACGATGGTGGGGGGACAGGCTTGTGGCCAAACTGGTGGGATGGGCATTCTTGCTCCCTTAGTTTCCAGGGTGGTATAGTGTGGGGCCAACTGTTAACTACCAGGAACCTCAGTGTTCTCATCTGCAAAACAGACTAATCATAGTACCTACCTCAAGGGGATGATGATTAAATATGCCAAGCTCTTCACACAATGCCTAATAAATGCTGACCTGAGATGGCCCAAGTCCCAGTGACTGCAGAGGCCAGGCTGGGGGCCCACAAGGCTATGGTACTTACTTGATGGGGTAGGTCTCATCCTTGCGCCTCTGCTTCTCGCGTGCCGGTAAAACCTCCCAGCCAAAGGTCAGGCTCCAGTCAAAGTTGCCCCGACTCTGGACTCGCCCCCTCTGGACGGGCTTGGAGAACTCAAAAGTGTTCAGGTCAATGGTGACGATGTTCGGGCTCACCACCACTGTCTCGTCCTCGGCGATGCGCGCCAGGAGGGGCTCCAGCCAGCCGTGGAAGCACTCACCTACAGGCCAGGGCCAGGAGACAGCAGTCAGGGTGCTGCCCCCTGGCCAGCCTGCACCCCCCGGCCGGTGGGGAGCCACAGAAGGACAAGTGCCCGCTCCCCAGTGGTAGACAGGAAAACACGTGCACGCTCCACAGCCACAGAGAGTGGACAGAGATCTCCCAGGACCCGCCTACTCCTGCCCCTCCTCCCAGAGAGGTGGAAATGGCTTTGGAGGGGAGAACAGAGGTATCAGGGGAGTAACATGGAGGCTCCAAAGGCACAGGGAGGCCATATAGGGCTGTCTTCAGGGTCTGCAGGCTAGCCACTCAGTTGACTCTCCCCACCAGAGTGAGGGTCTCATGCGGGGGTGCTCCTCTCCCTGGGGTCTCTGCACCCCATACTTCAGCTCTAGCTACAGATTAATCACCCCTTGGGGATTTCCGATGAACCGCAGAGATGATCTGGCCCCTGGAGTGATGATTTTATTGGTGACTATGGCTGGCATCCTTATCCCACTTGATAAAGAGAAGACTGAGGCTGTTAGTGGCAGCGTCAGAACACAAATCCAGGCCTTCTGACTCCAAGTCTACAGCTTCTCAGAATATCACTGCTTTCAGGGAACACTTTTTTTTCCCTCCTGACAACAGCAAGGGAAGTGTGTTGTTTGGGGGCAAAAAGCAGGCCTTCCTTCCCATGTGAAAGGGTCACACCGAACAGTGCCCAGAGGTAATAGGAGCCTGTCCGAGGGCTGAGCTCAGAATGAGGTACAGATCCGCGGAGCGGGGAGAGCAGTGTCTGGGTTCTAGAAGATACTCCCCGCAACGGTGGGGTCACCGCACTTTTAGGTTTTAGTTTTAGGGGTTTGAGGGCTGTGCATGCCTCCTGATAAACATCCTAGGGAATGGGGTGAGAAAAGGGTAGAAGAATCTGGGGGCGTCCCAAGCCTGCTTCGCTCCTGGGACAGCAGAGCAGGCAGGGGCCTGGGTGATGCGGGGGTCCCAGCTTTTCCTTCTGCCAGGGAGGGCAGGCGGGCAGAGCCGGGCCGGCCCCCTTTACTCACAGTGAGCATCCAGGAAGGTGAGCACCTCCGCCTGGGCCACGCTGGCTCCCAGCAGCCGGGCGGTGATCAGCCCCTTCCTCTCCTGCTGCCGCACCACCTGCACCACCTGCAGCTGCTTCACGTACCGCTCCAGGGGCTCCTTCAAGTACTCTGGAAGGCACAGGGTCATTGCCACCCGCTCTACACTTTGTCACAAACCTAATTCGCCATTGCACTTCCCAGGTGGCACGAGCGGTAAAGAACTCGCCAGCCAGTGCAGGAGACGTAAGAGACGTGGGTTCGATCCCTGGGCTGGGAAGATCCCCCGGAGGAGAGCACAGCAACCCACTCCAGTATTCTTGCCTGGAGAATCCCATGGACAGAGGAGCCTGGCGGGCTACAATCCCTAGGGTCACACAGAATCAGACACAACAGAAGCGACTTGGGGGTGGTTTAGTTGCTAAGTCATGTCCCACTCTTGCGACCCTATGGACCGTAGTCTGCCAGGCTCCTCTGTCCATGGGATTCTCCAGGCAAGAATACTGGAGTGGGTTGCCATTTCCTTCTCCAGGGCATCTTCCCGACCCAGAAACTGAACCGGGTCTCCTGCACTGCAGGCAGATTCTTTACTAACTGAGGTACAAGGGAANGAAATAATGAGACAAAGTACAGAAAGCCCCAAAGCCAGGGGCTGGCACAAGGAAGATGGAGGGTGAGAGCCAACTGTTATGGTACTAGGTAGGACCGCACGATGGTGGGGGGACAGGCTTGTGGCCAAACTGGTGGGATGGGCATTCTTGCTCCCTTAGTTTCCAGGGTGGTATAGTGTGGGGCCAACTGTTAACTACCAGGAACCTCAGTGTTCTCATCTGCAAAACAGACTAATCATAGTACCTACCTCAAGGGGATGATGATTAAATATGCCAAGCTCTTCACACAATGCCTAATAAATGCTGACCTGAGATGGCCCAAGTCCCAGTGACTGCAGAGGCCAGGCTGGGGGCCCACAAGGCTATGGTACTTACTTGATGGGGTAGGTCTCATCCTTGCGCCTCTGCTTCTCGCGTGCCGGTAAAACCTCCCAGCCAAAGGTCAGGCTCCAGTCAAAGTTGCCCCGACTCTGGACTCGCCCCCTCTGGACGGGCTTGGAGAACTCAAAAGTGTTCAGGTCAATGGTGACGATGTTCGGGCTCACCACCACTGTCTCGTCCTCGGCGATGCGCGCCAGGAGGGGCTCCAGCCAGCCGTGGAAGCACTCACCTACAGGCCAGGGCCAGGAGACAGCAGTCAGGGTGCTGCCCCCTGGCCAGCCTGCACCCCCCGGCCGGTGGGGAGCCACAGAAGGACAAGTGCCCGCTCCCCAGTGGTAGACAGGAAAACACGTGCACGCTCCACAGCCACAGAGAGTGGACAGAGATCTCCCAGGACCCGCCTACTCCTGCCCCTCCTCCCAGAGAGGTGGAAATGGCTTTGGAGGGGAGAACAGAGGTATCAGGGGAGTAACATGGAGGCTCCAAAGGCACAGGGAGGCCATATAGGGCTGTCTTCAGGGTCTGCAGGCTAGCCACTCAGTTGACTCTCCCCACCAGAGTGAGGGTCTCATGCGGGGGTGCTCCTCTCCCTGGGGTCTCTGCACCCCATACTTCAGCTCTAGCTACAGATTAATCACCCCTTGGGGATTTCCGATGAACCGCAGAGATGATCTGGCCCCTGGAGTGATGATTTTATTGGTGACTATGGCTGGCATCCTTATCCCACTTGATAAAGAGAAGACTGAGGCTGTTAGTGGCAGCGTCAGAACACAAATCCAGGCCTTCTGACTCCAAGTCTACAGCTTCTCAGAATATCACTGCTTTCAGGGAACACTTTTTTTTCCCTCCTGACAACAGCAAGGGAAGTGTGTTGTTTGGGGGCAAAAAGCAGGCCTTCCTTCCCATGTGAAAGGGTCACACCGAACAGTGCCCAGAGGTAATAGGAGCCTGTCCGAGGGCTGAGCTCAGAATGAGGTACAGATCCACAGAGCGGGGAGAGCAGTGTCTGGGTTCTAGAAGATACTCCCCGCAACGGTGGGGTCACCGCACTTTTAGGTTTTAGTTTTAGGGGTTTGAGGGCTGTGCATGCCTCCTGATAAACATCCTAGGGAATGGGGTGAGAAAAGGGTAGAAGAATCTGGGGGCGTCCCAAGCCTGCTTCGCTCCTGGGACAGCAGAGCAGGCAGGGGCCTGGGTGATGCGGGGGTCCCAGCTTTTCCTTCTGCCAGGGAGGGCAGGCGGGCAGAGCCGGGCCGGCCCCCTTTACTCACAGTGAGCATCCAGGAAGGTGAGCACCTCCGCCTGGGCCACGCTGGCTCCCAGCAGCCGGGCGGTGATCAGCCCCTTCCTCTCCTGCTGCCGCACCACCTGCACCACCTGCAGCTGCTTCACGTACCGCTCCAGGGGCTCCTTCAAGTACTCTGGAAGGCACAGGGTCATTGCCACCCGCTCTACACTTTGTCACAAACCTAATTCGCCATTGCACTTCCCAGGTGGCACGAGCGGTAAAGAACTCGCCAGCCAGTGCAGGAGACGTAAGAGACGTGGGTTCGATCCCTGGGCTGGGAAGATCCCCCGGAGGAGAGCACAGCAACCCACTCCAGTATTCTTGCCTGGAGAATCCCATGGACAGAGGAGCCTGGCGGGCTACAATCCCTAGGGTCACACAGAATCAGACACAACAGAAGCGACTTGGGGGTGGTTTAGTTGCTAAGTCATGTCCCACTCTTGCGACCCTATGGACCGTAGTCTGCCAGGCTCCTCTGTCCATGGGATTCTCCAGGCAAGAATACTGGAGTGGGTTGCCATTTCCTTCTCCAGGGCATCTTCCCGACCCAGAAACTGAACCGGGTCTCCTGCACTGCAGGCAGATTCTTTACTAACTGAGGTACAAGGGAAGCATACATACTCTTCTGTGCACACCAGGTCCGGGCACTCTCAGGCCTCCAGCAGACCTGCATTCTAACCCTCTCTTGCACCTACTGTGCTGAGCAACTTCACCAAAGCCCAAGGTGGGGTTGGGGGTGGAGGAGGTCCCCACAGCACATGGCCACCTTGCCAGGACACTCCACTGGCTCCGCAGTGCCCACCCTGTGTCTGTGTACCGGGGTGACTTCTCTGATGTCAGAGACAGGACCTCATAGCTGTGTTTCTTTGGTTTCAAATCAAGTATAAACTNAAACTGAACTGGGTCTCCTGCACTGCAGGCAGATTCTTTACTAACTGAGGTACAAGGGAAGCATACATACTCTTCTGTGCACACCAGGTCCGGGCACTCTCAGGCCTCCAGCAGACCTGCATTCTAACCCTCTCTTGCACCTACTGTGCTGAGCAACTTCACCAAAGCCCAAGGTGGGGTTGGGGGTGGAGGAGGTCCCCACAGCACATGGCCACCTTGCCAGGACACTCCACTGGCTCCGCAGTGCCCACCCTGTGTCTGTGTACCGGGGTGACTTCTCTGATGTCAGAGACAGGACCTCATAGCTGTGTTTCTTTGGTTTCAAATCAAGTATAAACTTCTGATGACGGCTCTCGGATGCCTCTTTTGGCCTTAGCTCCCTCTCAGCTCCGGATTTTCAGAGCTGTGTCTCAGGCCTCCCCTCCTTTCCACACCCGGGGTTTGGCAGTCATTTCTCTGTGTCTGAGTCCCTGTCTCCCAGGCTCTTCGGAGCACGTCTGACAAGTAGGGCGTACACAAGTGTTCATTTCTGGCTTCTGGGGCAGCAGCGAGAAGTCTTACTCTAATCCTCTTTATTACCTCCTCTGCACCTGGAATTCTTTAGGAAGATGAAATGATGCAGAACAGCTTTTAAATTAAATTTAAAAGCCAGGTACCCAGGGCCTGCATAGTCAGGCACAGCAGTGAGCCTGTCTGCCCAGGGAGGGGGCAACTGCAGGGCAGGTGATGAAGGAACCGCCAGAGGAGGCGCAGGGCTGGGGGAGACTGCAGGAGGGGCCAACGCCCGAATTGGAGAGGGGGTGTGGAAAGCTCTTTGAAGGGCGGAGTATCTGATGAGATCTCCAGTTCATTCTGAGAGGGGGCTCACTTCAGGACCCTTGTTAATCAGTCAGAAACCCTCAGGGCATTAAGAATAGCCCTAGGGACTTCCTTGGCGGTGCACTGGCTAAGACTCTGCACTCCCTATGCAGGGAGCCCAGGTTCAATTCCTGGTCAGGGAACTAGACCCCACAGGCCGCAAGAAGATCAATCTTGTGTGCCACAACTAAGACCCCAGGCAGCCAAATAAACAAATAATAAAAAATAAAATAAAACACACTTACTCAAGATTTAAAATATATACATAGTTTTAAAAAAATAACCCTATTCTGAAGCAATCCATCTTGGAACATAGTCCAAATCGTAGTGATGATTCATTACCTGCTGTTTTGGTTTATCTGTGTAGCTGCTCTGCTCCCCACTGTGCAGAATGGATGGCCTGTGGTTTCAGAAGCGATGGTGTGGGGTAGGAGTGAAGGCTGACGGTGTCCTTTCTCTCTCGAGGGGTGTGGGGTCAGCCCAGTGCTTAGGCCTTGCTCCCACCGTCATATCATACAAACTGGGGGCTGTTTCCGTGCAGGTGCAATTGATCTCTCCCTCTCTACTTCTTATTTTTGGCCGTGCCATGTGGCATGTGGGATCTTGGTTCTCTGACCAGGGTCCTTGGTAGTGGAAGCATGAAGTCTCAACCACCGGACCACCTGGGAAGTCCCTCTCTCTACTTTGAAACACACACACACACACACACACACACACACACACAGTGTCCAAGTACTGGACCACCTACTACATGCCAGTCATGGGACTAGATGCTTCCATGCTGACTTTCTTATTTAATCTTCTCTGTGAAGATTAAAGAGCTTCCCACAGAGCTCAGTGGTAAAGAATTCGCCTGCCAACGCAGGAGCCCCAGGAGACGCAGGTTTGACCCCTGGGTTGGGAAGATCCCCTGGAGAAGGAAATGACAACTCACTCCAGTATTCGTGCCTGGAGAATCCCCATGGACAGAGAAGCCTGCTGGGCTACAGTCCATGGAGTCACCAAGAGTCCAACATGACTGAGCAAAGATTAAAATGCTACAAAATAGGAAGTATTGTCCCTGGGGTTTATGAGTCAACGTTAGCCTCGTTTGGCAGCTTCAGCCCAGCACTCACTTAGGGTATACCTGTGAACACGCTGCCAGGTGCCAGCCACTGTCCCGGGCAGGCTGGGGCCAGGTCTGGGTCCTGCCTGCTCAGAGCTCCTAGGCTCATCCTCCAAGCACAGGCCCCAGCGTGGGCTGTCACAGGGAGGTGGGAGGAACTCTGCACGGGAGCCTTGCCTTCTCAGCGTGGCTGACGTTTCCCCTGAGAACATAACTGTACTCTCAGGGAGTTCATGATGATGGAGAGAACCCAGAGACAGAACATCAGAGGAAGTGGGTTTTGTGGTAAGGGCCCGCCATGCACTGAGCCGTGAATGTCAGGGGCGCCTGAGCTCTATCTGCAGAGCCCTTTTCCCACCCCTTCTCTCCAACCCTGGCAGCTAGGCAGGATCTGGGAATTCTGGGCTTGAGCCTCAGGCTCTCTGAAGGGGATGAGACAACACCCCTGAGTAATGCCCCTCGTTGGACCCACTGGACAGACACCCCAGACCGGAGTGCAGCAGAGCTGAGCATGGAGACACAGACTGGCCCATCTAGTCTTATGATCCCCAGGTGAGAGCTTCCTCATTTAGGTTCATTCCTCACAATCAAAGTCCACAAGACTCCTGTGACCTCCCCTACACACGTCTTACTCAATCCCATGTGTGGAATACCACCTGTATGCAGATACCCCTNCATGTCCTTTCTACCTGTAGGGAAGAAATAATGAGACAAAGTACAGAAAGCCCCAAAGCCAGGGGCTGGCACAAGGAAGATGGAGGGTGAGAGCCAACTGTTATGGTACTAGGTAGGACCGCACGATGGTGGGGGGACAGGCTTGTGGCCAAACTGGTGGGATGGGCATTCTTGCTCCCTTAGTTTCCAGGGTGGTATAGTGTGGGGCCAACTGTTAACTACCAGGAACCTCAGTGTTCTCATCTGCAAAACAGACTAATCATAGTACCTACCTCAAGGGGATGATGATTAAATATGCCAAGCTCTTCACACAATGCCTAATAAATGCTGACCTGAGATGGCCCAAGTCCCAGTGACTGCAGAGGCCAGGCTGGGGGCCCACAAGGCTATGGTACTTACTTGATGGGGTAGGTCTCATCCTTGCGCCTCTGCTTCTCGCGTGCCGGTAAAACCTCCCAGCCAAAGGTCAGGCTCCAGTCAAAGTTGCCCCGACTCTGGACTCGCCCCCTCTGGACGGGCTTGGAGAACTCAAAAGTGTTCAGGTCAATGGTGACGATGTTCGGGCTCACCACCACTGTCTCGTCCTCGGCGATGCGCGCCAGGAGGGGCTCCAGCCAGCCGTGGAAGCACTCACCTACAGGCCAGGGCCAGGAGACAGCAGTCAGGGTGCTGCCCCCTGGCCAGCCTGCACCCCCCGGCCGGTGGGGAGCCACAGAAGGACAAGTGCCCGCTCCCCAGTGGTAGACAGGAAAACACGTGCACGCTCCACAGCCACAGAGAGTGGACAGAGATCTCCCAGGACCCGCCTACTCCTGCCCCTCCTCCCAGAGAGGTGGAAATGGCTTTGGAGGGGAGAACAGAGGTATCAGGGGAGTAACATGGAGGCTCCAAAGGCACAGGGAGGCCATATAGGGCTGTCTTCAGGGTCTGCAGGCTAGCCACTCAGTTGACTCTCCCCACCAGAGTGAGGGTCTCATGCGGGGGTGCTCCTCTCCCTGGGGTCTCTGCACCCCATACTTCAGCTCTAGCTACAGATTAATCACCCCTTGGGGATTTCCGATGAACCGCAGAGATGATCTGGCCCCTGGAGTGATGATTTTATTGGTGACTATGGCTGGCATCCTTATCCCACTTGATAAAGAGAAGACTGAGGCTGTTAGTGGCAGCGTCAGAACACAAATCCAGGCCTTCTGACTCCAAGTCTACAGCTTCTCAGAATATCACTGCTTTCAGGGAACACTTTTTTTTTCCTCCTGACAACAGCAAGGGAAGTGTGTTGTTTGGGGGCAAAAAGCAGGCCTTCCTTCCCATGTGAAAGGGTCACACCGAACAGTGCCCAGAGGTAATAGGAGCCTGTCCGAGGGCTGAGCTCAGAATGAGGTACAGATCCACAGAGCGGGGAGAGCAGTGTCTGGGTTCTAGAAGATACTCCCCGCAACGGTGGGGTCACCGCACTTTTAGGTTTTAGTTTTAGTGGTTTGAGGGCTGTGCATGCCTCCTGATAAACATCCTAGGGAATGGGGTGAGAAAAGGGTAGAAGAATCTGGGGGCGTCCCAAGCCTGCTTCGCTCCTGGGACAGCAGAGCAGGCAGGGGCCTGGGTGATGCGGGGGTCCCAGCTTTTCCTTCTGCCAGGGAGGGCAGGCGGGCAGAGCCGGGCCGGCCCCCTTTACTCACAGTGAGCATCCAGGAAGGTGAGCACCTCCGCCTGGGCCACGCTGGCTCCCAGCAGCCGGGCGGTGATCAGCCCCTTCCTCTCCTGCTGCCGCACCACCTGCACCACCTGCAGCTGCTTCACGTACCGCTCCAGGGGCTCCTTCAAGTACTCTGGAAGGCACAGGGTCATTGCCACCCGCTCTACACTTTGTCACAAACCTAATTCGCCACTGCACTTCCCAGGTGGCACGAGCGGTAAAGAACTCGCCAGCCAGTGCAGGAGACGTAAGAGACGTGGGTTCGATCCCTGGGCTGGGAAGATCCCCCGGAGGAGAGCACAGCAACCCACTCCAGTATTCTTGCCTGGAGAATCCCATGGACAGAGGAGCCTGGCGGGCTACAATCCCTAGGGTCACACAGAATCAGACACAACAGAAGCGACTTGGGGGTGGTTTAGTTGCTAAGTCATGTCCCACTCTTGCGACCCTATGGACCGTAGTCTGCCAGGCTCCTCTGTCCATGGGATTCTCCAGGCAAGAATACTGGAGTGGGTTGCCATTTCCTTCTCCAGGGCATCTTCCCGACCCAGAAACTGAACTGGGTCTCCTGCACTGCAGGCAGATTCTTTACTAACTGAGGTACAAGGGAAGCATACATACTCTTCTGTGCACACCAGGTCCGGGCACTCTCAGGCCTCCAGCAGACCTGCATTCTAACCCTCTCTTGCACCTACTGTGCTGAGCAACTTCACCAAAGCCCAAGGTGGGGTTGGGGGTGGAGGAGGTCCCCACAGCACATGGCCACCTTGCCAGGACACTCCACTGGCTCCGCAGTGCCCACCCTGTGTCTGTGTACCGGGGTGACTTCTCTGATGTCAGAGACAGGACCTCATAGCTGTGTTTCTTTGGTTTCAAATCAAGTATAAACTTCTGATGACGGCTCTCGGATGCCTCTTTTGGCCTTAGCTCCCTCTCAGCTCCGGATTTTCAGAGCTGTGTCTCAGGCCTCCCCTCCTTTCCACACCCGGGGTTTGGCAGTCATTTCTCTGTGTCTGAGTCCCTGTCTCCCAGGCTCTTCGGAGCACGTCTGACAAGTAGGGCGTACACAAGTGTTCATTTCTGGCTTCTGGGGCAGCAGCGAGAAGTCTTACTCTAATCCTCTTTATTACCTCCTCTGCACCTGGAATTCTTTAGGAAGATGAAATGATGCAGAACAGCTTTTAAATTAAATTTAAAAGCCAGGTACCCAGGGCCTGCATAGTCAGGCACAGCAGTGAGCCTGTCTGCCCAGGGAGGGGGCAACTGCAGGGCAGGTGATGAAGGAACCGCCAGAGGAGGCGCAGGGCTGGGGGAGACTGCAGGAGGGGCCAACGCCCGAATTGGAGAGGGGGTGTGGAAAGCTCTTTGAAGGGCGGAGTATCTGATGAGATCTCCAGTTCATTCTGAGAGGGGGCTCACTTCAGGACCCTTGTTAATCAGTCAGAAACCCTCAGGGCATTAAGAATAGCCCTAGGGACTTCCTTGGCGGTGCACTGGCTAAGACTCTGCACTCCCTATGCAGGGAGCCCAGGTTCAATTCCTGGTCAGGGAACTAGACCCCACAGGCCGCAAGAAGATCAATCTTGTGTGCCACAACTAAGACCCCAGGCAGCCAAATAAACAAATAATAAAAAATAAAATAAAACACACTTACTCAAGATTTAAAATATATACATAGTTTTAAAAAAATAACCCTATTCTGAAGCAATCCATCTTGGAACATAGTCCAAATTGTAGTGATGATTCATTACCTGCTGTTTTGGTTTATCTGTGTAGCTGCTCTGCTCCCCACTGTGCAGAATGGATGGCCTGTGGTTTCAGAAGCGATGGTGTGGGGTAGGAGTGAAGGCTGACGGTGTCCTTTCTCTCTCGAGGGGTGTGGGGTCAGCCCAGTGCTTAGGCCTTGCTCCCACCGTCATATCATACAAACTGGGGGCTGTTTCCGTGCAGGTGCAATTGATCTCTCCCTCTCTACTTCTTATTTTTGGCCGTGCCATGTGGCATGTGGGATCTTGGTTCTCTGACCAGGGTCCTTGGTAGTGGAAGCATGAAGTCTCAACCACCGGACCACCTGGGAAGTCCCTCTCTCTACTTTGAAACACACACACACACACACACACACACACACACAGTGTCCAAGTACTGGACCACCTACTACATGCCAGTCATGGGACTAGATGCTTCCATGCTGACTTTCTTATTTAATCTTCTCTGTGAAGATTAAAGAGCTTCCCACAGAGCTCAGTGGTAAAGAATTCGCCTGCCAACGCAGGAGCCCCAGGAGACGCAGGTTTGACCCCTGGGTTGGGAAGATCCCCTGGAGAAGGAAATGACAACTCACTCCAGTATTCGTGCCTGGAGAATCCCCATGGACAGAGAAGCCTGCTGGGCTACAGTCCATGGAGTCACCAAGAGTCCAACATGACTGAGCAAAGATTAAAATGCTACAAAATAGGAAGTATTGTCCCTGGGGTTTATGAGTCAACGTTAGCCTCGTTTGGCAGCTTCAGCCCAGCACTCACTTAGGGTATACCTGTGAACACGCTGCCAGGTGCCAGCCACTGTCCCGGGCAGGCTGGGGCCAGGTCTGGGTCCTGCCTGCTCAGAGCTCCTAGGCTCATCCTCCAAGCACAGGCCCCAGCGTGGGCTGTCACAGGGAGGTGGGAGGAACTCTGCGCGGGAGCCTTGCCTTCTCAGCGTGGCTGACGTTTCCCCTGAGAACATAACTGTACTCTCAGGGAGTTCATGATGATGGAGAGAACCCAGAGACAGAACATCAGAGGAAGTGGGTTTTGTGGTAAGGGCCCGCCATGCACTGAGCCGTGAATGTCAGGGGCGCCTGAGCTCTATCTGCAGAGCCCTTTTCCCACCTCTTCTCTCCAACCCTGGCAGCTAGGCAGGATCTGGGAATTCTGGGCTTGAGCCTCAGGCTCTCTGAAGGGGATGAGACAACACCCCTGAGTAATGCCCCTCGTTGGACCCACTGGACAGACACCCCAGACCGGAGTGCAGCAGAGCTGAGCATGGAGACACAGACTGGCCCATCTAGTCTTATGATCCCCAGGTGAGAGCTTCCTCATTTAGGTTCATTCCTCACAATCAAAGTCCACAAGACTCCTGTGACCTCCCCTACACACGTCTTACTCAATCCCATGTGTGGAATACCACCTGTATGCAGATACCCCTGGGCCTTTTTTCCTGGCCTTAAACCTTCACTTGGATGTCTAACAAACCACAAAACTGGATTTCTCTGGCGATCCAGCAGTTAAGACTCTGCGCTTCCACTGAAGGGGGCACAGGTTTGATCCCTGGTTGGGGAAGATACTGCATGCTTCATGGCCAAATAAATTAAAACAAAACAAAAACCCCCACAAACCTAACACGCCTGAAGTGGAACCCCAGATTTCTTCCCCACCTGCCCTCCCAGCCTCCCCTGTGTATCATTGTCCCAGCAGCTGCTCTAACCTAGGAATTGTGCTAAACTCTCGCCCCTCCCCACTCCCCACAATCAGTCCCTCAGCAAGTAAAGCCAGTTTTCCATTCCCATTGTGCCTCCACAGTAATGTCTTATTTCCTGACCTCTATTCTATACCACCCCCCTTCCCAATCTACTCTTTTCTGTTTTTTTCAATTTTGATTTTTTTGTTTATTAAGGATTTTTTTTTTTTTTTGGCGTCAGTTTTTATTTTCATTTATTTTTTGGCCATGCTGCGAGGCATGTGGTATCTTCGTTCCCCAACCGGGGATTAAGCCCATGCCTCCTGCAGTGGAAGCACATAGTCTTACCCACTGGACCACCAGGGAAGTGCCCCCAGTCTCCTCTTGACACAGTACCCACAGTGAATTCTCTCTTAAAACTACAAATCAGATCATGTCACTATAATGGTTTAAAATTTCCCTTAAAAAAGTGAATCCAAGACTTCACTGGTGATTCAGTGGTAAAGAAACCACCTGCCAATGCAGGAGAGGCAGGTTCGATCCCTGATCCCAGAAGATCCCATATGCCTTGAAGCAACTAAGCCACAACTATGGCGCCTGTGCTTTAGACCCTGGGAACTGCCACTACTGAGTCCACGTGCTGCAGCTACTGAAGCCTGAGTGCCCTAGAGCCTGTGCTCTGCAGCAAGAGAAGCCATGGCAATGAGAAGCCTGTGCACCACAACCAGAGTGTAGCCTCCTACTCTCCACAAGCAGAGAAAAGCACAGCCATGAAAAAAAAAAAAAAAAGAATCCAGGGACTTCCCTGGTGGTCCAGTGGTTAAGACTCCATCTCCCAATGCAGGGGTCATGGGTTCAACCCCTGGTTGGGGAACTAAGGAGCCACATGCTTCAGGGTACCACCAAAAATTAAAAAAAAAAAAAATCTAAACAGTATGGTAGCTCCTTAAAAAATTAAACAAAGAACTACCATATGATACAGCAATTCCATTTCTGGGTGTTTAACAAAATAATAGAGATCAGGGACTCAAACAAATATTTGTACACCCATGTGGATAGCCATATTTTGGCTGTTATTCACAACAGCCAAAAATGTGGCAACAATCCAAATTTCCATGGGTGAATGAATGAATAAAAAATGTGAACGATACTAACAATGACATGCGTGTGCGCTCTGTGCATGCTCAGCCACTGCAGTCGTGTCTGACTCTCTGAGACCCCATGGACTGTAGCCCACTAGGCTCCTCTATCCATAGGATTCTCCAGGCAAGAATGCTGGAGTGGATCTGTCGTGCCCTTCTCCGGAATATAAAGGAAACAAATTCTGACACATCACAACATGGATGAACCTTGAAGATGTTATGCTTAGTGAAATAAGCCAGACACCAGAGGTCACAAACTGCATGATTCCACTTACACAAGATATCGAGAGTAGTCAAGTTCCTAGACCGAAAGCGGAATGGGGGTTGCCAAGGGCTGGGGTGCTGGGAATAGGCAGTTATTGTTTAATGGGCGCAGAGCTTCAGTTTGGGAAGATGAAAGAGTTCTGGCGATGGTTTTACAACAATGAGAATGTATTTAATGCCACTGAATGGCACACTTTAAAATGGCGAAGATGGTACATTTTATGTATATTTTACCACACACCCCCTAAAAATCCAAACCCTGACTACTGCTTGCAAAGGTCTTGTGATTCAGCTTTGTTCACCTCTGTAAACTCAGTTTGCACCAGTGCTGTTTCTGCCTCCTTGCTCACATCTCTGCAGTCATCCTGCTCTTATTTCTGCTTAGCTCTCTGGGTCCCTGCTAAGTGTCTGAATTCCTCCTCCTCATTTAGTGAATTTCCACAGGAGGGCACCATAAGTTCCCTGCCTCAGCCTCCCCACCTGGGGCAGAGCAGGGCTTTGGACAAGGGAGGTCTTGTTGGGAGCACGGTGGATTGACAGGCTTGGAAAGGCCAGTTTTTGGGAGCTCGTGAAATGTGCCAGATCAAGGGTGGACCTCAGGTGCTGACCTGGCCATGCAGGAGGGAAGCCTGTGCCTGGGAAAGGACTGTGAGGTAGGACTGAGCCAGGTCTTCGGTCTGGCTCCAGACCTCTCTCTGATACCTGCCCCCCAGTATCAAATGCCTGTACACTTGTGCTCAAACCATGCTGCTAGGCATCTGGACAGGAGGACAGAGAGCCTGGACATTGAATTTCAGCACAGACACAGCCCTCGTGTGTGTAATGAGAGCCAGTTAATCTGATCGAATGGTTAGCTCTGTGGGGAACTTTATCTCGCTATGGCTGCAGAGGTTACCGTGGATCTGAGGATATTTTTCTTTATTCGCTGAAAGTCTCTCTAAAGTCTCAAAGCCCTCAAGGTAGGGTGGTTTATCCTGGGGTCCACAAACTCCCTGAATCACATGCACAAATGTGGGTGTGTGCACCCTTGTGGCAGCTGTGCGCTATTCTAGGGAGTACCTGTGTCCTTAGTCACTTCAGTCATGTCTGATTCTTTGGGACCCCATGGATTGCAGCCCTTCAAGCTCCACTATTCATGGGATTTACCAGGCAAGAATACTGGAGTTGGTTGCCGTGACCTCCTCCAGAGGATTTTCCCAACCCAGGGACCAAACCCACATCCCCCTGTGACTCTTGCATGGCAGGAAGATTCCTTACCTACTGAGCCACCTGGGAAGCCATCTAAAGAGAAGGGCATAGCTTTTAACAGATTGTCAAAGGAGGCCAGGACCCAAGAAAATAAGAATGGCTGGTTCTGGTTTTTCGGACAGGTGATTCTGAGATGCTGGACTTGACTCTATGAGACAGTCCAAGGCAAGAAGGGAGAGGCCACCAGAAGGAATGGGAATATGTCTGGTGGCCTGAGAGGGGCAGGCTCTTTGGAGTAGCTACTGCCAAGTCCCCCTAATAGGCACAGGCCTCTCTGCCTTTTTGAAACTGCCCATGCCAGCCTGGCACTGTCACTGGCTGGCCTGGTCCAAGGAGTCACCCAGCTGGGCAGTGTGCCTTTTACTTACACAATTCTGAATGACAAGCTGAGATGGTTTAGAAAACTCCACCACATGTGATTTAAGGCGAGAAACTTCTGAGAGACGGGTCACTCAGGGTCGTGGGAATAAGGGTTACAAGAGAGCACAGTTTGAGCTGAAGGGCGATGGATACACTGGTTCCCATTCCTTACAACCATTCTACTGCTCCTAAGGTTCCCCAGAGGCCACTCCCAAGCCCCAACCCTCTCTGCCAGCCTCTCTGCCCCTCCCTTTCCATAAGCTCATCTCTCTGCTCCCTGTCCATCAGACCCTTTCACGCATCTCTGATACTTGTCTGCCCTTCCCAGGAAAGTGGGAGCTCCCAGAGGAAATGGGCTCACAGAGCCAAACTCAGCGCCTCCTCCCTCTGTCCTCCCTGGCTCTAGTCCTCTTTCCCAGGGGGAAGAAGGGGGTTTGGGAGGGAAAGGGTGCATCAGCGCTGGGCTGCCGGAGGAACCCCTATGGTTCCTGCCCTCAGTATGGGAGCACGGGCACAGGAAGCCAAACTGGGAGAGCCCAGACCCCACTTGCCACCTGGGAGGAAGGCGCAGCTCCTAGAGGACCCCAGTCTACTGCTGCAGGGTCCTACAGTGCTTTTCTAGTTCTGGCCACGGCACCCCACGCTTGAGTGATTGTAAGGACTTCCTCTCTGGACTCAGGTCCTCTGCTTCTCTTCCTGACAATCACCCTCCCCAAAGCTGCCACCTTTCTGAGCCGAGGTCACTCTCCAGCTTAAGCACCTTCAATGATTCATTTTCTTCCCCTCAAATGAATACTTTTAGCACGGTGTGGATTTCATTCAGGCTTCCCAGGAGGCGCTAGTGGTAAAGAACCTGCCTGCCAATGCTGGAGACATAAGAGACACAGGTTCAATCCCTGGGTTGGGAAGATCCCCTGGAGGAGGGCACGGCAACCCACTCCAGTATTCTTGCCTGGAGAATCCCATGGACAGAGGAGCCTGGCGGGCCACAGTCCATGAGGTCGCAAAGAGTCGGACATGACTGAAGCAACTTAGCACGCATGCAAGGATTTCATTCAACATCTTTTTAGCATCATTTCCCACAGCACAAATACCAATGTCTCTCGAGCTCTGCTGATGCTGTTTTCTCTTCTGGGGCTGCCCTGAAACACCTCTTCTCTCCCTGGACACTTGGGCTTTCAAATGAAGCTCTAATACAATGTGGAAGTCTCAGCGAGGCCACACAGAAATAACATCTCCCACAGTGCACTGTTCCCATACAAAGAATAAAATGAGCTCAAAATTCTCCAAGCCAGGCTTCAGCAATACATGAACCGTGAACTTTCAGATGTTCAAGCTGTTTTTAGAAAAGACAGAGGAATCAGAGATCAAATCGCCAACATCCAGTGGATCATAGCAAAAGCAAGAGAGTTCCAGAAAAACATCTACTTCTACTTTATTGACTATGCCAAAGCCTTTGACTGTGTGGATCACAATAAACTGTGGAAAATTCTTCAAGAGATGGGAATACCAGAACACCTGACCTGCCTCTTGAGAAATCTGTATGCAGGTCAGGAAGCAACAGTTAGAACTGGACGTGGAACAACAGACTGGTTCCAAGTAGGAAAAGGAGTACATCAAGGCTGTATATTGTCACCCTGCTTATTTAACTTATATGCAGAGTACATCATGAGAAACGCTGGGCTGGAAGAAGCACAAGCTGGAATCAAGATTGCCGGGAGAAATATCAATAACCTCAGATATGCAGATGACACCACCCTTATGGCAGAAAGTGAAGAGGAACTAAAAAGCCTCTTGATGAAAGTGAAAGAGGAGAGTGAAAAGGTTGGCTTAAAGCTCAACATTCAGAAAAGGAAGATCATGGCATCTGGTCCCATCACTTCATGGGAAATAGACGGGGAAACAGTAGAAACAGTGTCAGACTTTATTTTTTGGGGCTCCAAAATCACTGCAGATGGTGATTGCAGCCATGACATTAAAAGATGCTTACTTCTTGGAAGAAAAGTTATGACCAACCTAGATAGCACATTGAAAAGCAGAGATATTATTTTGCCAACAAAGGTCCGTCTAGTCAAGGTTATGGTTTTTCCAGTGGTCATGTTGTAGCCATGCGTTCTGGGAAACAAATTCACTCAGAAGGACAATGCAGATAGTGGAGTGCAGTTTATTATACCGGCGGGCCCAAGGCAGTCTCCTCTTAGCCAAGGACCCCGACCAGCATTTGTGAAAATCTTTTATACCCTATGTGTCTGAACCCACCACTCCAAATTCCTTGAGACTTACATAAACCAAGGAAAATACAATCCCAATAACCCATCATTCACATGCCATGTGCTCAAACAGTCAAACAATTAGCCAATAATCAATAAACCCGAGGTTACACTCCGACAGGTACAGAAAAATTTATGGCCTGTCTGGAGGAAGGGGTGATAGTGTATGTTTTCTCTTAGGCGATGAGTAACCTAGATAGGATCTTCAAGGTTCCCCTGTCTAGAGGGGATCTTATCCTTCTGTTGTTTTCGTAGGCACTAAATACAGAGTTCGAAGTCCATTGGAAAGGTGGCCGAGCATGATAAGTATGAATAGGCTTAAGATGGAGTCCAGGCCCTATGAATTCCTTCTTCAGTGTATGAATGTGAGAGTTGGACTGTGAAGAAGGCTGAGTGCTGAAGAATTGATGCTTTTGAACTGTGGTGTTGGAGAAGACTCTTGAGAATCCCTTGGACTGCAAGGAGATCCAACCAGTCCATTCTAAAGGAGATCAGCCGTGGCATTTCTTTGGAAGGAATGATGCTAAAGCTGAAGCTCTGGTACTTTGGCCACCTCATGGGAAGAGTTGACTCACTGGAAAAGACTCTGATGCTGGGAGGGATAGGGGGCAGGAGGAGAAGGGGATGACCGAGGATGAGATGGCTGGATGGCATCACTGACACGATGAGCGTGAGTCTGAGTGAATTCCGGGAGCTGGTGATGGAGAGGGAGGCCTGGCGTGCTGCGATTCATGGGGTCGCAGAGAGTCGGACACGACTGAGCGACTGAACTGAACTGGTTGTCTGAGGAAAGAGGCGGGCAGGGGAAAGTGCTGCCCCCTTGTGGAGACTTTCTGTAATGACAGCTGCACCGGCTGTGCTTACTGGCACTAATACTTCAAAAGTCCTTGTTGTTCAGTCGCTCAGTCTCAGTGGACTCTTTGCGACCCCACGGACTGCAGCACGCCAGGCTTCCCTGTCCTTCGCCATCTCCTGAAGCTTGCTCAAACTCGTCCATTGAGTCAGTGTTGCCATCCAACATCTCTCCTTTGTCATCCCCTTCTCCTCCTGCCTTCCATCTTTCCCAGCATCAGGGTCTTTTCTGATGACTCAGCTCTTCACGCCACGTGGCCAAAGCATTGGAGCTTCAGCTTCAGCATCAGGACTACTTTCCATTAGGATTAACTGGTTTTGTTGTAGGAAGAGGGGCCCCCTCCAGGGCTCTTGTCTAACACTTGGAAATGAATTGTCCGAGGAGACACGTGCTGACAAAGCAAGAGACTTTACTAGGGAAGGGCACCTGGGTGGAGAGCAGCAGGGTGAGGGAACCCAGGAGAACTGCTCTGCCACATGGCTCGCAGTCTCGGGTTTTATGGTGATGGGACTAGTTTCTGGGTTGTCTTAGGCCAATCACTCTGACTCAGAGTCCTTCCTGGGAGTGCATGCCTTGTTCAGCCAAGATGAATGCCAGAGAGAAGGATTCTGGGAGGTGGTTGGACCCCTGGTGTCTCCTTTTGGCCTTTCCCGAACTCTTCTGGTTGCTGGTGGCTTATTAGTTCCGTATTCCCTACCAGGACCTCCTGTTGTAAAACAACTCATGTGAATGCTTACTAGAGAGCCTGGCCAGGGCGGGCGGTTTCAATCAGTTTGGTCTCCTTGCAGTCTAAGGGACTCTCAAGAGTCTTCAACACCACAGTTCAGAAACATCAAAATATGTTTCCAAAGAATGTTTTGAACATTTTCAACATTCTTTGAGACACAGCCTTCTTTATGGTCCAACGCTCACATCCATACATGACTACTGGGAAAACTAGACAGGCCTTTGTCAGTAAAGCAATGTCTCTGCTTTTTAATACGCTGGGCTTCCCTGGTGGCTCAGAGGGTAAAGGGTCTGCCTGCAGTGTGGCAGACCTGGGTTCGATCCCTGGGTAAGGAAGATCCCCTGGAGAAGGAAATGGCAACCCACTCCAGTATTCTTGCCTGGAAAGTCCCATGGACAGAGAAGCCAGGTTAGGCTACAGTCCATGGGGTTGCAAAGAGTCGGACACAACTAAGCAACTTCACTTTAGGTTGGTCAAAGCTTTTCTTCCAAGGAGCAAGTGTCTTTTAATTTCATTGCTGCAGTCACCATCTACAGTGATTTTGGAGCCCAAGAAAATAAAGTCTGTCACTGTTTCCATTATCTCCCCATCTATTTACCAGGAAGTGATGGGGACCAGATGCCATGATCTTGTTTTTTGAAAGTTGAGTTTCAAACCAACATTCAAATGTCCTGGGGGGTTGTTAATGACAGCTACCCTCAGGCCATTTACTGGTGTGGGCCTTGCAGAAATTCCAAGCACAAGGGGCTTTCAGGAAGCCAACANTATCTCCCCATCTATTTACCAGGAAGTGATGGGGACCAGATGCCATGATCTTGTTTTTTGAAAGTTGAGTTTCAAACCAACATTCAAATGTCCTGGGGGGTTGTTAATGACAGCTACCCTCAGGCCATTTACTGGTGTGGGCCTTGCAGAAATTCCAAGCACAAGGGGCTTTCAGGAAGCCAACAACTAAAGGAAATATTTCTGCACACCCTTTAAGGTATAAACAAAGCAATACAAAACCCAAATCTCCACCACAGTCCAAGATGCTCTGCATGCCTAATTGCTGCAGGAATGCCAATCACAAATGACAACAAGAAATCAAACCCCACCCTTCAGGTTGGGCATGGTCACGAATCTACAAATAATAAATGTGGGAGAGAGCCTTGAGTAGAAAGAACCCCCTGCATAATCGGTGGCAAGGTAGACGGGCAACACGAAAGGGAATTGACAGTCTCTGAAGCAACCCACTCCAGTGTTCTTGCCTGGAGAATCCCAGGGACGGCAGAGCTTCGTGGGCTGCCGTCTATGGGATCGCACAGAGTCGGTCACGACTGAAGCGACTCAGGAGCAGCAGTAGAACGCCTGAAAATAAACTACAGAGAGAGGCTAAGTCTGGGACCTAACATTCCCCCACCTTGTCTTAGATCCCAAGAAATCCATCATTCAAAAGACGCATGCACCCCATCGAGCGCTGCAGCACTGCCTACAAGAGGCAGCGCCGGAAACAGCAAAATCCTCACCGACAGACTAAAGCTGCAGCTAGACGGGCTGCACGCGCACGCCGGACTCCCACTCGGTCACGTCGAAACAACGCTAAAGAGCAGATTGGGCCCCTATGAGCTGATCGGGCCTACATGCGGGCTCACGGTAGAAATGGCTCATGACGTTGACCCCGCAAACAAAGAATAAAATCACAGCGACCCTTGAGACTGACCAAACTGCCCTAACGACATTCTGTTTTCCCGTGGGAGGCAGTCTTAGGTGGTCTCAAGGCTGTGAGACCATCAGATTCCAGACTTCTGGCTACATGACCATAGGACCCAACTACAGGCTAAAAATTAACCATCCCTTCAGAGAGTTTTTCATTGGCCGAGTATAAGAAGACCCCATCAGAAGGGGAGGACACTGGATCGCCTAAAGGGCCAGTCTCCCTCTCATTTCCCTCTAATAAATTTCCTTTTCTTGCCTGGGTGCTCAGCTCGCTCATTCTCTTCTCTCTGCGCTCCTCTTATATTCTGGTGCCGAGACCCGAAACCCAGGAGGGAAGCTCCACCGCGTCGGGGTGGGCCCCTCTCACTGTTGCAGAAACCAAGCACTACACTTGGAGAGCTGGAGAACTCAGGTTTATTACACCTGTGGGCCCAGAGGAGTTAACACGCCAAGCTCTGAGCTGCAAACAAAGGGATTACGGAGTTTTTATATACGGACAGGCATGATTAAGCAGTGTTGCGGGTTTCCAGGGGCTGGGTGATTGCAAAGAGCAGGACAAGGGTGAATGAGATAAGCTCCAGTTCCTAGTATTGGGAGTCACCAGTTTCTGAGACCTACGTGATCTAGACATTGGAAGGAGCAAGCTGAGTTACGGAGGCAGAAGGAGAAGGACGTGAAATTTTAACTTTTTATCACAAGACTCCCTCCAGTGGTCCCCTACCCTGGACCTTGCCAAGAAACTGAGACAGAGCTCTCCACTTGCCTTGCTGGACTGACATCCACACACTGACCCACATTTCATCCATAGTAACGTTCAGTTCAGTTCAGTTGCTCAGTCGTGTCTGACTCTTGGCGACCCCATGAATCGCAGCACACCAGGCCGACCTGTCCATCACCAACTCCCAGAGTTCACTCAGACTCACGCCCGTCCTGTCAGTGATGCCATCCAGCCATCTCGCCCTCTGTCGTCCCCTTCTCCTCCTGCCCCCANGGAATTGATGCTTTTGAACTGTGGTGTTGGAGAAGACTCTTGAGAGTCCCTTGGACTGCAAGGAGATCCAACCAGTCCATCCTAAAGGAGGTCAGTCCTGGGTGCTCATTGGAAGGACTGGTATTGAAGCTGAAACTCCAATACTTTGGCCACCTGATGCGAAGAGCTGACTCATTTGAAAAGACCCTGATGCTGGGAAAGATTGAAGGCGGGAGGAGAAGGGGACGACAGAGGACAG
Source organism: Neotragus moschatus (assembly GCA_006410615.1). Lineage (NCBI taxonomy): Eukaryota > Metazoa > Chordata > Mammalia > Artiodactyla > Bovidae > Neotragus > Neotragus moschatus. The sequence goes on along the minus strand of SJYA01000725.1, from coordinate 516,088 downwards.
AGGTTAGATGGCATCACCGACTCGATGCACATGGGTCTGGGTGCACTCCGGGAGTTGGTGATGGATAGGGAGGCCTGGCATGCTGCAATTCATGGGGTCGCAAAGAGTCGGACATGACCGAGTGACTGGACTGAACTGAACTCAATGCATGTGGAGCTCTTACTGGAAACTAAGTACTCCAGAGCACATGAACGATCTCATTTACCATCTATCTGATCCCTTGCCCACCTTACAAGAGAGTCAGTTATCTTCATTTTTAGAAGAAGGGACTGAAGGACTTCCATGGTGGTCCAGTGGTTAAGACTCCACACTGCAAATGCAGGGGTCCTAGGTTTGATTCCTCATCAGGGAACTAGATCCCACATGCTGCAACTAAAGATCTGCACGCCTCAACTAAGAGCTGGCACAGGCAAATAATTAAACATTTGAAAAAACAAAAACAATGTGAGGATGGAAGTTCAGAGAGGCTAAGTATCTTGCCCAAGGTCATAGAGCTAGGAAAAGTCCGAGCTAGGATTTGAGTTCCTGGGTGTGGGACTCTCAAGTCCACGTCCTCTCATGTCCGCTAGGGTGTGTTCCAGGTCACACTGGTGCGGTAAGCAGCCATCTGACTATGAGGGCTGTTAGCCTACTTGGGACGAGATCTGTCTAATTTGTCATTTGTCATGTCATCTCCTACGCCTGAAGCAGCACCAGGCGCAAATAACTCAGCAGATATTTGTGGAAATGCTTTGAACTGTGGAAGTTTGGTGAGCAAACTCACTTGCCTATTACCAACTACAACGAAGCGCTTCTGAGATGGAATCTTCAAGAGCAAAAGAACAGTCCAGTAGGTGGAAAACAGAGGGGAGGGCCCGTCCCCACTGTCTGCATTTCTGAATTGGGGTTGGGCTTGGCAGCTCTAAGGGAAGCCTTGAGGCCAGAACAGCTAAGCTTTTGGAACTTTAGGGGTCAAATGCAAATCAAGCTCAGGAATGTGGCTTACCCGCCTCCTAGCACCCACCTGCCTTCTTCCTGCTCCTGACCTTTATGATGAGCTGGGATGCCACACAACAGGCCACGAGTGTCTGCTCCCTGGGGAGCACCGGCAGGCCCTCTTTCCCAGAGCACCAGGGGAGACCCCAGGCCCCTCCTCAGGGGCCTCCTAGCCTCACCGTCTGTGCTGGCATCATCTACCAGAATGATCTCCTTCAGCAGGATGGCAGGGGTGGTGTGCAGGACGCTGTACACTGTCCGCAGCAGTGTGGACCAGGCCTCGTTGTGGAACACAATGATGACGCTGGTGGCAGGCAGTGGGGGGCAGCGCCGGAACTTCTGGTCGACACACCTGCAAGGACGAAAGTGCAGATACAGTTCGCCAGGTCCCCGGTAGTCCCAGGGCGGGGAGGGCTCTGTCCACAGATTCCTGGAAGCATTCTCTGCTCCTCGGAACCCCCCCACCTACATTCCCCTTTGGAGCTGGGAACAGCACCATGCTTCCTCCAGCTTATCCACTGTTTGCCACCTACTCTAAGTCTCTGCACAAGTGCTAACCAACCCACTCCAAAACCTGTCTCTCGGGACTTCCCTGGTGGTCTGGTGCTGAGACTCTGCACTCCCAATGCAGGGTGCTTGGGCTCGATCCCTTGTCGGGGAACTAGATTGCACGTGCTACAGCTAAGAGTTTGCATGCCATAACTGAGATATCCCTCATGCCACAACTAAGATCAAAGATCCTGTGTACAGCGACTAAGACCCAGCATGGCAAAAAACAGACAGTCCCCCCGCAAAAAACCCAAAGCCTTTTTCCTCCACCTGAGGTCCCAGAGGGAAGGTAACAAAGGGCAACTCTGACATCTGGAAAAAAGTGACTACAAATTCCATATTCAGTGAGAGGGAAAGAAAGGCTTTTTTACTCTTTACAATGAACGGTTCTACTGGAACCCATTTCCTCATGAATCCCCTATTCCGATACTATTGTCGCAAACACTTTCCTGTGACTTTTCTCTATCCTCACCCACTCCAACCACTCTGGGGCACCAGGCGGCACTGCTTCCCTTCCTGACACACCATCTCAGGGGGAGCTGGGAATGTGTCAGTGCTGGATCTCAAGGAACTGTGCGGCCTAAATCATCCTTTCTTTCTTTTAAAATAGTACTTATTTATTTGGCTGCACTGGGTCTAAGGGGCAACATACAGGATCTTTAATCTTAGTTGCAGAATATGGGATCTAGTTCCCTGACCAGGGATTGAGCCCGACCCCCCTACACTGGGAGCAGGGAGTCTCAGCCACTAGACTGCCAGGGAAGTCTCTAAAGGCCCTTTTTAAACTCCCTCTGCTGGTCAGAGAGATTTCTCAGGGGCCCTCCAGAGAAGACTCCCAGACCTCCTCCACTGGCTGCCCTCAGGCCCACTGCCCTTCTCTGTGAGGAGTCCTGGTAACTCAGGGTGGCTCCACGTTCTAGGCCTCTAATACACAGCCCTAAAGAATCATGAACCTGAAAATGCAAACTGCCATGTGTGGGCATGAATGCTCAGTGGCATCCTAGTCGTTGCGACTCCATGGACTGCAGTCCACCTCTGTCGATGGGATTCTCCAGGGAAGAATACTGGAGTGGGTTTCCATTTCCTCCTCCAGCAGATCTTCCTGACCCAAGGATGGAAGGAACCCAGGCCTCCTGCATCCCTGCATTGCAGGCAGATCCTCTGTGGCTGAGCCCCTGGGGAAGTCCCTAACTGCTATGTGAGTAAAGGCCAAAAACGGTATTCCTTTTGAGTCGGGAATGACCATGTCTACGCGAGAAAGACACAGAACCTTTGACAGGAGGCCAGGAAGAACACAGACTGAAGGCGCTACAGCTCAGAGATCTAAGAGCTGGTTCACTGCCCAGGACTGAAAGTACAAACAGGTTCAAACAATTGGTTGGAAAGGGTTCATGGCCCTGTGAGTCTTCACTGAAAGAAACCAGGAGGTGAGCAGCAATCCTCACCACCAGGGCCGCTTTCGGGAAATTTCCTTTGTTAGGAGCTCAGCGGCAGAGTCCTGCTATCTCCAGCCTCTCAGCAGAGGGCAAGGTCCCCGAGTCTGTGGGCTGCAGTCAGGCACTCCTAGTCATCCCTTGGCCCGCTGCGGTCCCCGTCAGGAGTTCCTTTTCCTGGATCCTGTCACCTTCACAGTTGTTTTTCACTCTCACAGGTCTCCCTGAGACGTTGGCCTGACCATGATGCCCTTGAATCCCAACCCCTGGGATAGTGACAATGGCCCAGGAAAAGAAATGAGGGCTTAGAGGAAACCCTTGCCCACATTCTGAAATCTCTGTCAGGGACATCCCCGGTGGTCCAGTGGTTAAGAACTTACCTTCCAATGCAGGGGATGCAGATTTGATCCCTGGCTGGGGAACTAAGTTCCCACATGCCTTGGGGCAACCAAGCTTGTATGCCACAACTGCTGAGCTGGAGCACCGCAACAAAGACCCGATGCAGCCAAATAAATAAATAAATACTGATATAAAATAAAATCCGTGTCAGCCCTTTACACTGGCTGTGGACATCCCAGCCATGCCTTTGGTAGAATCCTGTCCTCAGCCCGGAATGCGGTGCTACTTACTCAGGGGGTCGGGTGTCCGGCCCCAGGGCCCTCTGCAGGGAGATACGGTCACTGGCAAAGGCATTGAAGCAGTGCTTCTTATAGCCCTCTTCCTTTTCCTGGGTCTCCTGGGGCGTCCACTCTTTCTTCTGAAATGCTTTCCCATCTGCCCCAGGGCCATTGGGGTCCTGCGGCGGCCGTTCCCAGAATGGCTTCAGCTCAGCTGGGGTGTAGAGACCTGGGAGGCAGGACTGGTTGTGGGAGGCCAGTGTCTGCTGGGGCTCCGGAGCCCTGATCTGGAACTTGGGCATCGAGTCCCTGAGGTTGTGCACGGCCCCCAGCATGAGGTCCAGGACGTGGTCCTTCTGGCTCACCAAGGACCTCAGCCATGGCTTCTCTGTGGCCTGCTCCCTGCCGCTCACGTCCCTCTGCAGGATGAAGAGAAAGAGCACGAAGGCGCTGCCCACCATGACCAGGCGCACGGCCATGTGGCGTCTACGGAGCAGCCTCATCCTCTGGAACCGGCGGGGACCCCGGCTGAGTCAGCTCCGACTGCTGCACCTGGCCCTGGAAACAGCGCGAGGTGTCGTGGTGGCCACACCCTGGGGCCTCAGCCTGAGAAGGGGGGATGAGAAAGAGAAATGAGCCAAGGCAGGTGGAGGAAGGGAATCAGGGGATTTGCGGGTTCTTGTCCAGGCTCTGCTGCTGAATGGTGACATCACCTTAGTCCAATCACGTTACTTGTCTGCACCTAAATTGTCTCCATCCAGATAATAAGGAAAATGGACCCTGTTTCTTTTCTGCCCTAAGATTCTGACATTCATGGACCTGGAAAAACTGGAACATTGAAACGCTACATGAAGAAATCTAATCAACGTAACCACTTTTTGAAACAATCTGTCTTTTTCTAGAAAAATTTAAAATGTTCACACCCTATGACCCTTGCAATTCCTCTCCTGGTTTTATATCTCAGATAAAAATATGCCCAAAGGCATGCACAAGAACATTTCTAGTAGTACCCACAGAAAAAGGCAAAAATTAGAAATAATCCAAACGTCTATCATCATTATAATGAATAAGCAGTGTGAAATATCCACAGCACATGGACTGCACAACCGTGACAAAGAATGTACCGTTTCTACATGCCACAGCACAGATGCAAAGTTGAGTGGAAAAAAAAAAAAAACGGAAGTTTCTGAAGAGGAGGAAAGACATGGGCATAAAGGCAGATGGGGAGACTTCAAAATAAGCTTTTTTTAAAAAAGTGAATGGTGGCTGCTGGCAGCACCGCTATTCTTTATACCCTATGCATATTTTATCAATATTTTCTGTATCTACTCATATTTAATACAAAAATTAAAAACAATTTTTAAATCTAAGATTCTAATGACAGCATGTTCCAGGCAAGACCATGGCCCCGAGCATCTACCCTCATGTATGTGGTACCAGGCTCAGAGGAAGAGTGTTTGCAAAACTTTCTGTAGACAGTTCTGCAAGTATAAGGCTCATGGGTTAAGCACTAGATGCTGGTGGCAACAGACCTGCACAAATTCTAGATCTGCAGCTTCTAACAGTAATAGCACCTACCTCCTAGAGTTGTTTGTTGTAAGGATTAAGTTCAATAAAGTAACTCCTGGAAAAGCTTAGCAGTCTCTGCACCCAGTCAATGCTCAAAAAGTGTTATCGTTTTTATCAGTAGTAGCTGTGTGACCCTCCACACATGACTTAATCTCTCTAAGCCTCAACTTCCTCATCTATAAAGTGGGAGTAACTGATACCTAACCCACAGGGGGTGTGAGGATTAAGTCAGAAATAATGAATATAAAATACTCAGGCTAGTGTCTGGCACAGACCAAGCCCTCAATTATTTCTGTGGTTGTCGTTAATAAATTGCTGCTCAGTTTCCCAGAAATTATCCTCAGGCAACTGGTCTTTGGCCAAAGCCACACTCATTACTCTGTCTCACTTACAAGGAACTTCAGTTGAGCTGTGTTAGACACATGAGCTGCTGCCTGTGGAGAAGCCCAGTGTTTGGAGTCACTTGGGTCCACTTGGGGCACATCTGGCTGTCATGATGTCAAGTGGGAAGAGGGGTCACTTTGGGCAGGGGGGGAGATGTTCTCTTTTAAAACTTCAGATTCATGCATATAGCAAACAAACACTAAGTATCTGCTGTGCATAGGAAGCTGAAATGGTGCACCTACTGTAAACAGCAAGCAGGAAGTAAGCACCTTTGTGTGTAGCAAGCACATTGAATTTCTGCCTATATACAGCCACATACTGAATGCCTACCATATACATAGCAAGCATGTGCTGAGAGCCTACTGTATACAGCAAATATACCTAAGCACCTACTTCTCACAAATATGTTGAGTATCTACTGTATAGAGAAACATTTTAACTGCCTGCTGTACATAAACATGTTGAGTGTTTTTTGCAAAAAAAAAAAAAAAAAAAAGATTCAGCAGCAGCATCAAAAATCAAATAAGATTAAATCTTTTCGAGCATCTATTTTATATTAGGTATTGTCTGGGAGATAGAGGAGATTTGTTGATCCTGCCAGTATTGAGTGAATTCCTGCTTTATGCCAGGTACTCTGCCAGATGGTGGCCAGCCAGAAGGTGAGCAAGCTACACTGTGGGGAGGACCATGTGAAGCCCTGCTTTTGACAAAGGACTGTGTGCAATAGGGGCTGTTTCTCCCCCAAGTCTGGTGGCCTCCCCGACCTTGCCAGCCACACTTCTGGTAATCGTCTCCTATGCAGAGAGCACAGCATTCAAGGAGAGTACAGTCAACTGGGGGAGCCAAATTTTAAGCAGAGAGGCACCCAGCCCGTGAGAGGCATCCTCGGGAGAGAGGATGCAGTAAACTCACTGAGCTGGGGAGGGTGATGTTCGTTAAGTCCCCCTGGAGAGAAGCTTGGGCTGAGCCCTAACCCACACGTAGGAGTTGGCTGGTGACGTGAGCACATTTCAGGCAGAGGAAACAATATATAGAAAGCCCTAGATGCAGGAGACAGCATGATCCATCAGAGAACTCCAAGGAATTTGGTTTGGTGGCAGTATGAAGCCTGATGGGAGTAGCAGGTGATGGGTCTGGAGAGGTGGCTTGAAACCAAGTCATCAAAGCAAAGAGTCTGCCCTTGACCCGAGGTATGGGAAGCAGTAAAGATTAGTGGGAGCCCAACATTACAAGAGTAGTGTGACAGCTGGGGGAGGGTGTCTAGGAGATGCACCTGACTGGCAGCTGGATGACCAGTTAAGAGGAACTAGGGGCATCTGACCCAAGATAGTAGCAGTGCGGATGAGGAGGGAGGGTGTGGTGCTAGGGGAACTTCCTTGGGTGATGAGGCGGGACAGTTCATCCTAGCTGGGACACAGAGGGACACAGAGAGGTGTGAGACCACCTCTTTCCCCACCAGATTTTAAAATCTAGTTGGAGTGCTACCAAGAACTGGTGGCACTGGGTTCAGGGAGCACCGGTCCCAGGAGGGAATAGGAGCAGGAAAAAATCTATTTCTAAATACCCGTCTGCACTTCGAACCCTGACAACATTATCTATTCAAAAAGTAATACAATTCGAACTGAGTAAGAGCATAGACAAGAAGAGTACCCCGCTGGCTTGAAGAAGGCTTCAAGGAGGAAATGGAGATTCAATGTAGAGGCGCTGTCCTGTCTAGGGGTTACTGGGCTGGCTGATGCCTGAACTTGACATCTCATCAATTCTGCAGCTGCCCCAGCTAAGCACAGACCGAGCGCCGCAGAATGGGGAAGTGTTTGCTACAACAGGGTTGAACCATCTGAACGTGGCATCTCCCCTGACACTTTTCTGTCTACCTTCTGCTCCAACAAGAAAGAGAGAGCACAGTTAGCAACAAAGGCATGGTACAGGTATAACCTCGGAGTTACTGTGCAGTCAGTTCCAGACCACGGCAAGAAAGCGGGTCACACAATTTTTTGGTTTCCCAGGACATATAAAAGTTATGTTTATACCATACTGTAGTCTACTAAGTATGCAATAGCATTATGTAAAAAAAAAAAAAAAAAAAAAAAAAAAAAAAAAATTTAATGAA
>SJYA01000725.1:493469-508300 GCA_006410615.1 Neotragus moschatus | reverse complement strand
AAAAAAAAAAAAAAAAAAAAAAGTACATACTTTAATGAAAAAACAACACTTCTGGGAACATTTCAGCGATAGATTTGCTGGATATAGGGTTGCCACAAACCTTCGATTTGTAAAAAATGCTGTATCTGTGAAGCAAGACGAAGTAAAGCACAATAAAATGACATATGCCTACAAAATTTAGTTATCAGATTCTGCCAAGCGCTTAAGACTCACCTCCTCCAGGAAGGCCTCCCTGACTGACTCACTCAGAATCACCCAGGTCACTCCAACTCCCTCGTCTTGGCATTGCAGTGTGACTCACCTTTGTTCCTTTGTTCCCTCCTAAAGAGAGATTTGGGGTTAAACTGAGCTCTTCCCAGACATCTGCTCTCTCAGTCCAGCCTGGCTGTCTAAGGCTTTCTCTCTGGTGCTTGCAGTTTCTCAAGGTACTAACCACATCCTGAAATGAAACAAGACACCTGTGATTAGCCTTGGCAGTAAGGGACTCTGGTTTGTTTGCTTGGCATATAGGCAATGGGAAAGAGTCTCTTCGAAGGGACACAAAATCCAGTGTAAGTCAGAAGACTTTGACTTTAAGGATTCCTGCTCTCTGCATAGGAGACGATTACCAGAAGTGTGGCTGGCAAGGTCAGGGAGGTCACCAGACTTGGGGGAGAAAGAGGCCCTATCGCACACAGTCCTTTGTCAAGAGCAGGGCTTCACATGGTCCAGCTTCTGACTGGCCAAGAGGTCCACTGGCAAGTATGCCCAAGGCCCTCAACCACTCATTCCCTCCTGCTGCTGCTGGACTTTCATTCCCAACTCTTTCTCCTCCAGCCTCTCTTGGGATTGCAAAACATCAGACCATCTTGATTTTAGTACTGAGATACCAGAAATCCTCTTATTCTGGGAACATTTTCTAGAGTGAACAAATTGGACCTGTTTTCCTGGCCTCACCAGTCAGAATACAAATTTACCTTTTGTCATTGGTATAAGGGAACTGAGGCTTCACCCAGTCCAATGTCTATCAAACTGTTGATTGCAACTCATTACAGGACTGTGAAAGACATTTAAAGTGTTGCAAATCAGCATGGAAAAAAATTATTTAAAAGATCAGACTAGACTAGAGCAAAAAAAAACAAAACAAAACAATTACATCACAGGTAGTATGGGTAAGTATTGTTTTGTTAAAATTTCATTTTCGTTATCACACATACATATATAGAATAAGCGTACCAAAAGTCCTAGTACAATCTTATGCTTTAATAACTTTGGAAGTATAAATGCCACAGGCTTACAAAGATCATCATTTGAAAGTTTAAATTTCTTTCACCTCATTTCTATGAATTTTGAATAATAAATTATTATTTCAATGTCTGTCTCCATCCATTGAAGATAAACATTTCCTGATACAAAATTAAAATGAAAAGTTGTTATTCAAAATTCACTTAGGTGAAAGGAATCACATTTTCAAATGATGTTTTTTGTTAGTTTGTAGAATTCATACCTCTTAGGCAATTAAACTGTAAAATTTTCCTAAAGGTTAGGACTCCGCGCTTTCCCTGCTGTGGCCAGGGTTCAATCCCTGGTTGGAGAACTAAGATCCCACACAACAAAGCCTTCCTGAGACTTTTGAGATACCCTGTCACATATAAGAGGATACTAAGTTTTCTTGTAAAATGACCCCCTTCCAACTTCTACCCATTCCCCCATCCCCTCCCCTCTCCTTCCACCACCTTCCCCAGGTCCAGTCAAAAAGCCAGTGATACAGTCTAATTCCTCCATTTTATATCCTAGTTTCCTCCAAGAAACCTTCCTAGGGGTCTTGCAGAATTATATCTCTAGTTTCATCCCTTTGTGTGCGTGCTAAGTCGCTCCAGTCCTGTCTGACTCTGTGCGACCCCATGGACTGTAGCCCACCAGGCTCCTCTGCCCATGGAATTCTCCAGGCAAGAATACTGGAGTGAGTTGCCCATACCCTCCTCTGGGGGATCTTCCTGACCCAGGGGTCGAACCCGATTCTCCCATGTTTCACATCTTATAAACCCGTGTCTCTCAGGTCTCCTGCACTGGCAGGTGGGTTCTTTACCACTAGTGCCACCTGGGAAGCCCCTCACTCCCTTAGCAAACTGTTTNTTGCCCATACCCTCCTCCGGGGGATCTTCCTGACCCAGGGGTCGAACCCGATTCTCCCATGTTTCACATCTTATAAACCCGTGTCTCTCAGGTCTCCTGCACTGGCAGGTGGGTTCTTTACCACTAGTGCCACCTGGGAAGCCCCTCACTCCCTTAGCAAACTGTTTATGCTTCTACTTTGATCTTTTCACAGTCTCTCCTCTCTCACACCTTTGTGAACTGGACCAGAGAGGGCGAGTTGTTTGCAACTTTTTGTCACTTGCAAAGTTCTAGCACAAAGTTTGCATGCAGCAGGCACTCCAAAAACTCTTGTTAAATGAGATGAGACCAGTAGGGCTAACATGACCCATTTAAAGCCACAAAGGTGAGCCCTGAATGATGATGATCATTCACTGAATGATGTTTTGAATGCGTTTGTGCATGTGAGTTACACAATAGTCTGTTGCTACACACCAGTGAGCCACTTAGACTAGGTCTGTCTGAGGCCAGTACTCTTATTTGACAGCGAGGCCAGTTTGGTTAGGCGACTTCTCCTGTGTCACAAGCTCCTGGCTCCCGGGAGCAGGTGCCCATCTCTCAACTCCCAGGCACTGCTCTGCCCCCCACCATTTTACCTTCCCCTTGGGGGTCACCTGGGGGGTTTGGGGACTAGGTCTGGGTCTCCTGAACCTGGAGCAGGGCTATATTCCAGAAACTCCCTATTTCACTCAAAGACACCGCGCTTCCAACCTCTACCCATCCCCCCATCCCCTCTCCTCTCCTCCCACCGCCGTTCCCAGGCTTGCCCTCCTCCCATTCTCACCTAGGACCACAAATGCCTTAAAGATGCCACAAAAGTAGTTCCCAGGTAAAGTTTTGACTTGAGTGAGAACCAGGGTCAGCTACCCTGGCTGGCCAGGTGGCCTATTTATAACAAAGCTTCTTTCTGTTTATCTAGGGAACTGTTCACCTCCTAGAGACGTGGCAGCCAGGAAGTTAGCAGCGGCAACACCACCAACAGGGATGTTTGCTCAAGTTAGTCAGCCTGTCGCTCAATTACAGGTTTCTTGAAAAGTGATGCCTGTCGCCACTCTCACTAGGAGCAGGCAGACGACAGAGCTAACACCACCGTGGGGAGCACACAGGTCCATTTCAAGCCACTGGTTGTGGGGAGGGGGCCAAGAGGCTGTTTTGGACAAATGATTCTCTTTTTCCCTCCCGGACAGCACTTTCTCAGTTACCAAAACCAACCCAACCTGCACTTCACTTCCTGTGTTCTCCTGCTGTGAACAAAGTAGCAAATTATCTGCTCCAAACCCCTCTTTCCACCTCTGACCTTTTTGATTACAGAATGCTGGTAGGTTTTCACTTTTCCCCATCATTACCCCTTCAGAACACTTCAGCTTTCCCTCTCAACCCTAGAGCTGCAGTACTGTGGCTTTATTTTTCCAGAAAGACTCACTGAAAGTTATTTCAGTAGCAAGTCTATTAAGTTTTCTCCTGGGCTGATCTAGGTTCATCTTTTGTTTGCATAACATTTTAAGCTTTAGTTGCCCAAACACAGATTTTTTTCGTTGAAAAAAACCCAATTGAGCTTGACTCCCGCGGTGTACCTAGAATAGGCTTGGCTCATGGCAGGTGCTTAGCAAAGGTTTCTTGATCTAGCCCAAGTTTGTGAAGTTACTGAAAAATCAAAATAATACGTGAGCAACCAGGAAGTTCACCGGCTCACGGGTTTTTGTTACTAGAGGATCTCCAGTTCCTGCCAGGTCGGGCAGGGATATGTAACCGTTTCAAACTGAACCTTGAGAGTCCTTAGAACCTAGGTACGAAGAAGAACCCTAGGTGGGCATGGGCTGGGATTCCCTAATCACTGAGGAACCCTGGTGACAATTAGGTTGGGTTTGAGAGAAAGCCAGGGTCGGGGGCGGGGGAGAAAAAAGAAAAACTTGAACTGAGTCTGATCATCCATCACCTGACAGCGGGAGAGGGATGGATGGGGGTGTTTACAGAAGGGGTATACCGGAAGGCTTGCGCTCCTCTTCAGATTGAGGGGCAGGTGATGGGAGAGGACAGAACTGAAGCTTTCCCTTCTCTCTTCAGTGTACGGTGGGCTCCCAGCTGTAGGACTTCTACTCAGGGCCACTGGATACTTGACGTGCCACACCCTGAACTCAGAGTCTGGGGCCTGTCCCCTAAGCCGGCCAGCCTTCCCAGTTTCCCCATTGCAGCCAGTAGCGACGAAACCCTGGAAACTACTCTTGTCCCTACTCGACTCCCAGGCATGGAGTTTCTAAATGGGTTTCAGTGTCAGGTTCACTCCATGCACGCCCTCGGGTCCTGCTGATTCATTCTTTGCCTCCTGGATCCTCCTCTTCCTCTGCCCTTTCAAAACCATTCTCTGAGACTGTCCTCTTATGACCCAGCATCTGGAGGATCAGCAGAAGCTGCCTGCCAGCTTCCTCTGCCTCAGGCCTCTCTCTCCCTTTCACAGTCTAGAAGGGCCGTATTCATATTCCTTTCCCGCCATTTGACTGTAGCAGAAACACGGATTTGGCCGTCTGCTTCCTGTTTGCTCCTCAACCGCACTGGCTACCTCTTCCTCTTCAAAGCATTTTCCTTACGTTCTTGCTAAGCAGATCAAATGGCCAACATCCATTGAATCATCGAAAAAGCAAGAGAGTTCCAGAAAAACACCTACTTCTGCTTTATTGACTACGCCAAAGCCTTTGACTGTGTGGATCCCAACAAACTGTGGAAAATTCTTCAAGAGATGGGAATACCAGATCACCTGACCTGCCTCCTGAGAAATCTGTATGCAGGTCAAGAAGCAACAGATAGAACCAAACATGGAACAGCAGACTGCTTCCAAATTAGGAAAGGAGTACATCAAGGTTGTATATTGTCACCCTGTTTATTTAACTTATATGCAGAGTACCTCATGCAAAATGTATGGTTGGATGAAGCACAAGCTGGAATCAAGACTGCTGGGAGAAATAACCTCGACATGCAGATGACACCACCCTCATGGCAGAAACTGAAGAAGAATTAAAGAGCTTTTTGATGAAAGTGAAAGAGGAGAGTGAAAACGTTGGCTTAAAGCTCAACATTCAGAAAACTAAGATCATAGCACCTGGTCTCATCACTTCATGGCAAATAGATGGGGAAACAATGGAAACAGTGAGAAACTTTATTTTCTTGAGCTCCAAAATCACTGCAGATGGTGACTGCAGCCATGAAATCAAAAGACACTTGTTTCTTGGAAGAAAAGCTATTTTCAACCTAAACTGCATATTAAAAAGCAGAGACTACTTTGCCAACAAAGATCCATCTAGTCAAAGCTATGTTTTTTTTTTCCAGTAGTCATGTATGGATGTGAGAGTTGGAGTATAAAGAAAGCTGAGCACCAAAAAATCGATGCTTTTGAACTGTGGTGTTGGAGAAGACTCTTGAGAGTCTCTTGGACTGCAAGGAGATCCAACCAGTCAATCCTAAAGAAAATTAGTCCTGAATACTCATTGGAAGGACTGATGCTAAAGCTGAAACTCCAGTACTTTGGCCACCCGATGCGAAGAATTGACTCACTGGAAAAGACCCTGATGCTGGGAAAGATTAAAGGCAAGAGGAGAAGGGGACAACAGAGGATGAGATGGTTGGATGGCATCACCAACATGAGTTGAGTAAGCTCAGGAAGTTGGTGATGGACAGGGAAGCCTGGTGTGCTGAAGTCCATGGGGTCGCAAAGAGTCGGACACGACTGAGTGACTGAACTGAACTAAAAGCAAATTATGTTTCTTTTCTTGAATTCTTACCTGAAACTCCCCTCCTCCAAGAAGCCTTCTCAGACTAAAGTGCATCTTACTGCCATTAGTATTGGGCATATATTTTTTCCAAATGTCATGGCCCATGTTTCTTCACGCAGGACTTCCCCACTAGATTTTATAGGGGAGAGAGAACCAACAGGTCTAGACATTGGGCTGCCTAGGTTCCCTTTTCTTTCATCTTCTCAAATCTTTAAATCCTGGTCCCCAATCTTCTGCCTGTAGTATGTTTTTCCCAACTAGTTCCCCTAACCTTCCTATCGCTGCAGCATCCCTCCATCCTGAGGTATCTGGTGGTTAATTCCACGCCCTGATCTGTCTGTTGTTTTCTTCTATCCGCAGAACTGAGGGTGAGGATCGAGTTTCCTCCTTTCTTCAACTCTCTACCCAGGACTGAGGACCACGCTGCACAGGAGACCAGAGAATAACCTGACCTCCCAGGGCTCTCAGGTGCCACAAAAGAGTCTTGTAACAGTCCTTCTTCTCCCCAGACTGAGGCCATCCTTGTTCACTGGGCAAGCCTTGTACACAGCACAATTACAGCTTTGAGCTCAACACAGAGACAGGCACTGCCCTACACTTGACCTCTCATTCATTCAAACTCTCACTCTCATTCCCATCAAATGAGTAAGGGTATGTTCGGCTTTCCCAGAGAGGGGCAGAGGGCTGTACGATAAGCTGAGTTCACCCAAATCTTTGGCACAGCCACTGGGTCCTCCCAGGACAGAGAAACCCACTTTGGACCTCAGCTTCACTTCTAAGGCTGGAGATGTCAGAACCTGTCCATAAAGCCAGAGGAGGTTCAGGACAATACCAGAGCCTTTTTTTTTTTTAATATGACTGCTTACCATACCAAGGCAAGACACAGTTGTCTTTTTTCCATTTTACATATAGGGAAACTGAAGCCCATGGAGGTTTAGTAACCTGACCAAGGACACACAGCTATGAAATGGCAGAGGCAGGATTTGCTCCCAAGCCCACATCTCTCCAAAGCCCACTGTCTTAACCATAGCACCATGCTGCCTNGCAAGACACAGTTGTCTTTTTTCCATTTTACATATAGGGAAACTGAAGCCCATGGAGGTTTAGTAACCTGACCAAGGACACACAGCTATGAAATGGCAGAGGCAGGATTTGCTCCCAAGCCCACATCTCTCCAAAGCCCACTGTCTTAACCATAGCACCATGCTGCCTTGCACTTGGCTGATGCTTGGAGCTTTGACAAAGCATTTTCATATACACCTTCTCATTTGTTCCCCACCCAGGGAGTGTTTATGTGATTTGGCCAAGGTCAGACAGCTAATTTAGTGACAGAGCTGAGCCAGCTCTCCGCCTCCATTATACCCACTGCCTTGGCCCTAGGGCAAGTTGTCCCTTTGATTCCTGATTTCTGTTCTAGGCAATGGCTATATGGGCTAAGCTCAAGGTTGTACCTCCTGTTCAGGTTTCTCCCAGCTGAATTTGGGGCTGAGATGTTTCTGATCTCAGACAGTTTTTGACATGCCTCAGGGCTTCCTTTTTCAGGCCTGAGTTCTTCCAGGTGGGTAGGAGTCAGCTGTTCTGCTAAGTATAGGCAGTGATTACCAAGGATGAGGGCTTTCCAGGCAACCCGGTATTCTTCCACCAGCTCTTGACTACCTTCCCATTGACAGGCCTGCTCTGCTAACTGCTCTGGTGCCCCTGAAAGTTGTTTTGTTACCTCTGGGTGCCTAAAGTGAATGGCGCTGTTAAGGAACAGGAGGTCAGGAAGTACTTGCAATGATACTGGCTTCTGCTGGATAACTTGACACACACAGAAGTCACTCAGTCGTGCCCGACTCTTTGCGACCCCATGGATTGTAGCCCACCAGGCTCCTTGGTCCATGGGATTTTCCAGGCATGANGGAACAGGAGGTCAGGAAGTACTTGCAATGATACTGGCTTCTGCTGGATAACTTGACACACACAGAAGTCACTCAGTCGTGCCCGACTCTTTGCGACCCCATGGATTGTAGCCCACCAGGCTCCTTGGTCCATGGGATTTTCCAGGCATGAATACCAGAGTGGGTTGCCTCACTTGAACTAAAGTAAATTTCAAACCCCTCATCTTAGCTTGCACTATTGATCACACGCATTTGCCTGTCTCATCCTTTTCAGTCTTCCTGTAATGGGCAGAGATACAGCTCGTTCACCGAGAGAATGGGGCGTGGGCAGTGTACACATATCTCTGGCAAAATGAGCACAAGCCCCAGGTTCTTTGGTGTGTCCAGAGTTGTTAACCTGCAGTGTCTGCAAACTGCATTTGCAGGCCCGGCAGTGCATTGAGAGTGAATGTTGCAATGGGGTGGTTGGGTAATAGAGGGGTCTGTTTTATGCCGTGCTGGCAAATTGACACCTCACCATCCCCATACATACAGATGAGCCCTATCCTAACCTCTGCAGAGGTCAGTGTCTGGGATGACAGGCTCTGGGGGCAAGTAACAAACTATTTCTCCTTTCGGTTGGCCTGGGGTTTGGAACAAGTGACAGGAAATCAGGAAGTCGGTGACAGTCACAGTCATGAACACCCATCAGACTCCCTCCCAACAATACTGAGCACACAGTTCCTGCCCCTTAAAGGCTAAAGTCACCACAGAGAGGAATGTCTGAGCCCCTGCCCTCACCAGGAAAGCTTCTCTCGCCTGCTCACCCCTTCTGCTCAGGAGNGTCACAGTCATGAACACCCATCAGACTCCCTCCCAACAATACTGAGCACACAGTTCCTGCCCCTTAAAGGCTAAAGTCACCACAGAGAGGAATGTCTGAGCCCCTGCCCTCACCAGGAAAGCTTCTCTCGCCTGCTCACCCCTTCTGCTCAGGAGCCGTACCGCCCGGGCAGGAGGGAACCTCTCTGCAAGGTTTTCTGCAGCTGAACACAGGCGCTGGCCCAGCGCGGGGCGATGGGGGCACAGAAGGGGTGCCAGGGCATGGGTGAGGGGCAGAGGCTGCAGAGCCCTGGAGGCAGTGCAGCTCGCACCTCTCTCACCCCGCCCCTCCAGGACCCAGAGACCCCAGCTTTTCTTTCAACCTTTAAGGAAGGCGCGAAGGTGTAGGGAGTCCTACCGAGGGCGGAGCTAGAGGCCACCACGACAGATGGCCCAGCCCTGCCCTGCCCCTTCATGTCACCGTCGGGGGCGGCGAGGAAGAGGAGGAGGAGGAGGAGATCGGCAGAGGCGGGAGGTGGATGGGGGACAAGGGCTTGGGAGAAGCGAGCTCGACCGGCAGGAAGTCCCAGGAAGCAGGAGGGCTCTGGGTTCCAAGTCCAGAGAAGGGTGGCGGACTGCTTCTGCCGCTTACCTGTGGTGCCCGGGCGGAGCCGCAGCCGCGCGGCCGTGCAGCTCACCGGTTTCCCGACGGGACGTCCTAGAGGGCGGGGCCGGAGCGGGCCCTGCCCGACCGATGGGGCGCGTCCTCCCCGCCCCTCCCGGGTCAGGTGCTGGAGGCTGAGCTCCCCAGCATTACTCGGCGCGGCGGAACGCCGGCTTGCTGCGGGGCCGCCCCGGGCCCATGCACCCCGCCCCCGCCGCCACGGCTGGGAGCCCGGCTGCTCCAGCTTCTCCAGATCTCAGCAAGTTCCGGGGCCCAGTCGCCGCGGCCAGGCTCTCGGCGTCGATAAAGATTGGAGGGTCCTGGCCACCACAAAGACTACAGGAGCGTGTGCTTGGAACCGCCGCGTGCGGCGCGCGGGCTCGGTAGCCATGTGGCCGCAGCGCTCAGAGTCTGGAGGAAGAGGCTCGGGAGCAGAGAAATGCCGCCGGACAGAGAGGCACCCGGGGCCTCCGTCCCAGGTTTGCTTCTCATCGGGAGGAGTGGTCTTGACCAAATGATTCCTTCCCTTCATCCAACAATAAGAGCAGGGAATTTGCAGTGTGCCACGAACAATGCTAAGGTCTTCACGTGCCGGGTCTCAGGTAAACACTAGCCCCAGCAAATAACTACGATTATTGTCCAGAATATACACGGAAGGCGGCTGACCACACTGCTGGAGAGTGCGGCTCAAAGTAGACCAGCGGCTTCAGCATCATTTGATAAACTGTTAGAAATGTAGATTCTCAGGTCCCACTTCAGACCTAAATAATACGAAACTTGGGGGATGGGGCCCAGTAATTTGTATCTTTATAAGCCCTCCAGGTAATTCTGGTGCATTCTCAACTTTGAGAATCACTGAGCGAGTAGTGTCAGAGCTGGAATTAAAATCCAAATAAGTGAGTTCAGTCCCTAAACCCACGCTCTGACTCATTACCACCCCCACCGTCAGGCTACTCACCGGGGTTTTGTGATGTAATCTTTTGGGTCTTTGTCTCAGTAATAAAGAAGGACCACTCCAAATAGCCAATAATTTGGAAATGTTCTATGGCAGAAAATTCAACCACCAATTCTGTTTTTCTTTTGTCTTGATGTTTAAATGAATTTGTATTTCTAAGTTCATAAGACTCCGGGGGCAGGGGTGTGGGTGGGTAGATCTGAGCAAGAAGGCAATTGTGACAGGAACCTGGGGATTAACAGTTAGATGAGAGAAGTAACCTTGTTTTCTAGTCTGGAACCCCACAGTAGAACTGAGCTATTCAGAAGGAGGTCAGAGCTTCTCCAGTGATGCATTCTGGAGAGAGGAGGCCAGTGGAGCAGGGAGAAGACCTTGCCCCCTACACTAGATCAGGAAGTGGGTGAAGGATGGATGTTCCTAAAGGAGTAGAAAAGGGAGGTATCCACTCAGTCTTGGCTTCTCCCCTGTCTCCTACCAACCAAGTGGCTGAGCAATTCCCCTGCCCTCAATTCCCTTCTTTTCACGTTAGAGACTCTGGGGTTTAAAGGGACTTCCTAGGTGTCTCAGTGGTGAAGAATCCATCATCTCAGTGTGGGAGACATGGATTCGATCCCTAGGTCAGGAAGATCCCCTGGAGGAGGAAATGACAACCCACTCCAGTATTCTTACTGGGATAATAACCCCATGGACAGAGGAGCCTGGCAGGCTACACTTCATGGGGTCACAAAGAGTCGGACATGACTGAGTATGCACACATGCTGGGGTTTAAATTTCTAAAGAGACTTTATATAGCGTTTGCCTTGATCATCTGTTTTGTTTCCTGTACAGACCCTCAGGGTTCATTCTAACCTCACTGCTTCAGCTGCCACCACTGTCCCTTGCCTGATTCCACAGCTACCTTTCTCAGAATAAGGACATTTCCTGTTAAGACTGTGGGATGCTGCCCCTCATTTCTCTGTTTCTGAATGCTCGACACTCCGGTGCGGGTCTGACCCTGTGGTCTTTGCTCCGCTCTTCCTCTGACTCTGCTCTGTAACCCTCGGAGGTTGAGGCTTATTCAGAACCCACCCTGACATGAGGGTGATGGGCTAGACTGGACTCACCGCCCCAGTTCTTCCCCAGGACAGAGTTGTGACCACTGACCCCATCCCAGAATCCCCGAGAGGGTGCTGCCCAAGGAAGCAGCATCGGTCTGTGCTGCGTGCTCCACATTCCAGAAGCAAATTTCTCTTCCAGTTTTACTTTAGCTGACCCTGATTTTAAACGTGACTTTGAGTCCTCAGAACAATGAGTTGCATAATTTGGAGGCATATGTAGTAGACCGGATGTGTGACCCCACCCCTAGTGTGTCATGCCCTGACTGAGCTGTCCTCTTCTCACAGGAAGGGGAGCCACACAGGGTGGTGATGCATGGCAGGCCACTTTAAAATAGTTTTCTGTAATTGAAAATGTTATAGAGCCACCTGGTTAAAAAAAAAAAAATTCAAGCACTAGAGAAAAGTAGATAGTGAAAGATTCATTTCCGTCACTCCTCTCCAGAAATCATCTCTGCCTGCTCATGACGGAAACGTCCCATCATTGAGCTCTTCTGCAAGACAGGCCTGGATTTCCCACACCTCAACAAGCCCTGTGAATATCTTCTCTCTCTCTCTTTTTTTCCTCATATTCTTACTCTTTGGCCAGTTTAGATTCTGTTTTGGAGTATTCTGAAGTTTCACTTTTCACAACAGCGTGCTTCAGGGGGTTCCCCCCAGCAAGGCAGGAAGCGTGGTGTGGTGCACATTGATGGGAAGCCGGCAGACAAGAACAGCTCTGGGAGGCTATTGACTTCAGCCTTGGCCCCTAGCTAGTTCCTTGCACACGTGGTCCCTGGCGAGGGGACGCCCACTTCTGGGTGGGGCAGAATGTGGGAGACTTGCTGACAAGGAGGATGTGCTGCCACCACCTGGGAGGGAAAGACTGTGGAGAAGCTGTCAGGAAACTGCCTGGGAGGTCAGGAGGGAGGGCAGACCGTGCCCCTCCCCCACCCTCCGCAGGTACCCCCGTGGAAGGAACCCAACAGTCCCTTGAACCTCTGTCCCAGTTTCTTATCTATAAGGATAATGGTGCCTTAGAGGTGGTTGTGCAGGTGGAGTAGATAACTGACATGAAAATGGGATAGTTTGATTCTTCTGTTTACATCTATTTATCTCTTTTCTCCTCCTCTTTTTCATCTCATTCCCCTGGATCTGAAGAGAAACCATCAGCAATGGAGAAACAGACATAGAGCACAGACCTATGGACATGGAAGGAAGAGAGGAGGGAGAAGGGGAGATGTATGGAGAGAGTAACAGAAATTTACAATACTGTGTGTAAAATAGATGCTGCTGCTGCTGCAAAGTCGCTTCAGTCGTGTCGGNAGAAACAGACATAGAGCACAGACCTATGGACATGGAAGGAAGAGAGGAGGGAGAAGGGGAGATGTATGGAGAGAGTAACAGAAATTTACAATACTGTGTGTAAAATAGATGCTGCTGCTGCTGCAAAGTCGCTTCAGTCGTGTCGGCTCTGTGCGACCCCATAGACGGCAGCCCGCCAGGCTCCCCCGTCCCTGGGATTCTCCAGGCAAGAACACTGGAGTGGGGTGCCATTTCCTTCTCCAATGCATCAAAGGGAAAAGTGAAAATGAAGTTGCTCAGTCGTGTCCAACTCTCAGCGACCCCATGGACTGCAGCCCACCAGGCTCCTCCGTCCATGGGATTTTCTAGGCGAGACTGCTGGAGTAGATCACCATTGCCTTCTCCAGTGTAAAATAGATAGCCAATGGGAGTTTTCTGTATGACTCAGGGGACTCAAACAGGGGCTCTGTGAGAGGCTGAAGGGTGAGATGGGGAGGGAGATGGGAGAAAGGTCCAGGAGGGAGGGGACATGGGTGTACTATGGCTGATTCTTATTGATATATGACAGAAAACCACAAAATTCTGTAAAGCAATTATCCTTCAATGAAAAAAACTGTATATATACAAAAAAAATAATCCCCCTTCCAATGCAGGAGACCTGGGTTCCGTCCCTAGCTGGAGAACTAAGATACCACCTGTGGCAGACCATGAGCTGCAACGAAAGATCCCACCTGTTGCAACTAAGATCTGACACAGCCAATAAATAAATAAATACTTTTTAAAAAAGCAAGAGATGTTTTAGGAACCCAAACAGAGCTGTTCCAAGTTCTGCCATAATCACTCATGCATGACAGTTCACTCTTCTCTGGGCTTAACTTCCTCATCCATAAAAAGGCACACTATTAATCATGGTTGCATTGTTAGATTAAATAGGTAAAATGTTTAACCCAGTGCCCAGTGTACAGTAAGCACTCAATAAATGTTAGAGACCAAAGAGACTCTAAAGAGCCTCTTGATAGAAGTGGAAGAGGAGAGTGAAAAAGCTGGCTTAAAATTCAACACTCATAAAACTAAGATCATGGCATCTGGCCCCATCACTCTCCTCTTTCACCCTCATCAAGAGGCTCTTTAGTTCCTCTTTACTTTCTGCCATTAAAGTGGTGTCATCTGAATATAGGAGGTTGTTGATATTTCCCCTGGCAATTTTAATTCCAGCTTGTGAGTCATCCAGCCCAGCATTTCGAATGATGTACTCTACAAATAAATAAGCAGGATGACAATATACAGCCTTGATGTACTCCTTTCCCAATTTGGAACCAGTCCATTGTTCCACGTCTGGTTCTAACTGTTGCCTCTTGACCTGCATACAGATTTCTCAGGGGGCAGGTAAGGTGATCTGTTATTCCCATCTCTCAAAGTTTTCCGAGTTTGTTGTGATCCACATAGTCAAGGCTTTCATGTAGTAAATGAAGCAAGGTGTGTTCTCTTACTGTTGAAGTCTAGCTTGAGGAATTTCAAGCGTTACCTTACCAGTGTGTGAAGTGAGTTCAACTGTATGGTATTTTGAATATTCTTTGCCCTTCTTTGGGGATTGTAACAAAAACTGAACTTTTCCAGTCCTATGGCCACTGCTGAGTTTTCCAAATTTGCTGGCATATTGAATGCAGCATTTTAACAGCATCATCTTTCAGGATTTGAGGTAGCTCAGCTGAAATTCCATCACTTCCACTAGCTTTATTCATAGTGATGCTTTCTAAGGCCCACTTGACTTCACACTCTAGGATGTTTGGCTCTAGGTAAGTGACTACACCATTGTGGTTATCTGGGTCATTAAGATCTTTTTTTGTACAGTTCTGTGTATTCTTGCCACCTCTTCTTAATCTCTTCTGCTTCCTTTAGGTCTTTATCATTTCTGCCCTTTATTGTGCCCTTCGGACCAGATTCCTGCATCCCCGACCGGGGGACTAGAAAAACAGGAAAGGATAGGAAGGGTTAAGGAGAGGAAAGAGAGAGGGAATGGGAGAGAGGTCAATAAAGTCTCTTGTTCTTTACACAGTCAGGGTACTCTGGCCAGTTGTCCGCGTCAGGAGGAGACCAGGGACAAAATGGTCCCAGTTGCGGCCGCTGGGTCTGGTCCATTGGTAGGCAAGCTGGCCCCTGAGCACCCCAAGTGGTCAGGATGTCAGTCTCAGCGAAGAAGAGTCCCACCAGAGTCGCCATTTGTTGCAGGAAGGCGGACCTCTTTCCTCTTTCCTC
>SJYA01000725.1:470242-491316 GCA_006410615.1 Neotragus moschatus | reverse complement strand
TTTCACTATTGTGCCCATCTTTGTAGGAAATGTTCCCTTGATGTCTTTAATTTTCTTGACGAGATCTCTAGTCTTTACCATTCCATTGTTTTCCTCTGTTTCTTTGCATTGTTCACTTAAGAGGGCTTTCTTATCTCTCCTTCCTGTTCTTTGGAACTCTGCATTCAGATAGGTATATCTTTTCCTTCTTTACCCTTTGCTTCTCTTCTTTTTGGACTTCCTTGGTGGCTCAGACGGTTAAGCGCCTGTCTGCAATGCAGGAGACTTGGATTCAATCCTTGGATTGGGAAGATCCCCTGGAGAAGGAAATGGCAATCCACTCCAGTACTATTGCCTGGAAAATCCCATGGACAGAAGAGCCTGGTAGGCTACAGGTAGTCCATGGGGTCGCAAAGAGTCGGACATAACTGAGCGACTTCACTTCTCTTCTTTTCTCAGCTATTTGTAAGCCCTCTTCAGACAACCACTTTGCCTTCTTGCATTTCTTTTTCTTTGGCATGGTTTTGGTCACTGTCTCCTGTACAGTGTAATGAACCTCCATCCACAGTTCCTCAGGCGCTCTGTCTATCAGGTCTAATTCCTTAAATCTATGTGTCACTCCCACTGTATAATCTCAAGGGATTTGACTTAGGTCATATCTGAATGGTCTAGAGGTTTCCCCTATTTTCTTCAATTTCAGTCTGAATTTTGCAATAAGGAGCTCATGATTTGAACCACAGTCAGGTCCCAGACTTGTTTTTGCTGACTGTTTAGAGCTTCTCCATCTTCAGCTGCAAAGAATAGAATCAGTCTGATTTCGGTGTTGACCATCTGGTGATGTCCATGTGTAGAGTCATCTCTTGTGTTGTTGGAAGAGGATTTTGCTATGACCAGTGCATTCTCTTGGTATATATAATGTAGTATTTAAAACATCAAGAGACTTACCTGGTGGTGAAGTGGCTAAGACTCAGTCCTCCCAATGCATGGGGCCTGGGTTTGATCCCAGGTCAGGGAACTAGATCCCACATGCTGCAAATAAAGACTTCTTATTCCTCAACAAAGATGGAAGATCCCATGTGCTGCACCTGAGAGCCAGTGCAGTCAAAATAAATAAATAAATAAAATTTTTTAAGTAAAAAAAGAATCAAAATTAATCAAAAATATCTATGATGAACAAAATGTGAACAATTTAAAATAATGAGTAGTGCTTGGAGCCTAAGCCTGAGCCATGTTGGAGCCTGAGGTAAAAGAAAAAAATGTGCACACTCTATATCCATGGTTTTTTTTTCTATTAATTTTATTGGTTTTCCATTAGGCTTGTGAGATCTTAGTTCCCTGACCAGGGATCAAACCTGGGTCCTTGGCAGTGAGAGCATTGAGTCCTAACCACAGGGCTGCTACATAATTCCCTATCCACACTTGTCTGTATTTTAAAAATGTTTATTTTTTCTAGCATGTTAAATTAATGAAAAAATAGTAAAAATAATGAAAAGTATACTAAACCTCACAATATTATTTTATTTANTGTGAGATCTTAGTTCCCTGACCAGGGATCAAACCTGGGTCCTTGGCAGTGAGAGCACTGAGTCCTAACCACAGGGCTGCTACATAATTCCCTATCCACACTTGTCTGTATTTTAAAAATGTTTATTTTTTCTAGCATGTTAAATTAATGAAAAAATAGTAAAAATAATGAAAAGTATACTAAACCTCACAATATTATTTTATTTATACATTGCTATGATTTTACTTCAGTTCAGTTCAGTCGCTCAGTTGTGTCCGACTCTTTGCGACCCCATGGACTGCAGCACGCTGGGCTTCCCCGTCCATTACCAACTCCTGGAGCTTACTCAAACACATGTCTATTGAGTCGATGATGCTAATTTTACTTCAGCTTAAGTTAATCAAAATGTATTTAAGATCATCACTTGACCAAGATAAATTGTTAAACATGGCAGTCTCAACTGAAAATGAAACAAATGAAGAATTAGATTTGAAAAGAATCACTGAAGAGTGTGCTTGCATTAAAGCCAATTTCCTTTCTCCTCAGGCTCCAGTATGGCTCAGCATGGCGCTGCTCTGGGGTCTGGACAAAGAACCTGAAGAGAATAAAAGAGGGAACAAGAAAAAGGAGGAGGGTTAGAAGAGTGAGAGGGTCAGTAATGTTTATTTTTTTCCCTAATTGCCAAATATCCTATTTATAAAAAGCACAGAAAATCACAAGAAAATAAACTACCCATTATTTGACACCTAGAGATAACCACTGCTATTCACTTGGTGTAGTATGTTCTATTTTTTCTATGTAAATATAATCATACATAACAGTCAGTCCAGTTCAGTCGCNGGGCAGGAGAAGGGGACGACCAAGGATGAGATGGCTGGATGGCATCACTGACTGGATGGACATGAGTCTGAGTGAACTCTGGGAGTTGGTGATGGACAGGGAGGCCTGACATGCTGTGGTTCATGGGGTCGCAAAGAGTTGAACACGATTGAGCAACTGAACTGAACTGTCTAGCCCCGTTTGCTGCAGAAAACGCTGGCCTTTTTATCCTTGGTGAAAACAAGTACAATGTATCACAGGAAGAAGCCCCCCTACTCTAGGAAGGAGTAGGCATCTCCTTATTGCTGTCTTCTGGAGTGAGCGCTGTCAGTGCTATCCCCAGTTTCATATGTGAGCAGTTGGTAAACATAGCAGATCCCCAGATCACAGTGACTCCTGGGTCTGAGCACTTTGCCATGACTTTCTGCGATTCTCTCCATTTGTTCAGGTCCTTGTTTTATAGTCCTCAGAAAAGTTTTCTGATTTTCTCCCTCTCCTTCCCTCCAATCTGCACAGTTCTTATTAAAACTATTCCTTGGTATTATTATTATTATTATTTTGGTTGCTGTTGTAAATATTACCTATTCTAAGTGACTCTTGGCCCATTTTTTCTTTTTCCTTTTCTTTTTGGCCATGCTGCATGGCTTTTGGGATCTTCGTTCCCTGACCAGGGATTGAACCCAGGCCCTCAGCCATGAGATTGGTGGGTCCTAACCACTGGACCACAGGGAACTCCTCCATTTTTCTATAACTGAAGCCTCCTTATATCATACAATGAATAATGTTTCTTCCCCTGGGAAACACAAGGGGTTGGCACACTATGACTAAGGACATTTCTACTTAAATCACACATGATTTTCTTCTCAAAAGCACTGGAGATGCCCAAAATCTGTGTGTACCTTAGTAATTGTGGAGAATAGAACATCTAAATGCTTGCAAGATTTTGCTATGAGAACTCTTTCTGCCACACATTATATCTTATTATTTAATAATTCTTTTTCTTAAAATAGAAAGAGGGGCTTCCCTGGTGGTCCAGTGATTAAGAATCTGCCTTGCAATGCAAGTGACATGGATTCAACACCTAGTCTAGGGAAGATCCCACATGTGGTAGAGTAAACCCATGCACCACAACTACTGAAGCTTACACATCTTCATCCTGTGCTCTGAAATGAGAAGCTGCTACAACAGGAAACCTGCACGCTGCAATTAGAGAGTAGCCCCCACTCGCCACAGCTAGAGAAAAGGCTGTGTGCAGAACGAAGACCCAGCACAGCCAAAAGTAACATAACATATAAGCAAATAAAAAGGAAGAAAGAGATGTGCTCATTGAACCTTCTGAAACTGAAGTAATTAGGTCTCAACCTGAAAAAAATATAGAAATAAACTCTCCACCAGAGCAAATTTTCCCCCAGTTCAGTTCAGTCACCCAGTCCTGTCTGACTCTTTGCAGTCCCATGAACTGCAGCACATCAGGCTTCCCTGTTCATCACCAGCTCTCAGAGCTTACTCAAACTCATGTCCATCAAGTCAGTGATGCCATCCAACCATCTCATCGTCTCCTTCTCCTCCTGCCTTCAATCTGTCCCAGCATCAGGGTCTTTTCCAANCACCACAACTACTGAAGCTTACACATCTTCATCCTGTGCTCTGAAATGAGAAGCTGCTACAACAGGAAACCTGCACGCTGCAATTAGAGAGTAGCCCCCACTCGCCACAGCTAGAGAAAAGGCTGTGTGCAGAACGAAGACCCAGCACAGCCAAAAGTAACATAACATATAAGCAAATAAAAAGGAAGAAAGAGATGTGCTCATTGAACCTTCTGAAACTGAAGTAATTAGGTCTCAACCTGAAAAAAATATAGAAATAAACTCTCCACCAGAGCAAATTTTCCCCCAGTTCAGTTCAGTCACCCAGTCCTGTCTGACTCTTTGCAGTCCCATGAACTGCAGCACATCAGGCTTCCCTGTTCATCACCAGCTCTCAGAGCTTACTCAAACTCATGTCCATCAAGTCAGTGATGCCATCCAACCATCTCATCGTCTCCTTCTCCTCCTGCCTTCAATCTGTCCCAGCATCAGGGTCTTTTCCAATAAGTCAGTTCTTTGCATCAGGTGGCCAGAGTATTGGAGTTTCAGCTTCAGCATCAGTCCTTCCAATGAATATTCAAGACTGATTTCCTTTAGGATAAACTGGTTGGATCTTCTTGCAGTCCAAGGGACTCTCAAGAGTCTTCTCCGACACCAAAGTTCAAAAGCATCAATTGTTTGGTGCTCAGCTTTCTTTAGTCCAACTATCACATCCATACATGACCAATGGAAAAACCATAGCTTTGACTAGTTGGACCTTTGTTGGCAAAGTAATGTCTCTGCTTTTTAATATGCTATCAGAACATGTTAAAGCTATGACTGGTCTTCCAAGGAACAAGGCTCTTTTAATTTCATGGCTGCACTCACCATCTGCAGTGATTTTGGAGCCCAAGAAAATAAAGTCTCTCTGTTTCCATTGTTTCTTCATCTGCTATTTACCCCTAAAAAAAATAGAGGAGGCTCCTATCTTCTAAGACATTTGAAGAAACAGTAGATGTCATTAGAAAGTGTTGAAATCTATCCGATAGCACTAGAATATTGTTTAATATTATTTCATATAGAAAGTAAAGGAGAAGTGATAGAATAACTCAATGTATTTCTTAACGTTCTGACTTTTTTAATGTCCTCTTTATGTCCTGAAGTTTTTGCCTCACTGCTTCTTAATTCAAATGGAAACTTTTTTATTTTCTGTAGGTAACATGCATATTACCTCGGCACAACGATCAAAAGTTCACAAGTATAGTAAACTACTCCCATTCCTGGTTACCTAGTTTTCCTCCCAGGAGCAGACACTCTTACTAGTTTATTTTGATTCTTTTTAGAAACATAGCGCAGAGAAGGAGTCATCCTGATTTTAGCAAGTACCATAAATGGTAACTTTTTCATTATATTATCTGAAGAGGTTAAAGTTATTTTAAAAGCAATCAACTTATTGAGCTTTCTCTGTGGTTCTGATAGATTTCCAGTGGACTCTCTTGGCTTTTCTAAGTAGATAGAATATCAACAGCATAGGGTTTTTGCAAAGTGAAAACAGTTTTGGAGTGAGACCTGGGATTGAATCTTGGCTCTGTCTGATTGAATTAAACAATTCAGTCGCTCAGTCATGTCCGACTCTTTGAGACCCCGTGAACCGCAGCACGCCAGGCCTCCCTGTCCATCAGTAACTCACGGAGTAACCTTTAAAAAATGTTGGCACTCTGCAGCGGCAGCCCGTAAGTGCAGAGTGGGCCTTCCCTCCAGGTGCGGTGGGCAGAGTGGGCAGAGGCCACACCCTACCAAGTGCTGCTCCTCTGCCCTCTCCTGGGTTTGTTTTCCCTGAATCTGCAGATACGTCCGGAGGGCTTTGATCTCAGGGATTTCTAAACACTCAGCCATCAGCAGAGACTGAAGGGGAAGCCCTATACTAATACAATCATCTTTTTCTTCTCCCTGAATGGACTGTGTGTTATATTTGCCGAGAGCAGATTAAAATAGATTTTACTATTTGAAATCATGGATTTATAGCTCTTTAAAGAGTTGCTGATTATCAGCAAAGTCTACAACCCCACCCCACCTGCAATGTAACAGTGGGAAAAAAACAGTCCTGCGCAGTGGGAATGTGTAAATGTTTTCTGTGGGACCTACTGCCAGACAGGAAGATGGTGGTATTTGGTGAGGAGTGATACTAAGAAACACCTATAGCTAGTGAGGAAAAAACCCACATTCTTACTTACTCGTAGAATTTTATCCGTTTGAAGGGATGCCCCAGAACATCTCTGATCCCTTGTTGTGCTCCATGGAGATGAGTGGGGATGTAGATTACCTCGTTTATTTACATCACATAATTTCAGCAGGACCTTTGAGGAGCCTGAATGCACTCCTTTATATCTGACGCTACCAGGAAAAGACAGACTTGAGTGTGTGCCTTGATGGAAGTGCATTCCTCCAGACTGCAGTAAGATGGGACAGCCTTCTATAGTCCTAACAAGGGGTGAGCTCAAACTTTGAAAGGATATTGGCTCTGCTTATTAATTATCAGCTTTCCAGGTGACTTGGTGGTAAAGACTCTGCCTGCCAATGTAGGAGACTCTGGAGAAGTATTCTGGGTCGGGAAGATGCCCTCAAGGAGGAAATGGCAACTCACTCCGGTATTCTTGCCTGGGAAGTCCCATGGACTGAGGAGCCTGGCAGGCTCCATGGGTGGACATGACTGAGCAGATGATCATACACACAACATACGTTCATTATCAAGACTTAAAATATCCTGGGGTTCAGCTGTTACAAGAGGTTTATGGAAGACCATTCCAGGCTTGCCGAACTACCAAGTGACTTAGTAGGTACAAACAAGGATGTCTTAAAAATAGAAGGAGAAGCCCCACCGGAGCACCCTGGACACACTTTTAGAACCCTGATGGGCTCTGTAAAGTGTTATCCTGCCCTGGCTTCAGTACCCTGAGGAGCCCACAGGTACTTAATTTGAAGGCTGTAGTGGTCAGGGTATTTGACCTCCTGGCATTTTTGCCATCAGTTTAAGTTCAATATGGTGATTTCCTTGCCAGTGATGGGCAAAGAAAGGTGTTTGCTGGGGGCCTCCAAGACAGCTTTCATTCCTTCGAAAGAATAAGATACCCCCTCAAAAGCCTGAGAACAAAGCTCTCGGTGACAGGGTGGAGCAGAATTTGGACGACAGAACCTGGGCCACCACTGGCACTGTTGAGCTAGAGCTTATATTTCTCACGGGGTCCTTCCCATCCTGGCATCTGTTATGTGAGACACCTCAGTGGACCGTTTTGGAGCCAAGGGCCAAGTATGGGGAACCAGTCCAAAGGGACCCATACCTCCTCTTAAGGGCATTCAGATTTTGCTTTGAGTGTAGAAAAAGTAGAATTTTCTACAGAACCTGGAAAGCAACAGTGAAAACGATCCTACCTGGGGAGTTAGAGAACGTCAGAGCCAATCTGATCCTCATCTTTTAAGTCCCACGGTTGAGAAATTCATGTCTGAATGGGAGCCTTAGCCCGCTGCCCAGAGGTCTCAGAGGAGACCTCACAGAGGAGGAAAACCCTGGAGCTGGGGCTATGCACTTCTTGCCTTTGGCACCGGAGAGTAGGAGCCCAGGGAATGTTCTGGACGCCTCATCCTTTCTTCACATGGTTACCCCACAGCCAGATGCTATGAGGATGGCACATTCTACCCTATGGCCTGGGAGGCCCTGATAGAACTCCCCATAATCAAAGAAGAGGCTTGGAGAGTATCGGCAGAGGGTCCCTCAGTTGGCTGCTGGTCTGTAATCATGGGCAAATTGTTCAACCTCGGTTTTCTCTCTCTCTCTTTTTTTTCTGGCCATGACATACTGCTTGTGGGATCTTAGTTCCCCAACCAGGGATAGAACCCGTGCCCTCTGCGGTGGAAGCATGGAGTCCTAAACACTGGACTGCCTGGGAAGTCCCTCAGTTTTCTCGCTTGGAAAAGAAGATATTGGACTGGGTTTGTTGTGGAGTTTGATGAGATAAAGTATGTAAATCATTCGTCCTCAGAATATAATGTTAATAACTTTCCTGATGGGCTTCTCCGGTGGCGCTAGAGGTAAAGAACCTGCCTGCCAGCACAGGAGACAGAAGAAACCCAGGTTCCATCCCTGGGTCGGGAAGCTCCCCTGGAGGAGGGCATGGCAACCCACTCCAGTATTCTTGCCTGGAGAATCCCTTGGACAGAGGAGCCTGGAAGGCTACAGTCCATGGGGTCACAAAGAGTCAGACACGGCTGAAGGGACTTAACACACACACACAAATGGCTTTAACTCCTCTGGAAGCTTTGCTGAGTCATTTTCAGCCTTTGTGCAGGAGCCTTGCTGCTAGTTGGTGGGCTTGGGTGACTGGTGTTTGGTCTGGGTTTCAAGGCTGGGCAAGAATGACTCCTTGGCTCCTGCTCAAATTCCTTTCATTTTGGTTTGGTCCTCGAGCAGCTGAAAGCAGTGCAAGGGATAGAAATGGGGAAGGACACATTCAGGCGGCTGGCTGCTGCCCCCGTGTCTTCCTGGATTAGTTCCCCACGCTTGGTGGCGTTGGCAGCTGTGGGGAGAAGGAAGTGTGCTGGCAAGGAGGACTGCGGAACTGCAGGTTGGCTGCCTCTGACTCCAGCTGCGTCACACCCGGAAACAATAAAAGACTGCATAAGACAATCATTCTGTTACTCAAGCCAGGTGTCCTGGGTCTAAAGTCCAAGCCTTGAAATTCTCCCTGGATCAGCCTTGGGGCAGTCTGTCTCCCTTTATCTGTCCATGAGCTGCAGGCAGGTGGTTGTGTGTGTTAGTCGCTGCATTCATTTCTGACTCTTTGTGACCCCATGGACTATAGTCCACCAGGCTCCTCTATCCATGGGATTCTCCAGGCAAGGATACTGGAGTGGGTTGCTATTTCCCTCTCCAAGGGATCTTCCCAAACCAGGGATCGAACTCTGGTCTCCTGTATTGCAGGCAGATTCTTTACAGTCTGAGCATGCGGTTGTTAGCCTGTAAAGAGCCTGCTGAGTTGTGAGCAGGCCCCCCTTCCTCGGGTAGATAAAGACCTGTGTCAGGGCACGACTTGGCAAGCTAAGGTGAAGCAGGGCACAAGTTGTAAGGCCACCTGGGCAGCCATGGAGCTCCCGCCTCTGTCCAGAGCCTGCCTCAGTGATTGCTCCTAGAGGCAGGTGAAGGGACTTCACTGTGGGTGAAGCCAGACTCGGGCAAACTCTAAGAATCTCCCCCATAGCAGCCGTTGCTGGGTCTAAGAGTAGACCCAGATCTGACGTTGGGAGCAGCATGGAGGAACCTGATGACCACCTTGGACTGGAGCTGCCTGCTGAACATGCACTTGTTAGTCTGTGAGGCTGACTCCTGACCAAATGCAGGGGAGACTGGGGAGCCTGACTGTGGACAGGAACAGATGGTGATCGGGACAGGGCCGGTCAAGCGGAAAGGACCGGCTAACCCTAGCCTTTGATTCTTAGTCCCATGAGTTCAGACCAGGCCCACCTCACTCCCCAGCACCAAGGGTGGACCCATGATGTGCACATTTATGTATAGGTATGTCATACCCATGTGCAGAGATCCTCTGGCCACTGTGATTGGTTTAGGGTTCAGCACATTACCCAAGCCAGGCTACCCAGAGCCTTCCCTGATATATTTCCTGGAACCAGCATAAAAGAGATGGGCTGCCCCAGGCCCATACTTCTGATCCCCCACCCCACATGATCACTGATGGAATCATTAGTTGGGAAGTTGATGTGAGTTCAGAGCAGCTAGTGGCCATTTTTGCTGTTACACGAGGATGGACAGACAAACTGAGCATGAAGCTGATACTCAGAAAGCAGGCAGTGAAAGTAAAGCACGGAGGAAACAGTTTATTCCTAGATTTCTCCCTTCCACGTTCTTATTTTCCCCTTTTCCTCTCTGTTTTTCCTTTGCTTTCTTTCCCTGCATCCCTCTCTTCCTTCCTTCATACTTTCCTGCCTTCTTGTTTTGGTTGAAAATTTTATTTTAAAAAATAATGTTATTTATTTATTTTTGGCTGTGCTGAGTCTTCGCTGCAGCGCAGGCTTATCTCTAGTTGCAGAGAGCTGAGGCTACTCTCTGGTTGCTGTGCATGGGCTTCTCATTGCAGTGGCTTCTCTGGTTGTGGAGCTCAGGCTCTAGGGTGCTTGGGCTTCAGCAGTTGCAGCTTGTGAGCTCAGTAGTTGCGGCTCCCAGGCTCTAGAGCACAGGCTCAATAGTTGTGGCACACGGGCTTAGTTGCTCTGCTGGATGTGGGATCCTCCCGAATCAGGGACTGAATCCGTGTCTCCTGCATTGGCAGGTGGATTCTTTACTGCTGAGCCCCAAGGAAGCCCTGGTTGAAAATTCTTTGGGTATGTTTTTGTTACTTGCAACCCAAAGAATCTGACCAATAAGCCATATGACACACTGAATTAATTTACTGCCACGGGGGAGCAGTAAAAGGGCTGTGTGTGTTTGTTTAAACACAAGCCTGGAAGAGAGGAACTTCGAAGAACAACTTAGGAGATGACACTTTTGAGTCTCCAAAGAGCGGAGGAACAAAGCTGAGTGGTAACTTGTAGGGTGAGGCATTTATTGGATTGGGAGGGATGGGCCACTCTCTAGGCTTTATCCCGTGAGCTACCCTTTGAACCAGACAGTTTCCCAGATAGGACTTGGAGATAGCTGGAAGACCAGGGAACTGGAGGGCTTCTGCTTGGGAGACCTCCCCGAGACTAGAGAGACAAGGGGCTGTTGCAGTCTGGCCTACCTCCCAGGCCCTCGGGGTATGGCATGCCTCAGGACCCGTTAGTGCTTAGCGAGTTGGAGAGGTCGCCATTTCTCCACGTCATTACAAACTTGGGTCCAGGCCTGCTGATGCTCTGCGGCCAACTGTGTCCCCCATGTTTGCTTCGGAGAAATCGTACCAAATTCCCTAGTGAGGTCTTCCCTGCTGAATATAAAGAGTGCCCCTGCAACCTTCCTTTGTGCAAATTTTTGGCCATTTTCCTAGGGTTACCTGCTCGAAGTGGAATTGCTGAGTCAGAGGCTATGAATATTATTAAGGTTTTTGATTCTTATTCCGGGAGGCACTATTATCCATTACTAGAAAGAGAGATGTAAAAGTCCCCACTCTTGTCGGTTAGGAGACAGCTAATGGTTAAGTAACTAGTGTAAGAGGGGACCTGTTTTTCAAACAGAGCCATATCATAATGTCTGTAATAAATCGAATTAGATCATAAAAGGTGGTGTGAGTGCAGCAGATCACACAGCATTAAACAAATTGGACTGCCTGGTTCCCTGGAGATACTCAGGTCAGAAAGCAGCAGACAGATGTAACGGGGTTATCAATGTGCTTCCCTGAGAGGAGGAAGCAGGGGCAGCAAAAGCTGAAGTTGTGTTTACTGAAGGTGACTTCTGTGTAATTGGGGTTAGGACCATCGGAGGGCAAAGAACAAGCATTTCTCTTTCAGGGAGCTCTTTGTTTAATGAGAGCGATCACCAGCTACAAATCAAATTATCCCAGGAGGGAGATTTTGCCCTGGAATAAGCCGTAATGTTCTAACGTTTGGTCCACAGTTGGGATGGTTAATGCATATGGAAGCTTCATGGAAGCTGTAAAGCGTCGCTGGTGTGGGCTGCAGTGTTGGGCCCTAGGGAGTCAGAGATGAAAGACTTGGTCCTTATCTGTAAGGAGGTCACAGTCCGTTGAATGAATCTTCTAGAATGAGCTGTAGTGTAATAGAGGAATGTGTGGAGGAGGTCCAGGATGGCACAAAAGAGGGAGTGATTATCTTACCTGCTGGAGGAGAAGGTGAGGTGACCTGGTTTTGCAAGGAATGAGTAGAGGATTGCCAAGCGGGCAAGTGGGGGGAGGCACAGGTGGAGGGAGGGGCATCCATGTGACGTGCAAATACGCCCCAGCTCGTCCCCAGAATTTAGTGCTCTAGATCCTGCCAGAGCAGATTCAGAAGCTTAGCCTGGGGCTCTCTGAGGCTCCTCTCTCTCCCCAGCATCCCTGTGGTCACTGGTGTTGATCCAGGCTCAGCAGCCAGCTTGTTGCAAAGGGGGCGAAAGTTAATAAGGAACCAGCCCAGGCCAGCCGGTCCTCAGGGCAAAATCGGAGGCATGAGGAAGGGTGCTGGAGCGATGTCTTGCCCTGAGAAGGCATCATCCTTGCCCTCCTGGGTGGACCAGTCAGAATTTCCTGTTTAAAACTCTTGGTTTTTCTACCTGGCCCCTTCCAGCTGGCACACAGCCTCCTGCCCTAGGAGTGTAGAGTGCAGATTCTAATCCTAGATGTCTGTATCTGTTTCCTACAGCTGCTATGATAAAGCACCATACACTGAGTGGCTTAAAACAGAAATTTATTGTCTTATGATTCTGGAGAAATCTGCAGGGCCATGCTCCCTCTAAAACCTGTAGGGGACCCTTCCTTGCCTCTTAGCTTCTGGTGGCTTATCATCCGTCTTTGACATTCTCTGGACCAGAGACACATCATTCCAATCCTCCATCCTCACATGGAGTTCTCCCTGTGTCCTTCTGTGTCTTTGCATGGTTGTCACCTTTTTAAAGTCTTTTATAAATTTGTTACAATATTGCTTCTGTTTTATGTTTTGGTTTTTTGGCCACCAGGCATGTGGGAACTTAGCTCCTGGAGCAGGAATTGAACCGGCACCCACTGCAATGGAAGGCAAAGGCTTAACCACTGGATTGTCAGGGGACTCCTGGCTGTCACTTTATAAGGACACCGATCACACTGGGTTAGGTGCCTGCTATACTCCAGTGTGGGCTTCCCAGGTGACTCTAGTGGGAAGAACCTGCCTGCTAACACAGGAGATATAAGAGACGTGGGTTCGATCCCTGGGTTGGGAAGATCCCCTGGAGGCGGGCATAGCAACCCACTCTAGTAGTCTTGCCTGGAGAAGTCCTTGGACAGAGGAGCCTGGCAGGCTACAGTCCATTGGGTCGCACAGAGTCAGACACGACTGAAGCGACTTAGCCAGACATGTGCGCTAGTCCAGTAGCACTTTCCTGGTGGCTCAGTGGTAAAGAATCCACCTCCAGTGCAGGAAACACAGGTTTGATCCCTGGGTCAGGAAGATCTCCTGGAGAAGGAAATGGCAACCCACCCCAGTATTCTTGCCTGGGAAATCTCATGGACAGTGGAGCCTGGTGGGCTAGAGTCTATGTGGTTGCAAAAGAGTCGGACATGACTTAGCCACTACACAGCTACTCCAATGTAACCTCATCTTAATGACCATCTATTTCAAATGAAGTCGCTTTCTGAGGTAATAGGGCTTAGGACTTCAACATAGCTTTTTGTTGCTCTAGGGGTGGGGGCATAATTTAATCTGTAACAGCATCTCTCAGACACATCAGAAAGCCTGCGGAGGGCAAGGAAGGCCTGCCAGCTCCCAGGGCACTGAAGTGCCTCCCACTCAGGGGTGATACTCCGGGAACACAGTGTTCACGTCTTTCTGCTTAAAGACCCAAGGCTGCCTGGGGTTGTGGCTGCAGGTGTGGGTTCCCGGAAGCTGGGGCTCTGCCACACCACAATGATGCTGGGTCTGGAGAAGCTTGTATAGTTGAGCCCCTGTCGAGGGAGCCACTTTGGGGCTTGCTCACAGCCATTCTTCAGGGAAAGAGGCTCCCAGTGTAATGTCCAGACCTTTTCCCTTCCAGAACAGGTTAAGATGTGAGGAACAGATGTAATTGTGACCCAGTTTTTTTTTCCTCCAGAACTTTCCTGGATATTTTTATTTTCCCATTAAAGAAATAAACCTTGTTGGTAGTTTTATTATGATATCCTGAAACTTACAGATGAATAAAAAGGAAGATTAATAGTTTTAATAAAATTGAGTTTTCTCTGCGAGATGCAGATGTGCCTTTCAGTTTACTCCAGACTTCTTTCGTGCCGCTCAGTAACAGTTTTCATGTCGTTCTTGCATGTTACTCGTCTGCTCAGTTTTTTCATCTCTATTTATGACTGTAATGGGAATTTATTCTCTCATTCTGTTACCTAATCAGCTGTGCTTAGTGTTATAGGAAAGCTATTGATTTTTGCATGGTAATCTTGTACCAAGACACATTTCCAGTGTCTTTTTAGGAAGTAATTATTTATTTGGCTGTGCCGGGTCTCAGTTGTGAAGCCCAGGCTTAGTTGCTTCATGGCATGTGGGATCTTCCCAGACCAGGAACTGAACTGGTGTCCCTTGAATTTCAAGGCAGATTCTTAACCACTGGACTACCAGGGAAGCCCTTCGTAGAATTCTAGATGATGGCCATTCTGACCGGTATGAACTGATGCCTCATTGTAGCACTGATTTGCATTTCTCCAATAATTAGCAATATTGAGCATCTTTTCACATACCTGTTGGCCTGTCTTCTTTGAAGAAAAGTCTGTTCATTTCCAAGGCAAACCGTACAATGTCACAGTAATCCTAGTGTATGTCCTGACCAGTAATGCTGAAGAAGCTGAAGTTCTATGAAGAACTATAAGATCTTCTAGAATTAATACCCAAAATAGAAGTCCTTTTCATTATAAGGGACTGAAATTCAAATGTAGGAAGTCAAGAGATACCTGGAGTAACAGGCAAATTTGGCCTTAGAGTGCAAAATGAAGCAGGTCAAAGGCTAATGGAATTTTGCCAAGAGAATGCACTGGTCATAGCAAACACCCTCTTTCAACAACACAAGAGAAGACTCTACATGGACATCATCAGATGGTCAATACCAAAATCAGATTGATTATATTCTTTGCAGCCAAAGATGGAGAAGGTCTATACAGTCAGCAAAAACAAGACCGGGAGCTGACTATGGCTCAGATCATGAACTCCTTATTGCCAAATTCAGACTGAACTTGAAGAAAGTAGGGGGAACCACTAGACCATTCAATTATGACCTAAATCAAATCCCTTAAGATTATACAGTGGAAGAGACGAATAGATTCAAGGGATTAGATCTGATAGAGTGCTTGAAGAACTATGGATGAAGGTTCATGACACTGTACAAGAGACAGGGATCAAGACCATCCCCCAAAAAAAGAAACGCAAAAAGGCAAATGGTTGTCTGAAGAGGCCTTACAAATAGCTGATAAAAGAAGAGAAGCTCAAGGCAAA
Organism: Neotragus moschatus; assembly: GCA_006410615.1. Taxonomy (NCBI): domain Eukaryota; kingdom Metazoa; phylum Chordata; class Mammalia; order Artiodactyla; family Bovidae; genus Neotragus; species Neotragus moschatus. Next base: position 476,313 of record SJYA01000725.1, on the reverse strand, counting down.
GGAGAAAAGGAAAAATATACCCATTTGAATGCAGAGTTCCAAAACATAGCAAGGAGAGATAAGAAAGCTTTCCTCAGTGATCAGTGCAAAGAAATAGAAGAAAACAACAGAATGGGAAAGACTAGAGATCTCTTCGAGAAAATTAGAGATGCCAACAGAACATTTCATGCAAAGATGGGCACAATAAAGGACAGAAATGGTATGGATCTAACAGAAGCAGAAATTATTAAGAAGAGATGGCAAGAATGCACAGAAGAATTATACAAAAAAGATCTTAATGACCCAGATAACCATGATGGTGTGACCACTCATCTAGAGCCAGACATCCTGGAATGCTAAGTCAAGTGGGCCTTAGGAAGTATCACTATGAACAAAGCTAGAGGAGGTGATGGAATTCTAGCTGAACTATTTCAAACCCTAAAAGATGATGCTGTGAAAGTGCTGCACTCAATATGCCAGCAAATTTGGAATACTTAGCAGTGGCCACAGGACTGGAAAAAGTCAGTTTTCATTCCAATCCCAAAGAAAGGCAACACCAAAGAATGCTCAAACTATTGCACAATTGCACTCATCTCACACGCTAGCAAAGTAATGCTCAAGATTCTTCAAGCCAGGCTTCAACAGTATGTGAACCGTGAACTTACAGGTGTTCAAGATGGATTTAGAAAAGGCAGAGAACAGAGATCTGAACCAGAAATCAAATTGCCAACATCTGTTGGATCGTTTAAAAAGCAAGAGAGTTCCAGAAAAAAGTCTATTTCTGCTTTATTGACTATGACAAAGCCTTTGACTGTATGGGTCACAACAAACTGTGGAAAATTCTTCAAGAGACAGGAATACGAGACCCTGTTAGCTGCCTCTTGAGAAATCTGTATGCAGGACTGGAAGCAACATTTAGAACTGGACATGGAACAACAGACTGGTTCCAAATTGGGAAATGAGTACATCAAGGCTGTATATTGTCACCCTGCTTATTTAACTTACATGCAGAGTATATCAGGTGAAATGCTGGGCTAGATGAAGCACAAGCTGGAATCAAGATTGCTGGGAGAAATATCAATAACCTCTATATGCAGATGACACCACCCTTATGGCAGAAAGTGAAGAAGAACTTAAGAGCCTCTTGGTGAAAGTGAAAGAGGAGAGTGAAAAATTTTGCTTAAAACTCAACATTCAGAAAACTAAGATCATGGCATCCAGTCTCATCACTTCATGGCAAATAGATGGGGAAACAATGGAAACAGTGACAGACTTTATTTTCTTGAGCTCCCAAATCACTGCAGATGGTGACTGCAGCCATGAAATTAAAAGATGCTTGCTCCTTAGAAGAAAAGCTACATCCAACCTAGACAGCATATTAAAAAGCAGAGACATTACTTCACCAACAAAGGTCCGTCTAGTCAAAGCTATGGTTTTTCTAGTAGTCATGTATGGATATGAGAGTTGGACTAAAAAGAAAGCTGAGCACCAAAGAGTGATGCTTTTGAGCTGTGGTGTTGGAGAAGACTCTTGAGTGTCCTTTGGACTGCAAAGAGATCCAACCAGTCCATCCTAAAGGAAATCAGTCCTGAATATTCATTGGAAAGACTGATGCTGAAGCTGAAACTCCAATACTTGGGCCACCTGATGCGAAGAACTGACTCCTTGGGAAAGACCCTGATGCTGGGAAAGATTGAAGGTGGGAGGAGAAGGGGATGACAGTGGATGAGATGGTTGGATGGCATCAGCAACTCCATGGATGGACCTGAGTTTGAGGAAGCTTGGGGAGTTGGTGATGGACAGGGAAGCCTGGCATGCTGCAGTCCATGGGGTCGCAAAGAGTCAGACAGGACTGAGCGACTGAACTATTTAAGTCTTCTACCTATTTATTTTTTTTAATGTTGAGCTGTATGAACTCTTTGTAATATTTTAGAAATCAATCCCTTGTTGGTCACATTGTTTGTAAATATTTTCTCCCATTCTGTAGGTTCTCTTTTCATTTTGTTCACGGTTTTCTTTGTCGTGCAAAAGCTTTTAAGGTTAATTAGGTCCTGTTTATTTTTGCTTTTATTTTCATTACTCTAGGAGATCAAAAAAATATTGCTGTGGTTTATGTCAATGAGTGTTCTATGTTTTCCTCTAGGAGTTTAATAGTATCCAGTCTTACACTTAAGTCTTTTTATCTATTTTGAGTTTATTTTTATATATGGTGTTGGAATATAGGCCTTTTAAGTCCCTTCCAACAATTCTTAGAGGGCAGGGGCAAGAAGTTCTAGAGAAATCTCAACAGATATATAGGTTGTAATCAAATTGTAATGGCCTTTGTTCATTTTGCCTACCCCAAACAAAGCTGAGTGCTTCTATATCTGCTTCAGGGCTGAATTTTTTTCTCTACTATTCATTGACTGCCCATCTCACAGTCCTAGCTGTTCTTGGTAAATCTAGCAAATACTCTTTCTTGTATTTTATAAGAAAGGACGAGAGAAACTCTACCTTCTTTAAAAAAGGAGGGTGGTCGTTTCAATTTGGCAAAAGGTTAGAGGTGGAAAAAGATAAATTCATGAGATACATTCAGATTCTATGTCTATTCCCTTTTGCCCCAGCCCAGAAGTCTGAATGGGTCTCCCACTTAAAAAAAAAAAAAAATTAACTGCAAAATAAAAGGCCCCAAGTGGTGTTTTAGTGGGAGTAAGAGTTTCTTGGATTGAATTTATATCTGTGTCGGATAATATGTTTCTAGAGATAAGCAGTAATAGTTATTTTCAGAACCTCATGAGAGTTTGTTCAGTAAACTAATGAATGGGTATTACTGACAAGCTTTCCAAAGTAGAAATCATATGCAACTGCAATCAGATGGTGAAAGGTAATAAAGGAGAAGCCCTTGGTTTCTGCTATGGGGAGTTCACNTGGATTGAATTTATATCTGTGTCGGATAATATGTTTCTAGAGATAAGCAGTAATAGTTATTTTCAGAACCTCATGAGAGTTTGTTCAGTAAACTAATGAATGGGTATTACTGACAAGCTTTCCAAAGTAGAAATCATATGCAACTGCAATCAGATGGTGAAAGGTAATAAAGGAGAAGCCCTTGGTTTCTGCTATGGGGAGTTCACGTCATTTCTAAAGGAGATTCACAATTTACTGTTCAGTTGAAGCCAATTCAGTTTTATGCAGGAAAGGGATGCATGGAATCGTATTTCTAGGAATCCACACAAACCATGAAAAGCATGAGTAGTTCTTCACTGAGCTCTGTTGTTAACTGGCTTGGGCAAGTCCCTGTTCCAGGCTTATTTCAGCTTTCTAGTCTGTGAAATAGTCTGTGTATATTTACAGTCCCGTTTGAGGGAAATGAGGTAAGGTGATAACACAGAGTATATCGAATTATACAGAGGTGAAGCGCTGAATCTGCGGCAACCTTAAGGATATCCCAGGCCGACTGGTTACAAGTGAAATAAGAACTTCTCTACAGGCTCAAGAGATCTTATCCCCAAGAAGATAAGACAGGGAGTAAAACCACTGTAAACACACTTGGTTTCTAAGCAGGGTGAGGTTTGGTTAGAAACGGATAAGATCAATGTATTTAATATATACAAATGTGTTCAAATGTGATAGCAAGGACTTGGCAAGTGGTCCTTGGTTAACACCTACTTCTCCTGAATTCCTGAATGACTTCCTATGTGGATCTGGAAGTACCAAAGCTGCTTTCTTCAAAGCTTACTTTTCTGTTTTGTTCTAATCTGTTTCTGTTTCTAATCTAATCTGTTTCTTTTTTGTTCTACTCCCTCTATTAGTCCTTTCCGTCGGAGAAGGCGATGGCACCCCCACTCCAGTACTCTTGCCTGGAAAATCCCATGGACGGAGGAGCCTGGTAGATTGCAGTCCATGGGGTCGCTAGAAGTCGGACACGACTGAGCGACTTCACATTCACTTTTCACTTTCATGCATTGGAGAAGGAAATGGCAACCCACTCCAGTGTTCTTGCCTGGAGAATCCCAGGGACGGGGGAGCCTGGTGGGCTGCCGTCTATGGGGCTGCACAGAGTCGGACATGACTGAAGCGACTTAGCAGCAGCAGCAGCAGCAGCAGTCCTTTCCTTCTGCCTCTGTCCAAATATCTCAGTTGTGATCCCGGAGAAAGGAGAAGGAGGTTTTTGCCAGTTTGAATGGGTTCTGTCTACCAGAGCCTTACTGAATCTGGAGCAAGGTGTCAATGAGTACAGTATAGGCAATTCCTTTTCTTTCACCTATCATTTTATTTCATATTTATTTATTTTTGGCGCTCGGGCTTTTGCCGCGAGTGGGGGCTATTCCGTAGTCGTGGTGCGCAGGCTTCTCGTTTAGGCTACGGTTTCAGCAGTTCGCCTGGGCTTAGTTGCCCTGAGGCATGTGGGATCTTCCTGAACCGGGGATTGAACGTGTGTCTCCTGCATTGGCAGGCAGATTCTAATCCATTGGACCACCAGGGAAGTCTTCTTTTTAAATATGTAATTCAGTGTTTATTTAATTTCAGTTGTTGTGCGTCTTCCGGCTTTGTGTGGGCTTTCTCTAGTTATCGCTAGCAGGAGCCACTCTTTGTTGTGGGACTCAGGCTTCTCCCTGCCGTGACTTTTCTTGTTGTGGAGCACAGACTCTAAGTGCTCGGCCTTGGGAGCTGTGGCACGTGGGCTCTAGAGTGCTGACTCAGTAGTTGTGGTGCCCGGGCTTAGTTGCTCCATGGCATGTGGAATCTTCCTGGACCAGGGATCAAAGGTGCGTCCCCAGCGCTGGCAGGCGGATTCTTAGCCACTGTACCACCAAGGAAGTCCAGCCCTCTTTCACAAAACTTTTTTGGCCATGCTGCACAGCTAGTGTGATCTTAGTTCTCCAACCAGGGATTGAACCCCAGGACTGTGGTTGTAAACGTGCCAAGTCCTAACCACTGAACCCACCAGGGAATTNAGCGCTGGCAGGCAGATTCTTAGCCACTGTACCACCAAGGAAGTCCAGTCCTCTTTCACAAAACTTTTTTGGCCATGCTGCACAGCTAGTGTGATCTTAGTTCTCCAACCAGGGAATGAACCCCCAGGACCGTGGTTGTAAACGTGCCAAGTCCTAACCACTGAACCCACCAGGGAATTGCGATGTCTATGGATGGTGTTGATGACAAATGGAGGGAGAGTGATTTTCGCAGGCAAGAGTCAGTTTGTGTAGCATTTTCTTGTTTTCCTGTATGATGTGTAGTGTCCCAGGCTGGCAGCCTGCTGTGAACAAAGAAAACTGTATTCTGTAGTCTCTCTAGATGTCCTGTGACTTGGCAAGGGCTGACTGCGTGTCACGCACCTGCATGACCTTTCCAGCTTGACAAAGAATAGTGTCTCTCTCTGGCTCCCCGCTCCCTTCACAGGAAATGCTCCCAGACGGCTGCTCGACAAGCCCTAATTAAATCTTTCCTCGAATCCTGACCTCCTTCCCTCCAACCTTTCCTTGGTTTTTGATGTATAATTAAGAGGAATGTGGAGAAACCAAATCAGGTATAAAATGCAGCTGGGATTGGGTACTACCTAATGGCAAGTAAAGACTAAAACCTCTCCCCTGGCCGTTCTTTTGACAGTTTAAACTGGGCAAGAAACATTTCTCCATAGATGGAGAAATTAAGATCCTTTTGATGGAAAAATTGGTTGCAATTATGTGGGAACATTTCCTCAGACCTTTTGAGTTACTTGTGTTTCGTGCCTTTTTGTCTCTGAATAAGAGAATCTCAATGTTTTCCAGCCAATATTTAAACATAGTACAGGTAAGGCGCTTTGTGCTTCCCTGGGCAGGCTGTGAACACATCCTTACAATGAGATGCAAAATTTGGGTCTCTGTCTACTTACCTTAAAAGAGTCCCACAGATTTTATCATGTCCCCAGAGGTTCAAGATCCAACCTCTCCCCACCAAAGTTTAAGAACACTAGTAATAGAGAAAGGAAGGATCTAGAGACAAAGATGGAAAAATAGCCACATTTGGAAGTCACAAAGGGAGGGTGGAGCTTCTAAAGTTAGGGAAGGACTGAAGTCCAGGCAGCCCCACAGGAGGCAGTAAGTGGTTAAGTGTGTATCCTCTGTAATGAG
>SJYA01000725.1:390985-468587 GCA_006410615.1 Neotragus moschatus | reverse complement strand
TATTTATTTTTGGCACTCGGGCTTTTGCCGCGAGTGGGGGCTATTCCGTAGTCGTGGTGCGCGGGCTTCTCGTTTAGGCTACGGTTTCAGCAGTTCGCCTGGGCTTAGTTGCCCTGAGGCATGTGGGATCTTCCTGAACCGGGGATTGAACGCGTGTCTCCTGCATTGGCAGGCAGATTCTAATCCATTGGACCACCAGGGAAGTCCTCTTTTTAAATATGTAATTCAGTGTTTATTTAATTTCAGATGTTGTGCGTCTTCCGGCTTTGTGTGGGCTTTCTCTAGTTATCGCTAGCAGGAGCCACTCTTTGTTGTGGGACTCAGGCTTCTCCCTGCTGTGACTTTTCTAGTTGTGGAGCACAGACTCTAAGTGCTCGGCCTTCGGGAGCTGTGGCACGCGGGTTCTAGAGTGCTGACTCAGTAGTTGTGGTGCCCGAGCTTAGTTGCTCCACCGCATGTGGAATCTTCCTGGACCAGGGATCAAACGTGCGTCCCCGGCGCTGGCAGGCAGATTCTTAGCCACTGTACCACCAAGGAAGTCCAGTCCTCTTTCACAAAACTTTTTTGGCCATGCTGCACAGCTAGTGTGATCTTAGTTCTCCAACCAGGGAATGAACCCCCAGGACCGTGGTTGTAAACGTGCCAAGTCCTAACCACTGAACCCACCAGGGAATTGCGATGTCTATGGATGGTGTTGATGACAAATGGAGGGAGAGTGATTTTCGCAGGCAAGAGTCAGTTTGTGTAGCATTTTGTTGTTTTCCTGTATGANGAACCCCCAGGACCGTGGTTGTAAACGTGCCAAGTCCTAACCACTGAACCCACCAGGGAATTGCGATGTCTATGGATGGTGTTGATGACAAATGGAGGGAGAGTGATTTTCGCAGGCAAGAGTCAGTTTGTGTAGCATTTTGTTGTTTTCCTGTATGATGTGTAGTGTCCCAGGCTGGCAGCCTGCTGTGAACAAAGAAAACTGTATTCTGTAGTCTCTCTAGATGTGCTGTGACTTGGCAAGGGCTGGCTGTGTGTCACGCACCTGCATGACCTTTCCAGCTGGACAAAGAATAATGTCTCTCTCCGGCTCCCCGCTCCCTTCACAGGAAATGCTCCCAGACGGCTGCACGACAAGCCCTAATTAAGTCTTTCCTCGAATCCTGACCTCCTTCCCTCCAACCTTTCCTTGGTTTTTGATGTATAATTAAGAGGAATGTGGAGAAACCAAATCAGGTATAAAATGCAGCTGGGATTGGGTACTACCTAATGGCAAGTAAAGACTAAAACCTCTCCCCTGGCCGTTCTTTTGACAGTTTAAACTGGGCAAGAAACATTTCTCCNTCTTTCCTCGAATCCTGACCTCCTTCCCTCCAACCTTTCCTTGGTTTTTGATGTATAATTAAGAGGAATGTGGAGAAACCAAATCAGGTATAAAATGCAGCTGGGATTGGGTACTACCTAATGGCAAGTAAAGACTAAAACCTCTCCCCTGGCCGTTCTTTTGACAGTTTAAACTGGGCAAGAAACATTTCTCCATAGATGGAGAAATTAAGATCCTTTTGATGGAAAAATTGGTTGCAATTATGTGGGAACATTTCCTCAGACCTTTTGAGTTACTTGTGTTTCGTGCCTTTTTGTCTCTGAATAAGAGAATCTCAATGTTTTCCAGCCAATATTTAAACATAGTACAGGTAAGGCGCTTTGTGCTTCCCTGGGCAGGCTGTGAACACATCCTTACAATGAGATGCAAAATTTGGGTCTCTGTCTACTTACCTTAAAAGAGTCCCACAGATTTTATCATGTCCCCAGAGGTTCAAGATCCAACCTCTCCCCACCAAAGTTTAAGAACACTAGTAATAGAGAAAGGAAGGATCTAGAGACAAAGATGGAAAAATAGCCACATTTGGAAGTCACAAAGGGAGGGTGGAGCTTCTAAAGTTAGGGAAGGACTGAAGTCCAGGCAGCCCCACGGGAGGCAGTAAGTGGTTAAGTGTGTATCCTCTGTAATGAGGTACTTCTGAGCTCAGCCTCAGGGTCTCCGTTTATAAACTGTGCTTGCTGTGTGAACTGGGCTGGGGTAGCTTACATCTCTAAGCCTCAGTCTTCAGTGTTCTCATCTGTAAAATGATGGAGGAGATAGCATGTACCTCACAGAGTTGTTGCAAGCCTCCTCGCTTCCCTGTGAGCTGTGTGTGTGTGTGGCCTCTGTCTCTACCCATATTTTGCATTTTCCTGTCTATTTTATGTCTCCTCCTCCAAGAATTCTGCGCAGGCCTCAGAAGTTTCTGAGTTCTGTTTTGCTGTGTTCTCCACGCCGCCTCCCCAGCCCCTGCTAATCAGTGTGAGGTGGTGTCCTTGGCTGAATACCTTCCTCCTTCCAGCTCTTTCTGCACCTCTTTGCCGGCCAGGCTGAGAGGGTCGTATCTGCTCCTTTCCAAGCTGTGTAGAGAGCTGAAGGTGCCCGCAGCCTAGTGCCTGGGGCCTGGAGCCAACGAGCTCGCCTTCTTTGGGAAGGAGAACACAAAACAGCCCTGGGAGGGGAGAGCCTGTCTCTGCAGACGGACAGCTGCCTCAGGGCAGTCTTGCAGCCGCCTCTGCAGCCAATTCCTTTTGTAATTTGCACAATAGACCAGAAGATGGGGCTCTTGACCCTGGAGTCAAGAGCCAGAGGCTCTGACTTTTTCTACATTCGAACTGGAGTCAAATCACACTTGTAGCGCTCCTAGCAGTAATCCTCTCCCTCCTGCTTCTTTGTGCCCTGACAACTCGTGCCCACTCTCATGAAAGCACCACGGGAGCTGGCTCTTTAGGGAGTGGCAAATAGAGGGCACATCTTCTGGTCACCATCCTTGGCCCCTCCAGAACTGCCATGTTGCCAGTCAGCCTAAATGACCCCCTGCCTCAGCTTCTCCCTCTAACCCCTCTCGCCCCCAATGGAAGATTTCACCAGTGGTACCACTTACATAGGACAGTGTCATATAGTGGCCAGGGACTCTAAACTCAGACAGAACCATCCTTGACTCATCAAATGAGACTCTCCTCACATCCTCAGAAAAGTCCTCCCTGACCATCCCATCTACAGTAGCTTTCTCCACCCCCCTGGCCAATACTCTATCACGTAACTTTGCAGTTTACTTCATTGCAGCTCTCACAATCTGTAATTGTGTTCATTTTTACTTGTTTGCTGTTTCTCCACTAGATTGCAAGGCTCAAGAGGTGATCATATCCCAGCCTATTAACTACTTAACCTTGAGAAAGTTGCTAAACTTCTCAGCCTCAGTTTTCTTACCAGTGAAATGGATAAACTATGAAGTGTTAGGAATAGTAAATGCAATAGTGCATTTACACCACTAAACCCAGGTCCTAGTGTGTGGACAAATTCTTTAAAATTTTCAACGGTATCATATTTTCTATCACATGAGAAAGAAAAAATCTGAACTGATTAGCTGTTTCTCTATAACTTGGTCATTTTTTCTTTACCACAATTTTTATTTCCTACTGCTCTTCTCCATACCTTTCTGCTTTGGTCCAAATTGTGGCTATCCTGAATGGGTCTTATGCTTTCCTGGTTGCCAAGTCATTCCCTAAGAACTAAGATGCTTGCTCTCCTTACTTTGGCTTGACTGTTTTGGGGTTTAACCCAAACCAATGTCCTCTGTGTCATGTTCCAAGTAAAAAAAAATTATTTTTTCTTGGAAGTTTTTATAATCTTTGTTATCTATATAACTTATATGGCTCCTGTTTTATGTTCTATTATCTTGTCATCATATTAACATCTTCTCTTCTAAATTTTTATAACCTTTGCTGTTTGTATTACTCATATGGCTATTGTTTTATATTCTGTTACCTTGCCATCATATTAACATATATCCTGTTCCCCTGATTAGACCATAAGCCCTCTGGAGATACATATTTTATTTTATTTTTTTATTTTTAAATTTTTATTTATTTATTTTCATCTCAGGTGTACATGAGTTCCCAATCTTGACATATTTTATTTTAGATTTTGCTGCATCTTCAGTGCCATTTGGGCTTGTACTTTGTGTTTAATATGTTTTTGGTTAGACTGAATTAAAAGTACATATATTCACTTATATATTTATAAGTTATATTTATTTATATATACTTATATAACTTACATATTTATAATTATGTTCTATGTGCCCAGCATTCTTTGAGGCTTTGTACAGAGGAGTATAAGAAAAATAATTATTGCCTTCAAAAAATGACAGTGTTACAGTAAGCTAAAGTTAACATTTAATTAAAGTACTTGTCCATAGCATGGTAACTGCTATAAGGAAGGTATGAAGTGCTATGAAGATTCAAAGGGGAGTGATGACATCTCTTAGGGGTATTGAGGAGAGTAGAATAAAGTTTCTTGGAAGAGGTGGCCTTTGAGGTTGACTTGGAAGTATGATTAAGGTTTTGATGGGCAAAAATGGGGGTGAATTACAGATTCAAGGGACAGAATTAGTGAAGAGGTCAACAGAGACTGGGGAAATGAACACTAAGACTCAGAAATGGGCCCAAGACCTTAAATTGAAGACTGGAAATATGGTTCTGCCTCAGGGACATGGAAGCACAAACTTGGTTCAAATTTCAGAGCCAGTGCAAGCAATGGTATGCAGGGGTTGAACGTTTAATGTGCACCAGCCAGGCTATGCTCCCCAAGTGTAGTTTCTTCAGAGGCTGAGAATGATTTGCACCTGCTCTTTTTCTTTTAATAATGTGGACTCTCCTACTGCCTGATATGATAGTAGACATAAAAGAAAAGACCCCTTTCCTCCTCTTGAGGACACAGGGTTGGTTGGATTATGGCCAGTCTCTCCTGTTTTAAACCCAAATCAAATTGAATGTGTTACTCATGGGTTTCTAACTTTGCCTTAAATCAGTAGTTATTCTTTTGTTAAATAATTTGCCCTAGATTATTTCTCAGAAAAGTTGGAAGCATTTTTGTGGAATTGTTTCAACCATCTTCCTTAGCTCAACCCCATGCTTTTCACTGCCAACCTGAGGCCCAGGGAGAAGACCTGTATTCGTAGTCAGTCTGTGGAGGGGATTGTATTACTGCCTGCCTGCTTCTTTTTGATACTATTTAATCTGGCCACTAGCTCGAGGATTAACAAGTAATTTGAGAAGGCCCTTCCTTCCCTCTCATTCTGTTACTTCCTTCTGCAAGCTCAAGGGATGGTTCCCCAGAATTTAAAAATAATTATTACCAAGGAATAAAATCATGATAGGCAAACCTGACACTTTCTCAGTTTTCAAGGGTCAGGTGCATCCTCAAATAGAACCACGAGATCTTCAATTTCTAGCAAGCAGTTGGGAGGACCTTGAAGCCCAGAGGCCCCTGAAGGGAGGGAGGCGGTTTCCACGGCAACCGGGCCCGGGAGTGGTTGGCTCCCCCGGCTCCCTCCTCCACCTCCTGGTAGCCCAGGGTACCGCCGGACAGCGTCCTCCCGTGCTCCGCGCCCTGATTGGCCGTACAGGCCGCGCGCTGATTGGCTGCGGCGAAGCCTCGCGGGCCGGTGGCTATGGAGGCGGCGGCGGTTGATGGTTGACCGTTGGCACCGGGATAGGGGTCGCCGCTCGGGCGATCTGCTCAAACGCGACCAGAGTGCGTGGCCTGCTGACGTTCGGCCTGGACCCCGCGGGCGAGACCTAGTTGGGCTCCGCCATGCCGGCCGGGAGTAACGATCCGGATGGCGTCCTCAGCTATCAGGTAGGGCCCCGCCTCCCGCCCCTCCCAGGGGCTCAGCCTCCTCATCCTCTGCCCACCCTCCTTTCTCTGCCCCCGAGCCGGGGCTTCGCAGGCCACTCCCTGAGGGCGAGGGGAGGCCGGCCCGCGACACCAGGGGGCGCTCCGGGCGGTCGGGGATCGGGCCCGGACTGCGAGAGGGTGACCTTGGGCCAAACCGGGAGCCGCATCCTTTGCGTGGCCAGCTGAGGAGCCCTGACGGCCCGCGGCCGGTGACCTTTGTTCTGCTCAGGTCCTCCTTGCTGGGAGAGAGGCTGGCTTCTGGCCTTGCCGCGTCCTGCTGCAACGTGGGAGAAAGGATAGCCAGGGACCTTGCTCTGCCGGGGCAGGTCTCCTCTTTGTGTTTTATTAATAGGGCTTTCTGGTTCCTTACTGGCTCAGAGGAAGAGCTGGAAAAGACTGGAGGCTGAGACCAAACGCTCAGCCTTGTTCGTGTGCATAAAACTCCCTTCATTCCATGGCACAGACGGGCTGACAAGTTCTGGATAGCGAAGTGGACAGAAGCTGGAAAAGTGCTGAGGGGTCAGGAACAGGTGTTTAGTTAAAGAAATGAAGAAACAGGGTTAAGAAACTGATAACTGTTGGGGTGGCTAATGTAAGTAAGGTAAAGCATTGGACTGGGCGTCAGACACTGTAGGTTCAAATCTACATCTGCCTCACACGGGCTTTGTGACCTTGAGTACGTCACTTGCCTCTTTGAATCACTTTTCCCCAGCTAGTAAAATAGGGATAAGAATACCTGCTTTGCTTACTTCACAGGGTAGTTTTGAGAACTAAATGAGCAGCTGTTTGGGAAGGGGCTTTGTTAAACGATGTGGCAACAAGTATAAGAGAGAGAACTCATTGAATTCTCACTCCCCCCTTTCCTGTGCCCATCAGGTGATGATGATATGCTTATTACTCTGCAAAGAGATATTGAAGGGAGGTCAGATGTGAAGTGGAGGCCTGAAGGATGACAGGCCTTGAAACAAGGGCCACATTGATGTCAGGATGGTTTTTGTAAAGAGACAGAACTCTTTTCTGAGTTTGTAGCAAAATGGGTATCACTGACTCACTCCTCTTCTGGCAATAGTTTGCTACTAGATGACCCATAATTCCTTTTGCTTGCTCCATCAAAAAAGGAACAACATCTGCGATTTTGGGAAATCCTTCCATATCTAATTCTCCTAAGGTCTACGAAGAATATTCAGCTTATGTTTGTGATACAGTGAGGGGCAAAAATAGGCAATATTCTTGCCCTGCTGGAGTTTCCCATTTAGTGTGTGTGTATATAATCATTTTAATCAAACAGTCACACAAATAAATGTATTATTATAAACTGTGATGAGTGCTTAGAAAGAAAGATACGCAGTGCTGTGAATGTGTGAATGGTTCCAGCTTTGGTCTCAGATCAGAGATTTTGCTAAGGAAGAAAATTTGGGCAAAGAGCTAAAGAATAAGTGTCAGCTGAGGGAAGAGGGAGATCAAAGGGCTTTGGAGACAAAGAGAACAGCAGAGGGGGCCCATTGGGTTCAAAGATCTGAAAGAAGGCCAGAGTGGCTGGAGCCACAGGGAGCAAAGAGGTGAATGGTGTGAGATGTACTCCAGGGTCATAGCATACAGAGAGAGGGAGAGAGAGGAGCCAGAGAGAGAATGAGAGCCAGTGAGATTATGATCAGATTCTCCTCCTGAAAGATTTTCTGGCTGCAGTGGGGAGAACAGGCTGGAACGAATGTGGGGAGACAGTGTGCTTAATATGCAGAATGTGTTCCAGTTGTGTTGTCAGGATCATAATAGCCCCCAGGCTTCTGTTGGTGCTCTGTGAAACTGACAATTCCTGAGTGCTTCTGGGGTAGGACAGAAAGTAATTATATCTTTTACATCTAGTTCATGAAACTCGGGGATGGTGGGGTGAGGAGAGAGAAAAAAACAGGATGGGAACAGCAAGACCTTGTAAAGGCTGAGTCAGGTGATGGGCAAATGGGTACTTGAGATAAGATACAGGGGGGAAAAGAAATGAGGGTAGAAAGAGGAAAGGAAGTGGGGGTAATTTGGGGGAGACAAGTCAATCAATTGAAAATTACCAATGAAACCTCCTGTATGTCAACTGGGCTGTGTGAAGGGGAGATGGACCTTGCAAAGTGAGCTGGTTGTATACTTGATGTAAACAGAGATTCCAGGCATCACATCTACATATCGTGTGCCTAGGCTATTTCCTCTGGTTTAGACTACTGTCCAAACAGTTCCCTCCGCTTTCTCTCCTGCTTTTCCTTCTATAGTCCACTTGTCCTGTGGCAGCTAGAGACAGCTTTTAAAAACACAAATCAGATGATGTCATATCCTATCTTGAAACCCTTCAGTGGCTTCCCAGTGCATTTTAGAATAAAATCCAAACATCTTATTATGGCCTCCCAAGTTTCATTATGACCAGGGCCTTGCCCACCCTCCCTGATAGCCTTTCCAACTCTCTCACTATGCACTCCTGCCTTGGCTCTCTTTCAATTTCTTCAGTACAACCAGCTCCTCATTCTACGAGAGCTTTGTTCTTGTTCCTGTGGATTTTCGTCTACCCAAGTCTTCTCGTGACTCAACTCAGATGTCACCTCCTCAGAGTAGCTGTCCTTGGTCTCCACTCACAGTTACTCTCTTTCATATGATTCTGCTTTAGTTTTTATTTATTTATTTTTGTCACACCATGCAGCATATGGGATCTTAATTTCCTGACCAGGGATTGGAACCTATGACTGCTGCATTGGGAGTGTGGAGTCTTAACCACCGGACCACCAGGGAAGCCCCTGATTCTGCTTTACTTTCTTAATAGCATATATAACTTATATGATATGGTCTTGTTTATTATCTTTTTAAATAGAAGCATTATGACGGGATGGACTGGGCAGAAAATCTTTTTGTCTACACAGGGCCTGGAATAAAGTTGATGTTCTGAGTGAGTGAATGACTTTCCTGTATCCACAGCCAGTGTGCCTCTCCTTAAGGAGCTCATGGTCTTGTCATTGTTAGCCCAGAGTCTGAGATGACCATTGCTTTATCACGTTCCCTGTTTGAAAGTCTCCCATTTCTGCTATTGTGTCTTTGCTCAGGTGTCCTAGCCGGAAAACTTTCCCCCTCCGATCTACCTAGAATATTCCGTTTTAATCTTTAAGGTCTGGCTCTGTATCAGTGGGCCTCCTACGTGGCTCAGTGGTCTTCTCAGGTGGCTCAGTGGGTAAAGAATCTGCCTGTAATGCAGGAGATGCGGAAGACTTAGGTTTGATCCTTGGGTCAGGAGGATCCTGGGCATAGCAACCCACTCCAGTATTCTTGCCTGGAGAATCCCATGGCCAGAGGACCCTGGTGGGCTACAGTCCATGGGGTCACAAAGAGTTGGCACGCATGAGCACTGTATCACTATCAGAATTTCACTTAGTCTTTTCTGCTCACAACACTCACGAAGTCATATTACTTCTTCCACCCTAACTTGTGAAGCCTACATGTTCGTCTCTGCTGCTGACCTGCCAGCTCCTTGTTTGCTGTTTCTGTAAGTTAACTTGCGTGAGTGCGTGCCATGTGCCAGGTACTGTGCCTAGTGCTTTGCAGGCATTGCCTCAAGTCTTTCAATAACCATGAGATTTACATGCCCTTCTTATCCCTATTTTCCAAATGAGGAAACCAAGAGGTTAAGTAACTTCTAATAAGTGGCAGAGCTGACCCTCTCCAAAGAATGTGCCCTTGGTCTACATGACCATAACTTGTGCCTCTGGCACCTAGACTGGTGCCTGGTTCAGACTGAGCACTTTAACATGTTTGGGAAGATATGTGTGGCAAGGTGTACAAAGGATGTATTAGAGTGGGAAGAGCTGGGATGATGGAGGACAGCTAGGTGGCTGTTGGTGGAATTTAGAATGAGTTAACGAAGGCCTGCATTATTGAATTTTGATGAGATCTCCTAAGGNAGACTGGTGCCTGGTTCAGACTGAGCACTTTAACATGTTTGGGAAGATATGTGTGGCAAGGTATACAAAGGATGTATTAGAGTGGGAAGAGCTGGGATGATGGAGGACAGCTAGGTGGCTGTTGGTGGAATTTAGAATGAGTTAACGAAGGCCTGCATTATTGAATTTTGATGAGATCTCCTAAGGTGGTGGGTTCTTAAAGGGCATGATAAGAGTGGAAGATCAGAAAGCCTGAGGGAGAACCTCTAGTTTGACTGGAACAAGGGACGTCTGTAGCTTCAAATTGTCCTGATCAGCACTTTTAGAATCGAGCAGAATTTCTGGAAGAGAAGGCTACAGAGGTTGAAACTGTCAGCACTTGAGCCAAGTGGTGCTGGGAATCTCAGGGAGGCTCAGAGAGGGCACAAATGGTAAAGGGAGGTACAAGTGAATTAGGGCAGTTCCCAAGGCTTTTATGTGAATCAGGCCAACTCAGACGGGAAATTTTGTAGAAATCTTCAGAATAACAAATCCTGGTGAATGGATGATAATTGGGAAACTTGGCGGATGGGAAGAGAGGCACACTTCATGTTTAAAGTGGACGTGGAAAAGCTCCTGGATGCTAGTGCCTGGTGGCCGTGGCCCGCGGTGGCTCCTGTCTCCTGAGTGAAGGCATGCGCGTCTCTGCAGAGAGCTGGTGACTTCTGAGTGTCACGGTCAGTTCATGGGACGCAGTCAGTATGTACTGAACAGAAGTATCCACCATAGCAGCTTCTCCTCTCACCGCCTTGCGGTGTGCATACTGTCTGCACGCCTCCAGCCTCTCCCACCTCACTCTAGGTGTTCCTTTCCTGTGTGGGGATTGAGGGACACATGAGCATTCTCTTTACCTGGCGCTATCAGCTCTACTGGGGAACTTCAGCAGGAGAAGTGTGGGCTTTCCTGCCAAGCAGAGAATTGAGGTAGGCTGGGGATACAATTCAGGTCGCAAATTTACTTCCTTCTGAACTTGTAGATAATTATCTTTGCTCATGGTTTGCCTTGGCAGGTGGACAGGGCTCTCAATTAAGCCTATCACAATGGTAATCAGAACCTACAAAAGCAACATATTTATTCTAAATCTGCTGCTAGGTAACAGCAACAAATCCGAGATAATGGAGAGATTGGTTGTTTCCCATAAGATAGTAACAGGTTTACTCTGATCTTGCTAGTTAGGAGGCCATGATGTATGTATTAGTGTCTGTTGCTGCCCTAACAAGCCCCCACACTTTTATTGGCTTAGGACAACACAAACTGATTATCTTACAGTGCTCTACTTCAGATTTCCATCATGAGTCTCACTGGGCTAAAATCAGTGTTGGCGAGGCTGTGTTTCTTTCTGGAGGCTCTGTGGGAGAATCTGTCTCTTTAACTTCAGCTCTGTGAGGCTGCCTGCATGCCTTAGCTCACAGTTCCCTCTCTCAGCAGCCAAAGCCAGCAGCACAGCATCTCTCAGGCCCTGCTTTTGTCATCAAACTTCATTCTCTGGCTCAACTCTCCTACCTCCTTCTTCCATTTTTAGGGATCCTTGTGATTACATTGAATCCATGGATAATCCAGATAACGTCCTTATTTTAAGATCCACTGATTAGCAACCCTACTTCCATCTGCAACCTTAATTCCCTGTTGCTGTATAAAGCAACATATTCTTGGGTTCCAGGGATTAAGATGTGCAAATCCTTTGGGAGCCATTGTTCTGCAAACTGCAGTGTGCTTACTAGTAAATTGTACTGAACAGGAGTGATTCCAAGTGGGGTTCAATAAAAAAGAAAAATCACTGAGAAACCAGAGTCACTTTGCAATTTTAGGCCCCTAGCAGCCTGCTGAAGAGTCAGACTAGGAGACTCGTGGGTGCTCAGGAGCTCATGGCCCCTGAGAGGAGGACCAGAACAGCTGCATACAACCTCCTGGAACCCCCTTTTCTCACTATCCACTGTCTTCATCCAGTGAGAAAGTTAAATTGAGGGCATTAGAGTTGAGGATCTCTGGGTCAGATTCAGTGGGTGTCTACAAGGGGTCAGAATTCATGAGCTTCCTGGATAAAAAGGAAGTCGAGAGTGAAGAGATGGAGAACTGTATTGGAACTCTGATCAGTAAAGGCAGTGTGAAGTACAAGGATTTAAGAAGGTAACAATGTGACAATCTTGAGCTGTTTTCACTGTGGACATTAATCCATGATTAGGTGACCTGAGCTCTCCTCTAAAATGACCAGGTTCTTTGCTTTTGGCGGTGTTAGTGTATGATGTTAATACGTTATAGTATATAATGTTAATACAGAGAGACTTGAGTTGGAGTTCCTCCTGTCTCAGCCCTTGTGAGATCTTACTTAGCCTTGATTTATTTAGGACTGTTGTGAGGGTTGAGATGATATATGTAAAGCATAATGCTAGGTATACAGTCAGTGTTCTGTAAATAATTGTTCCTAATGTTAATTATAGAAACTCAGCTTACTGATTAGAAACCTTAAAAGTCACTTCTGTGTTTGATTTAAAAATGGTTGTGTATCAGAACTCAATAACACTTGACTCTTATTGTTGTTGGGTGGGTGGGGTAGGAGGCTGTTATCTGAAAACACTGGATAAAAGATGAAAGGGGTCTCTGGAGGTGAAAGGGTCTGAGGCTGACTGCAGGAGAGGAAGCAGAGCTGAATTTGGCAGGACTGCCACCTCTCAGGACCAGGGTGGAGCCACAGGGAGGGGTCAGGGAGAGGGCTCAATGTGGGCTCCACTGCCTGCTGCAGCCTTTGTGGTTGCCTCAAGGATCTGGGGCCATTATGTAAGACAGCCCCGCCTCTGCCTTTTAATTTGTCCATTAACTGTAAGTGAGAAGCCGGTCTGCTACTCAGCTGTAATTCATTCATTTTTCAAGGCTCATAACAATGCTTTCTTTCTCACAATGTGCCTTGCAATTTCAATGTTTTAATGTGTATTTAACCCTCTTAGTTCTTTTTATCTTACTTAATCCTTCGGGTAGGCACCCACATCAATTCACATTTATATTGTGAGTCATGGTCATGAGTCAGGAAGAGGTACAGAAACCGGGTCCTTTCTCCAGTTCACTCTTCTTTCCCTCCCGTCCTCCTTTCCTTTTTCTCCTAAACTTGTACCATGTAGTTCTCATGATGCTAATATTTTCTGAGTCACAAGGACCCCTGAGAATTTGATGAAAGCTATGGAATCTCTCCTAAGAAAAATGCACACTCGCATATAATCCTCTGAAGCCCATTCGTAGGAATCCTGGAAATTCATGGTTAAGAAATCCTCGCTACCATAGATAAGGACAGTATCAGAGGTCCATACTAATCACATGGTGAGGAATCTGCAGTAAGCACAGACAACTGAACTTAATGTCTTTTGTTTTCATGTTTTATGATTTTAAGCAAAGCTTAATATGTTTGAAATTTATCCAACATTTTAAGGATATTCCAAAGTAGAGAGAATTGAAAAATGAATCATGAATCATGACCTGCTTTCAACAATGAACAGACAGCCTGTCTTATTTCATCTATTTCTCTACCCAGTCTCCAAATCCCAGACACTGCATCATTTCATCAGTAAAAACTTAAGTATGTATTACTAAAGATTAAGGATGCTTTTCCTTTTTTTAATGACATGACCGCCATATCAGAATACAGGCATACCTTGGAGATACTGCTGGTTCAATTCCAGACCACCACAATAAAGTGACTACTGTAAAGCAAGTTGCACAGATTTTCTGGTTTCTCAGTACATATGAAAGCTGTGTTTATATTCTCCTGTAATCTATTAAGTGTGCAATAGCATTATATCTAAAAAAGGTACATACCTTAGTTAAAAAATACTTTATTGCTGAAAAATGTTATCCATCATCTGAGCCTTTAGCAAGTCATAATGTTTTTGCTGGCAGAGTCTTGCTTTGATGTGGATGGCTGGTTATGGATGAGGGCAGTGGTTGCTGAAGGTTGGGATGACTGTTGCAGTTACTTAAAATAAGACAACAGTGAAGTTTGCCACATGCATGGATTCTTCCTTCCAGGAACAATTTCTCTGTAGCATGCAATGCAGTTTGATAGCATTTTACCCACAGTAGAACTTCTTTCAAAATTGGAGCCAGTCCCTTCAAGCCCTGCTACTGCTTTATCAACTAAGTTTATGTAATATTCTAAATTCTTTGTTGTCATTTCAACAGCATCTTCCCAGCATCTTTACTAGGAGTTGATTCCATCTCAGGAAGCCACTTTCTTTGCTAATTCGTAAGAAGCAACTCCTTATCTGTTCAAGTTTCATTGTGTGGTTCTAGCAATCCAGTCCCATCTTCAGGCTCCACTTCTGATTCTAGTTTTCTTGGTATTTCCACCACATCCACAGTTACTTCCTCCTCTGAAGTCTTGAACCCCTCAAGGCTTCATCCATGAGGGTTGGGATTAACTTCCTCCAAACTCCTGTTCATATTGATATTTTGACCTCTTCCCATGAATCATGAATGTTCTTAATGGCATCTAGGATGGGGACTCTGTTCCAGAAGATTTTCAATTTACTTTGCCCATACCCATCAGAGAAATCACCTCCATAGGCACTACATAATGAAATGTATTCTTAAGTAATATGACTTGAAAATGGAAATGACTCCTTGATCCATGGGCTACAGAATGGGTGTTGTATTGTTAGCAGGCATGAAAGCAACATGTCATTGTACATCTTTGTTAGAGCTCTTGGATGACCAAGGGCATTGCCAGTGAGCAGTAATATTTTGAAAGGAATCTTTTTTTCTGAGCAATAGATCTCAACAGTGCTTGGCTGGTGGTGTTTGACAGTACTGTTTGCTTTGGTAAGACACAGAAGGTGCATGAACATTTATTCAGTGACTTTAGACTGTGATTAACCAAGCAAAATTAAAGTAACAAGCAAGTTGATTTTCAACCTGAATTTTTCAGCTGCTTGACCTTGCTCTATACAGTTTGCTCTTATAGTCTTAGAGTCAAGAAATCAATCACCCCTCCCTCCCCCCCTCCACTTCCTCCAGATTCTGTGTTCTGTGCTGTGTCAGATGTCTGTGGACAGTATTAAGCATTATACTTAGTTGGCCCCTGTCCTCTGGATATTGCAAAACTGTGGGGAAGCCAACATGAAATATTATTCATGTATATGTATATAGGTATACATATGTGTGAAGTCTTATGAGGAAACATATGATGATATGAGAAAGTTTGGAAAACTAACAAATATTCATTCATCAAAATATATTGGATACTGTAATTAAAAAGACACATGCACCCCAATGTTCATTGCAGCACTATTTACAATAGTTAGGACATGGAAGCAACTTAGATGTCCATTGACAGATGAATAGATAAGTTGTGGTACATATATACAGTGGAATATTACTTAGCCATAACAAGGAACCCACTTGAGTCAGTTCTAGTGGATAAACCTAAAGCCTGTTATACACAGTGAAGTAAGTCAGAAAGAGAAAAATTAAATATTGTGCAATTAACACATATTATGCAATCTAGAAAAATGGTACTGATGAGCCTCTTTGTGGGGCAGGAATAGAGATGCAGACATGGAGAACAGACTGTGAACACAGTTGGGGCAGGAGAGAGAGGGTGGGACGAATTGAGAGAGGAGCAATGAAAAATATACATTACCATATGTAAAATAGATGGCTAATGAGAAGTTGCTGTATAACACACGGAGACAACCTGGTACTTTATGACAACTTAGAGGGGTGGAATGGGGTGGAGGGTGGGAGGGAGGTTCAAGAGAGAGGGGATGTATGTATGCTTACAGCTGATTCATGTTGTATGGCAGAAAACAGCACAACATTGTACAGCAAGTATCCTCCAATTGAAAATAAATTTAAAAAGTGTATTGGATACTTACCACATACTGGACATGGTACTAGGTGCTAGGTACATGGTGGTCAACAAAAGACACAGTACCTACCCTCTTGGAACTTACAGGAGTGCAGGCTACTTACAGTGGTAAACTACTGTGTTAGGCTCTGGGAGAATAAAAAGATGAAAATACATGGCTCCTGCTATCAGGAAATTCACAAATAATAAGTAAGTCTAAAATAAAGATGAGTTTTTTTCCACCAAGAAGTTATTCTTCAGAAAGGACTTGACTTTTTATAAGCGCCTTTACCACTTAAGGTGGAAATGAAACTGACATGTTCTGGAAAATTGACTCAAAGCATCTATGGTATTGAGGAAGACATTGATGTTAAAGATGTATTGAGGGTTGTGAATAACATTATTTTATAAAATGTGAGAAAAATAGAGTTTCTAAGTTAACTTATTTTGTATATCTGTAATTGCTCAATTTCATTGGTAAGCATTTCAATATGAGTACTAAAAGATTAAGATGCTTTAAAAAAATAACCATAGAGCCACCTAAAAAAGAAAATAACAGTTTGCAAAAATAACTCTTTGCGACCCTGTGAACTATATGGACTATAGTCTGCCAGGCTCCCCCGTCCCTGGGATTCTCCAGGCAAGAATATTGGAGTGGGTTACCATTTCCTTCTCCAGGAGATCTTCCCGACCCAGGATGGAACCCAGATCTCTTGGACTGTAGGCAGATTCTTTATCGTCTGAACCACCAGGGAAGTCCCAAAAGGTAAAAATTCTTTAAAAAATAAGCATCAGTTCAGTTCAGTCGCTCAGTCATGTCCGACTCTTTGCGACCCCATGAATCGCAGCAAGCCAGGCCTCCCTATCCATCACCAACTCCTAGAGTTCACTCAGACTCACATTCATCGAGTTAGTGATGCCATCCAGCCATCTCATCCTCTGTCATCCCCTTCTCCTCCTGCCCCCAACCCCTCCCAGCATTAGAGTCTTTTCCAGTGAGTCAACTCTTCGGATGAGGTGGCCAAAGTACTGGAGTTTCAGCTTTAGCATCATTCCTTCCAAAAAAATCCCAGGGCTGATCTCTTTCAGAATGGACTAGTTGGATCTCCTTGTAGTCCAAGGGACTCTCAAGAGTCTTCTCCAACACCACAGTTCAAAAGCATCAATTCTTGGGCACTCTGCCTTCTTCACAGTCCAACTCTCACATCCATATATGACCACAGGAAAAACCATAGCCTTTACTAGACGGACCTTAGTCGACAAAGTAATGTCTCTGCTTTTGAATAATAAGCATAGTACCACCTAAAGAGAATATAACAATTTCTTTAATGTCATGAAAGAAAAGCTTCCAGTTGTCTCAAATGTCATATCCTTAAAAATTATTTTATCAATAACTGAAAAATTATTTTCATTAGTTTGTTTAAATCAAGATTCAGATTAAGTCCACACATTGTGATTGGGTTGTTGTCTCTTTTGACCTATTGGTTTTAGGTTTCTCTGTCTCTGTCTCTTTGTCTTCTTGCAATTATTTATTTAAAAAAGGATGGTGAGGAGAGGATTTATCCTATAGCTTTAGAGTTTCCCACAGTCTGGATTTTGCTGATTATATTCCTGTGGTGGTGTTTTTCCATGGAACTGTGTTTCTTTGTATTTTCGGGAAATTGGTTTTTGGGCTTAGAGTCTTGATCAGATTCAGGGACAATTTATTTGGTAAGATTACCTCATGGGTGGTGATAAGGTCTCCCATTAGGAGGCATAGTGTCTGGTTGTCTCTCTTTTTGTAGTGTGAGTGGCCTTGAAAATCAATACAGTCCATTAGGGATTGTAAAATGGCAATGTCCTAATGCTAGCATTCTTTTTTCATTTATTCTTTTCTATAATAGGAAACTTCTCTCATCTACTCTATGGTGTCATTGTAAGGTACAATTTATATAGGAAAGCCAGGATGAATTTTCACCAGTTTGCAAAATAATGAATTGGTTTGCTAGTATTGGGGCTTCCCTCATGGCTCAGCTGGTAAAGAATCTGCCTGCAATGCAGGAGATCTGGGTTCAGTCCCTAGGTTGGGAAGATCCCTTGGAGAAGGAAACAGCTATCCTCTCCAGTTTTCTGACCTGGAGAACTCCATGGACTGCATAGTCTGTGGGGTCTCAAAGAGTCGGACACAACTGAGCAACTTTCACTCACTAGTATTGCACTTCCCTGGTGGTTCAGATGATAGAAAAGTCTGTCAGCAGAGCAGGAGAACCGGGTTGGATCCCTGGGTCGGGAAGATTCCCTGGAGGAGGGAACGGCAACCCACTCCATTATTCTTGCCTGGAGAGTCTCTTGGACAGAGAAGCCTGGCAGGCTACAGTCCATGATGTTGCAAAGAGTCAGACACGAATGAGTGACTAACACTTTCACTTCATTTTCTTGCTTGCTAGTATTATCCTCCAATGTTGACCAGTTAACTAATTTTTTAAGTGACATGGTGAACTCATGGATTCAAATATATTTGATATTTTCAATCCGTTACAGTTATCACCTTTACGGATGCTCAGATTGTCCTGTGTTAGTTAGTAAGGGCTCTCTTTAAGTTGGACCTTGAGTCCTCTTGACATAAACCTAGTTGTCTTTAAGTGTCTTTTAGCAGAAAATGATATTTTAAGATGCTACAGTCTAGGTGCTAATGATACTTCTTGCTACTGACTGATAATTTTTTCTAGACATTTTGTCTGGACAGAGCTAGGAGATATAAATTTATAAATTTGAAAATATTTAAAGTTATAAATATATCATATATATATTCTTGTTGATACTTCCAATTCAAATTCAGGACTATATGGTTTTTACTTAACTTCTGCCTTACAACTGTATCTCCTTTCACCCCTGCTGAGAACCCCAGGTCTCAGTCACACTGAGAGTGCCAGGGTAAGTTCATATAATCATTTACTGTATTTCACAGTACAGAACAGTCTCTGAAAAATAACACTAACACTGTAACCAACAATATGACAGCTAAAAAGCAGTTTCAGATCTTTTCAAATTCTTTTTGTCCTTAGGGTATATGTCACTAAGGATGTTCAGTCAGTTTATTATGTTTTAAATTTATTTGGAATAATTTCTTTTAGAATAGTTATGCCATCGATTTGGCATTTATTTTCATTTTCTGGAAAATGTTTTTTTTTTGTTTGTTTTTAATTAATTTTGTTTTAAATTTTTCAGTATAAGTCATCTTCGAAGAAGTTTAGTCTTTCTATCCTTATCATCTACCCCATTGCCTCCCTCCTCTGTAGGTAACTACTTAAAAATATCCCTATGGCTTGTTCTTCCTTTATATGTTTTTAAGTATAAGCAGATATTTTTGTTCGAACACCCTTTCTTAGCTAAAAGTTAGCAAACTAAATAGTTTCCTCCACCTTTCTTTTTATTTTTTAAAACATAGGGGACACAGATGACAACTATAAAATAGTAAAAGTGAACCTAAAGCTGGAACGTTGAGCAGGATGGAAGGATGGTGAGGATTTGGTGTGCTGGAGAGTTGGGAAAGAGACTGTTAGATGACCAGACAGTGTGAGCAAAGGCGTGACGATGGGAATGTGTGTGTGCTGTCCATGGGGTCAGAGAGCCTGGCTGGAGTTGCAGGTTTGGTAGAAGAAATTGATTGGCAGGGAAATAGCTAAGATCTTTTTTGAAATAATTTCGGATCTGGTGAGGCTCTTGATAAGGTGTAGATGCCATTACATTTATTCTTTTAAGAATTTACTGAGCACCTCATATGCGAAAAATCCATCGGGTGTTGGGGAAACCATGATGAGGAAGACAGATATGGTCCCTCCCTAAGGAGCAGAGAGATTTCATTTCTAAGGATAAATACAGTGTACTTTGGGGGCACACAAATGGAGGGTAGTCAGGAAAGGCTTCTAAGGAAGTACTTTTAGGCTGAGATTGGGGTGATGAATAAGTGTTAGCTGCTGGTGATGCAGGCGGGCACAGCAGGGAGAGGGCGATAGTTCTGGGCTGAGGAAACAGTGCTCAGGGAAGAATATGAGTGTGATTCCAGAACTGAAAACAATGTCCACTCTGACTGAGAGGGCAGGAGAGTGGGCGATAGAGAGGATGAGAGTGAAGAGTGAACCTCAGAGAACTGCAAAGGAGGACTTGATAAGAAAAGGGAACTGTTTCCTGGAAGGTATACGGTGGGTACTCAACACATGGAATGGATGAATAAGTTTGAAATGGATGAATAAGTTTGAAATTGCAAACGTGGGCTAAGACATCATGGAGCCATGGAGCCATGGGTAGGAGTAAGTAAATGAGCACAGGATATTAGTTTGGAAGGAAGATTCATTGGGTTTTAGACACATGGATCTTGAGGCATGGCATCCCAGTGGCTTGTCAAATACTGAGCCTCATAGCTTCAGTACACTGTTGAAATTGCAAGACTCAAGCATAGGAAACAAAAGGTAGAGTGCTCATCCTCGGGAATTATGGTTGGAGAAAGGAGATGAACCTTAGAATGGGGCAGAGGAGCAGGATGGAGTATTTCAAGGACAGAGTGGTAAATAGGCTTCATGCTGCAGAGAGGTCAAGGAGACCAACACTTTCTTTTTGGCCATGCCATGCAGCTTGTATGATGTTAGTTCTCCAACCAGGGATTGAACCTGGGTCCTTGGCAGTGAGAGTACAGAGTCCTAACCAGTGGACCACCAGGGAATCCCCTCAAAGAGACCAGCTTATACCAAATGAGGCAATGTGGTTGACATCACTTTCAAAATTCCAATACATTGTCCAGACTTATGGGTAGAGTATGGAGGTGGGAAAGACATGGGATCCATAGTTACAAGACCTCGACTCACTTCTACTTCTGCCTTTTACTGTGTTTCTGACCTTGGGCAATAATTGCTTAAAGTTTTCCGAGACTCAGGCTGTTTATTTATGAAATGAGAAAGAATGGCTGCCATGTTTGAGGTTCAAATGGAAAATATCTGTAAATCACTGGGTTTTCCCCTTCAGTGTTGCGTAAAGGCAAACACACAGTACTTGAATGAAAGTTTGAATGAATGTATGAGTGTTACTGTGGCTACTAATTTATGTTTCAACAGAGACCAGATGAAGAAGCTGTGGTGGACCAAGGTGGGACCAGCACAATTCTCAACATCCACTATGAGAAGGAAGAGTTGGAAGGTAAGCCCTGCTGTTACGTGTACTGAGGGAAATCAGTGAGAGGCAGCCTGTGCGGGAGGAGCAGCTTTGCTCTCAGGAGGCCTGGGCTGGAGTCCTAACTCTGGCTCACTAGCTGTGAGACCTTGGGGAAAAATCACTTGATTCCCCTTAGCCTCAATTTCCTCATCTTTTAAACAAAAGTAGACATAATACTACCTGTCTTACTGTTAGAATCTAGTAGACGGCTAGTGAGACAGTGCTTTGAGTAAAGTCCAATGTAAGTATTAATAAATGACCTATTCCTTGAGAATGTGAAGCTCTCAGATCAGCTNTGATGACTGACATGGGCACGGGCGTTCTAGGGTCTTGCATGGGAAGTCTTGTTGGCCTCTTTGTCATGTCGGTGGTAACCAACACCTCTTCCAGTCGACCTTGAGCTGGGGATTGGTGACAGAAACGTGGAACCAGGGGGTCCTCTCTCACTTGTTCCTGGGCTCTTAACATTGTATGTCTGACTTGGAAGATGCCTGAGGGGGCCACCTTGGCCTAGACCTAGCCCAGCAGACATAGCCTTTTTCTATGGGTGAGCCATAGCATCATTTTTTTTTAAGTTCTTTAATTTATTTGGCTGTGCCAGGTCTTAGTGGCATCATGGGAGCTTTTAGTTGCAGCACATAGGAACTAGTTCCCCAAACAGGGATCAAACCCAGGCTGCCTGCATTAGGAGTATGAAGTGTTAGCCTCTGGACCATCAGGGAAATCCCAATCATTTGAGGTTTAATTCACTGAAGATTCCCTAATTTTTGAGACATCCTGTGGGACAATCCAACTTCGTAGAGACCTCTGGGATAATATCCAGCCTGACGGTAGGCCTCCCTTGATTAGAGAGTGAGTACGCTTGTCTAAGGCTCAAACTCAAGAATAACTCTCAGATGAACCAAGCCCATGTCTAGGGTTCCTCTAGTAACTGACAAGTGAGCCTTCTGGGTGATACAAAGCCAGCATGCCTGAGCCTCAGGGAAGAAGATGAGGTGGATACCAGCAAAGCATGGCTCAAGGTCTCATTGAAACAGCTCTTCCTGAATACCTGCTGTATCCATAGATGTATTCAATGAGTAGAGAGGATTAAACAAACCAACTAACCTCATACCAAGCAAGAAGGCAGTTAGCCTTAACATTCTATCTTTGCAAACTTCTGAAGGTCACAGACTTTTTAACAAAGAAAAATATGATCATTTCATTAATGTGATTTGTCAGTGTATCCAAATGATATAGATTAGATCTGTTTTTTTAGTTGCACAAGTAATGCATGCTCACTATACAAAATGAGAAAANAGGATTAAACAAACCAATTAACCTCATACCAAGCAAGAAGGTAGTTAGCCTTAACATTCTGTCTTTGCAAACTTCTGAAGGTCACAGACTTTTTAACAAAGAAAAATATGATCATTTCATTAATGTGATTTGTCAGTGTATCCAAACGATATAGATTAGATCTGTTTTTTTAGTTGCACAAGTAATGCATGCTCACTATACAAAATGAGAAAATAAGGATAAGCAAAAAGAAAATAAAAATTAATATCCCAGGGATAATGAATATAACATTTGGTGTCTTATATATATGTGTGTTGTATTTTAAGATTTTCCTTTAATAAAAATGGAATCAAGCTATACTCAATTTTGCAGTGGTTTGTAACCTACTTATTTCACTTGCCAATGTATGCTGAACATACAGATTAGATTACAGGGGTCAGTGTGATTATTCAGGTACCTTTCTTTGTGACATACATTAAAAACCCTCTCCTGAAAATTCTTTATTTTCTGTTTTTGGCTTCTCTTTATCATGCTTTCAGGTGGCTGAAGTTTGAAGAAGATGTTGAGGATGGGGGAGAACGATGGAGCAAGCCTTATGTGGCAACCCTTTCACTGCACAGTCTCTTTGAGTTAAGAAGCTGTCTTATTAATGGGACGGTCCTTCTGGATATGCGTGCAAATAGCATAGAAGAAATCTCAGGTAAGGTTAGGGGAGAGAAAGCAGAGGATAGTTTGCAGTGTGGTGTGGAGGGAAGAAAGAAGACAGTGGCTGTTTGTGCTTGGGCAAGTCACTTATCTTCATGACCTCAGCACTTTCAGCCCAGGGAT
The DNA here is from genome assembly GCA_006410615.1 of Neotragus moschatus. Classification (NCBI taxonomy): domain Eukaryota; kingdom Metazoa; phylum Chordata; class Mammalia; order Artiodactyla; family Bovidae; genus Neotragus; species Neotragus moschatus. The sequence continues at coordinate 445,765 of SJYA01000725.1, read as the reverse complement.
GCATTCCTTCCCTGCCTATCCCACAGGATTGTTCTGGGATGCAGATGACATGGCGTGTGGCTTTCTATTTGCCTGTTTGTTTAGCAAACATCATTTTCTGTCTGTGCTTGATTATATACTAGGCACCGGATACGATAGCTTCTACCCTCAAGGAGCTCACCTTCTAGTGGGGAAGATGTGTGTGTGTGTTATTCTCTCAGTTGTGTGCAACTCTGCCCGCCAGGCTCCTGTGTACGTGGAGTTCTCCAGGCAGGAATACTGGAGTGGGGTGCCATTTCATTCTCCAGGGGATCTTCCCAGCCCAGGGACTGAACCCATGTCTCCTGCATCACAGGCAGATTCTTTACTGTCTGAATCATCAGGGAAGCCCCAGTGAGGAAAATAGCCATAGGGCAATTAAAATAAGTGCAACAACCAAACTCTGGTTTGGTAATAAATGTGACTGGGAGCTCTGCAGAGAAAAGTGGGTTCGAGTGAAAGAAAGATTTTTCAATATGGCAACTGGGAAAAACATGTCTGAAATTGAGCTAAAGGACTCCCCACTTCTTCAGCATGATGTGAAGGGGAGATAGCTGATGGAGTTTCCTAGTACAGGAAGTGTAGGTTATTGTGTTTGGGAATGGAGTTTGAGAAACACCTGGGTGCATGAAAGGCTTTCCTTGGCTTGGCTCTGTTTGGTTGGACAGATTTTTAAGTTTCTTCCAGCTTTTCTTCATTACAGGTATCCAAGTAATTCTGCCTGTCTGGGACCACATGGGGACCTGGGGAGAGGTCTTATCGATGGGCTCTTGTGTTAGCACCTTAGTTACATCTGTGAAGACTCATCTTTACAAGTGAGATCATGCTCATGGGTTCTGGGGAGTTAGTTTATAGTACCCAGCATCTTTTGAAGGGGTGCCGTTCAACCCACAACAAAAGAAGAGAGGAGTTGAGTTCATTAGTGTCAGATGCTGCAGAGAGGTCCGATGAAGTAAGAACCGGAAGCATCCACCAGATTTAGCAACTGGGAGGTTGTTGATGATTTTATCAAAAGCAGTTTCATTGAGGCAGCCACATTGCAGGAGGTGAGAAATTTTTCTTTTGAGAAGAAATAGAGAGTGAGTGCACATGTGAGAAAAGGAAGGCAACAGATAAAGGGAGACCTGGGAGGGACGTTCTTCTTCTGTTTTTTCTTTCCCAAGATGAAGCATCCTGAAGCATGTTTGTATTGTGCGACAAGGAACCAATCAATCTAAAAGTTACAGAGAGAAGCTTGGATCTTTGGCTTGAGTATTTGAAATAGATTTTCTTTTATTTATTGCTTCTAACACTTGGATATCATGGATGGAGCTGGAGTTGAGAATAGGTTGGAGTTTGGGAGAGGTGGTGGCAGGGGGCTGGATATGTAGGGTTTAAGTAAAATGGCTATGGTTCTTCACAGTAGGGACCTGAGGTATTCATGTTAGTGATAAGGGTAGGTAAATGGTCTCACTTGTAGTGAATCAGCACTCTGTATATCTTATTAATTTTTCACAACAATCTTTTAAGGATCATACTCGCTTCATGTTACAGATAAGGAAACTGAGGTACATAGAGGTTTATCAAACAGAAAGTGGTAGAAGTGGATGGGAGAGATGTGGACGTTTAGTTCTAGAACACCTGCTGTTAACTTCTATGCCAGCTGCCTTTCAGTAGCAGGTGCTGGGATTTTTTCCCCCTCTGTTCTGCTGGACTTGGCAGGTCAAGATTGATGCTTGGTATTAATTGTCTGGAGGGCTTAACCAAGAATAAATTAATTATTTTTATGGATTCTACCTTCAAACAGTCATGTGGCCTTTTACAGTTATAGTTTCTCTTGACAATCACAGCAATGTTAAAATCTCAGTGGAAGAGAACCTAGAGGAACTTTGGCAAATGATAGAACAGAATGGCAATCATGTGGACATTTGAGTCAGACAGTCTAGGACTTGAATCCCATCTCTGCAACTCACTAGATGTGAGATCATGGGGATTTTGTAATTTTGGGGCCTCAGCTTCCTGATCTGTAAAAATTGTTATCATACCACCTACTTTTCAGAGGTTTTATAAGGATCAGATTAGATCATTATGTAATAAGTTCAGAATGTAGTTCCTGGCACATGTTAAGTGCTCAATAGTTTCCATTTATAAAAGTAATGATTTGTTACATGAATAATGTGTAATGTGTCACAGCTGCTATCAGCAGTTAGCTCTTTCAGGCACTGATACAGAGACTGTAACCTCAGTGACCCTGGTAGAACTGCTTCCCCCTACTCTGTGTCCCTCACCTCACCTGACCTTGCCTTCTTTGGAATCATTGACCATCAGTTTGAGTGTTCATGTTAGCACCTGCCTTCCAGACCTGATCCTGGACCAGCAGGAGCTGTTCAGTGACCTGAATGACAGCATGAGGGTTAAAGTCCGGGAAGCCCTTCTCAAAAAGCATCATCATCAGAATGAAAAGAAGAGAAATAACCTCATCCCCATTGTTCGCTCCTTTGCTGAGGCTGGCAAGAAGCAGTCTGATCCACATTCAATGGATAAACATGGTAAGATTATTAGGAGTAACTGCTTTCTCTTTAGATTAATAAGACATTTAGGCACTAGTTGGAGATGCTGAGTTACTAGAGGGTGGGAACAGCGTTTCTCTAATATGCTTTCATGCCCACTTAGACACAGTCCTTTTTGAGGATTGGCAAGATGGGTGGCTGGGACTGGCAACCATCATTTCTTGTGGCACTAAGGATGCATGCCTCAGATACATTTCAGTGGACCTCAGGGGAAAGGTTTGTGCCCCAGAATGGCCTGAGAACTGACGCGACTTGGGGAGTGTAGGGAAAGATCAAGATGGCCTGGTCAGGCTCTCCCACCCCATGCCCTCTCACTCTCGCCCCAAGTTTTATAATAATGGTTCTATATCAGCTGAGATCACTTACAGCACTACAGATGCACGTTCCAAGATACTCGCTTGCCTGCAGCCTACTTTTGTTCGGTAAGCATATATAAGCTTCACTTGGCATGCCAGAGAGAGAGAGAGTTGGCTGTGGTGCTGGGGGGCTACGTTATGGCTGCATTATGGTGGTGAGGCTGCGTTAAGGCTGTGTCTGCTGAGTCAACCACGAGAGGAGTGAATATAGCATGTCCATTGCTATGGCTGCTGTGCCATTCAGGAGAGAAGAAATGTGTTTGCAGTTCCTATGACTTCTTGAGTTTTCGTCCAGTTTCCCTGCTTGCACCTTGCCTACCCTTGGCTCAACGAAGAGTGTACACAGTGAGATATAGCAAGATACTTTTGGAGTCAGCAGGATCAGCGAGACAGGGAGATATCCACACTGGGGTCTAGAGAAGGTCAACTGGAGCTTTTTAGAAGTAAACAAAGATTAGGGAGGCAAAATTCAGTAGTGTAGACTCTTGCGTCAGATTTCCAGGCTTGAGATTCTGGCTTCACCTCTTGCAAAGATCTTGGACAACCTCCTAAACCTCTTTAAGCCCACTTTGTAGAGTAACGGTAATGATAAGATCTACTCCATCAGTCTGTTGCGAGGCTTCAATAAGTTAATCTGTGTAAAGCCCTGAGCCAGGTGTGTGGTGGGTTGTAAACATCTGATGAACTTCAGCTGCTGAATGCTTTCCGTTTCTGTGGGCAGGCTGGGCATCTCCTTGTCCCCACATTTACCGAAACACAATGTGTAGGAGATACGCCTGGGGATCCATGTATTTGAAAAGTTCTCTGTAGGAATTTATGGTGTGCACTCCTGGTTGAGGATTACTGCCTTTAATAAAGCAGGAAAAGAACATCACAAATGGTTCAGGAAGAGGGCTCAGGGGTAGTAAGATCTCTATGCCCCCTTTACTGCCAGCTGGTAGGTAAGGAAGCAGGTATGTGTGGGTCCTCGCTTCCTGTCACCTGAAACTCTTCTCTCTGTGGGCTTTGCAGGAGAGAGCCATGACCAGCTGACAGTGGATGAGGTGTGTCAAAGAGGGAAAGGGCAAGACTCAGAGAATTCTGTTTGATTTTCTCCAAATAGGTCAAACTGTGTCTCCTCAGTCCATTCCAACCACAAGTCTTGAAGTAAAGAATGGAGTGAATTGTGAACACAGTCCAGTGGATTTAAGCAAGGTGAGCAGAGATGTGGAAGTTGGCTCACAGGCCTAAGCATATCTCTTGTGGAGCCCAGAGTCCTGTTGCTGGAAGCTGGATAAGCTTTGNGTCCATTCCAACCACAAGTCTTGAAGTAAAGAATGGAGTGAATTGTGAACACAGTCCAGTGGATTTAAGCAAGGTGAGCAGAGATGTGGAAGTTGGCTCACAGGCCTAAGCATATCTCTTGTGGAGCCCAGAGTCCTGTTGCTGGAAGCTGGATAAGCTTTGGCATTTCAACATCCTTTCTCCAGGACCGGAGCCCCTTCTGCAGAAAAGGAGGCCCATCTGCTCATATCTTCCTCCTTCTCCGTCCCAGAGAGGGCTGACTTATCAGTTTTTCCCCCAGATTCGACCTACTGAAACCCACTAGCCACTGATAAACTGCCCTGATGCACACCTCCTGCTGTTTCAGAATTATTTTCTGATATCTGCTCTCTAGGAGCACCTTCTTACCTCCAAGGTTTTCTTTTTCAATTATTCTTATTTATTTACCTCCAAGGGTTTTGTGAAAACAATATTTTTGCTACTATCTCACAACTACTTGTGGTTAAACTCTTCTTGGTGACTGTGACTTTGGTGTCTGAGGCCTCTCCCACAGGGTCCGGGTCCCTCTGCAGCTCTTGGCTCAATCCTTGATCTCCCAGCTGCCAGCCTTTTCTTGCTCTTGACTTTCCCTGACACTGTCTTTGCAAAACACAGATAGTATTATGTCATTTCTCAGCTCATGAGGCTCTCCAAAACCTCATGCAAAACATTCAGGTATTTTTAAATGGAAACAATTTGACCTGGAGTTTCAAAAACATTTACTTTGAGGATGCATGGCGTAATGGAATTCAAATCAGAACCCTAGATTTAAATTCTCTCTTTTAGAAGCTCTGTTGTCATGGGCAAGTCAACTTCTCTCTGGGTCTGGGTGGCTTCATTTTTTAAAATAAAGAATGAGTCTGATTGGCCAATCTTATCCACCATAGAGAGTTATTGTAAGGATTAAGTGAAGTAGTGTGAGAAAAATATGTTAAATCATAAAATGATGGATGAATGTAAGTTGTGAGGAGGGTGATGGACGTGTAAGGTGATGGCTCCCACACTGTCGGGGTGCTTTTAAATTTTCAGGTGGACCTTCATTTTATGAAGAAAATTCCCACTGGGGCAGAGGCCTCGAATGTCCTGGTTGGAGAGGTGGACTCTCTGGACCGCCTCATTGTCGCCTTTGTGAGGCTATCTCCGGCTGTCCTTCTCTCAGGCCTGACAGAAGTGCCCATACCAACAAGGTAAAGATGAGGACCACAAAGCACAGTCTAATGCACAGCTTTATATGAGCTCTAGTGGAAGAAACCCAGAGATGGCAATGGCACCCCAATCCAGTGTTCTTGCCTGGAGAATCCCATGGACGGGGGAGCCTGATGGGCTGCTGTCTGTGGGGTCGCACAGAGTTGGACACAACTGAAGCGATTTAGCAGCAGCAGCAGCAGTGGAAGAAACCAGCTAATGCCAAAATGTAGGATTAATTAATTTGGGGATTGCTGTTTAAAATTCAGCAATGATCTCAGAAAACAGGTATATTTGATTAACCTCTGTGCAGAAGAACTGTAAGACCTTTAAGGCTGTGACTGTGTAGTTTCTATGATGTGGGAAATTGAGACTCAAAGAGCATTCCGAAGTCATAGCAAGGACCACTTACTTGGGATAGGGAGACTGTCTTGATCTCCCCGTTCTGCAGAGCTTTATCTCAGGAGACATCTCTAAGCAAAGGTATCGATGTCTCTTTCCATGGTTCTGGCAGGATTTGTATGGTTTGCAGATATGTCCAATATTTGTTCCAAAGCCTATTCATGCACTTTGAAGGTGGTGATTCAGGTGATTCAGAGTCCCATTAATTATGGAATATTCAGATGTCCGGGACAGAGTTTAGACTCCTCTGCAGGGCTTGATCATTTCAATTGCCTTATCCTTCTCCTCTCCCCATCATTTTCTTATTAGAGCAATGAATGAGATTCAGATAATCTTGAATTTGCACTACAATGCCATGTTTTGAAAAAACATCCTTTCTAGAGCAAGGCATTGTGTCTATGGAAACCCTGAGAATTATAACCACATTATTGAATGGAGCCGTACAGATAGCTTCTAGTGACTACAGTAGAGCTATTAGGTCAAGGCTACTCAGACTGCTCCATCATTAGTTTGCTTCCTGTTTTTGAAGTTACTATGGTAAATTCTGTTTGATAGAAAAGAGAAATGTTATGTTGTTTAGAGAAGAAATTTCTTTATATTTCCTTACATAATTTCCTTTTCCTTACATAATTTCATCTTTGTTGTGTGTTGCCAGGTTTTTGTTTATCCTACTGGGTCCAGTAGGGAAAGGTCAGCAGTATCACGAGATTGGCAGATCCATGGCCACCATCATGACAGATGAGGTATGCACACCACTTCAACTTTTCATGTGTTCATCTCATAAATATTTATTGAGTGTTTACTCTGTGCCAGGCATTGTGCTGGTTGTTGGGGGTAAAATAATTATTACTGGGAAGCAATGCAGGTCATGTTTTTGAGGACCAAGGCCTCTTGTATTTTTCTTCCTCTGTCATCTCTCCCTGTTGGAATAATCAAGGATGCAGAGAAATCTTTTTCTGGGAAAACTATTGCCAAGTCGGATACCAAGTAGGAAAGATATTAAGGCTGACTTAACTTTCTAGAGAAGATAGTTAGTGAAGTGTATCCAAGCTATTTACATAAAGAAACCTCACTCCCATTTCAGGTAAATGAGACCAGTTGTCAGGGGGATGCTCTTGGGCATTGTCATGTGAATGTACTAGGGTTACTAGACATTTCCGCTGCCCCTGCTGCATCCCTGGTGAGGATTGTGCTGCTCAGGTAAGTTGCAAAGTAGGGCCTTGAAAAGACATATGTCTAAGAGGCAAAAGGAGATGGGGCTGTGTTGTATCCGCCATCTTTGGTTGGAAGTCATATTTCATGGAGGACATTTATTAGTAATTTCATCCAGTTTTTCTGCCCATCATGATCAGGAAAATTTCTCATGCATCTTGGCTTTTGTTCCATTCTTTGAGGAGATAACAGAGTTACAAAACTTTAGTGTCATGTCTTATCTCTTTCTACACTAATAGACATATATTTAGTTTTTTTGACTCATCTTTAGATTCATTTTTAAAACTCTTTTATCCCTGTACTACTTTAAGGGCTAAACTTATCTACATTTCAGAGCCCTTAGACAAAGATAAAAACCAAGAGGTTTTATCCATCTTTTACCATGTCCATTGGTTATTGTTTAAGTCAAGTGACTTTCAGCTTTCCTGAGGATTTTTTCTTCTCTTAGATTTTTCATGATGTGGCTTATAAGGCAAAAGAGCGAGATGACCTCCTGGCAGGGATTGATGAGTTCCTAGACCAGGTGACGGTGCTTCCTCCAGGGGAGTGGGACCCCTCCATTCGAATTGAGCCACCCAAAAATGTCCCTTCCCAGGTAATGTATGCACATGAGCCAGTGGTGGCTTAGTGTCACTTACTGAGGGAGGGCCCACCATGGACACAGCAAAGACCATGTTGGTGTATGCTAAATAAACTGAGATGTGGTTCTGTTGCAGGGTGCCTAGGATGTCAGAAGAGTACTAAAATATGAATATGCAGTAACATCGATTGGCCAGGATTACCCTGGGATGAATTTTAAGCCAAATTTTGGAGGATTGGTGTGAAATGGCAGAGAGGAGAGGAGGGGGCATTTCTTGGGAGTCTGTTAAGAATGAAGCCATTAAATGAAAGGAGCTTGGTGCATAGAGAGTGCAAATAGAGTTCCCCATACTTTTTTTTTGAGAGGTTAAAGATGGAAAAAAACTTCTACTGTACACTGGTCCCTGGGCCAGGTGCTTTACATTTGCTAATTAAAACTCTCAGCAACGTCTCCAAGTAGGTGTTGTTATTCTTTATTTAACAAATGAGGAATAAAAATACTATCTTCAAGGTTTAAGGTAATGATTACACATAGACAGATTTGCACCTTGAACTTAGGTCATATCTGATGCCAAAGCCTTCATGTTTCTGTTTCTGGACAAGACAGAGGAGTCAGTACCAGTGGAGAGGAAGAGAAATTATTTGTTGTCTTTTGTATTTTTTAGGAAAGTCAATAAACTGTCCCAAATCAGTAAATGCATATGAAAGCTATAAGAAACACTTGGGTATTTTGGGGGCTGCTTTTGGATTCTCTCATGCTACCCTGACCCCCGCCATCTCCCACCCTTCCACCCCGCCTACCTCTGCCATAGCAGGAAAGACAGAATAGGTGGTCGACTTTGCTAATTGTGTGGTCCTCTGTTAAAAGGAGAAAAGGAAAATGCCTGGAGTTCCAAATGGAAACATTTGCCATATAGAACCAGAGCCACATGGGGGCCACAGCGGGCCAGAGCTTCAGCGCACCGGGCGGTAAGTTCCGGAATATTTCACAGCTAATACTGCGTACTGGACAGAAGCTGTATAAAGAAGTGAGTCATCTTTGCTTTCAGCTTTCTTCTCTATAGTATCTTTATTGGCTGGGAATGACTTTTCAAATGGGACCACTGACAATAAGTATTACAGTTCTATCAAATACTGTATCATTCATTCAAGTTTCTCAAACCACCTACCATGTTCTGTCTCACCTCCTATCCTTCCCACACATTGTTCTCCCTGATTTGAACATTCCTCCGCCTCTTCATTTCCAGGCTAACTGCTTCTTGTCCTTTGATTCAGCTTAGGTGTCCCTTTGGAGAGTCTTCCAAGATACTCTTTAGAGGAGGTTAGGTTATTCCTGCTGTGTGATATCACAGCTTGGAGCCTTGTCCCCTGCCCAGCTACTACCCTTAGCCCAGTCCCCTGTTATAGCCCTGGTCATATTTTATTATTATTTCTTGATTTGATGTCTTTCTTGCCAGAAGGGTTTGCTCCCTAAGGGCGGGGACCCCATTATATTCCTAACACCCAGTTCAGTGTCCTGCATAGAATGGGTACACAATTATTATCTGATGTGTGACTGTTGGAATGATGACTGTTCTTTAGCACGAGTGGACACGGCATGGATAAATATTAAATGTTTATTTTAAGTTAAGCCATGGATAAATATTAAATAGGTATTTTAAGTTAAACCCTTTGAGGTAGGGAAATAAGTACTATTTTAGGTGTGTCTGAGAATAGGCACCTTACTCTTCTGGGCCCAGATTTTAAGGACAGATGTCCAATGAGGAGGTTCTCTGGTAGATGAGGAAAGAGGGTCCCCAGGCTGGGATGTTTTATATTCCAGGCAGGAAGGTAGTAAAAGGGAATGAGATTTGGGGTTGGAGTGGCATCCAGAGGTGTCCCCCACATTGTGGGAGAAGGTTGGGACTATGGTTCTGGTAAGTTGTGCTTGTGTCTAAGAGGGTCTGCTGGGCAGAGATTCTTAGCACAGGACTCAGATGACAGAAAGGAGCTTTAATGTCTACTCTAGTGCTTTTGCCTATTTTTTCCTTCCTTCCTTGAAGTTGCTTTCCTTATTTCTTTATCTTTAGTACTCTATCCAATGGAGACCCAACATTTGTTTGTTTTTTTGAATTGCAGAGAGTCTTAATTTTTCCACTCTCGAAAATTCAGGGACAGACAGGAGAGGAAACTGAGAAGCTGACAGAATATTATTTAACTAGCAGTGTTGATAGGGAGAATTCATTCTGGCTGGAGGAATGTATTCGAGGACGGAAGGATAACTGGGCTCTGGGAGAGATTACTGGAGGAAAGGAGGAGCCCTTTGATGGAAGGGATCACTGAAAAGAGGGGTCAAGCTCCAGGAGTAACATTTATATTTTCTTTAAAGTTGGTGGAGGTCTGAGTTGTGGCAGAGGAGTCCTGGTATTGAGAAACGTTTCAAAGGATACATTTGTCTTTAGAATAGTTTCCAGGATTGAGACTTCTTAAAGGAGGTGGTGCTTTTCTAAGGGGAAGAGTCTTGGGTATGGATTTGATAGTATTTCAAAGCTATGATTTATCCTTTTGAATACAAAGGGTGTTCACAACTCAGGACTGACAGTTTGAAAGTAGTAGAAATGAGGCCAACAACTTTGCTTCAAACACATGATCTTTGCAGAGATGAGAGCTCAGCTTTCTTTTGGTTTCAAAAAGAGAATAAATCAGGGTCTCATGCTTTTTTAGAGGAGGGTCACTTACAGTTAATTCCACATGGGGGTTTGGGAGCCCATTAGATTGGATCTATATCTAGACCTGATACAGAATCTGGGAAATGGTGCCTGACATCCCCAAAGTAAAACCCATATAGCCAGGACCATCACACACTTAATCACCAGCCCCCAGTACCTTTACTCACAAGTTCAAATGGGGCTTGAGGACATTCTTCCATAATGCTGAGTGAGGAACTGCTGGAAGTGACAAAGCTGAAAGCAAGGGTCATCTAGAGACTCAGAGCGTCACTCTATTTGGTGTGCCTCTTCCTGAGCTCCAGAAGTTTCCCGCAGAGCCCTTAGGAAAAGACCTCAAGACACGTGACTTTCTTCTTCTTGTAGCTTTTTCAGCTTGTATTATCCAGTTATCCTTCCGTCCTCAAATACATTCCTCCAGCCAGAATGAATTCTCCCTATCAACACTGCTAGTTAAATAATATTCTGTCACAGTTCACAGTTCATGCCAACTCTGGCTCCTTTCCCAGTCTCAAAGCATGTAGGGATGAATATGAACCTTTCTCTACAGATGGACATTCTAGAGTTTTCTGGACCTTCCTGGACTTCACAGACTAAAACTATATTAAGCTGGACTCTATAGTCTTTGTACCTTTAGCTGTGTTTCTTTGAGATGGGGCACAACCTGGGATGCCATCCTAGTTGGATGGAGAGGTACTTAAGATATGGTAGTATAGGCCCTAAGAAGGTAGGAGAGGAGGCAGAGTTGAGAACAGTCCGAGTTGCATGTGATCTGACCTCCCAAGCCAGGAGCGAGACAGTGCCTTGGGCCTCCCTGATGTTGACGGTAGGTCGTGACTCCGAGGCATTCCCATGCAGAGCAAAGAGCACAGTTTGACTAGAGTTCCTAGGCTAGAGGCTTCACAGCACAGAGGATGCTCTGCTGAGGAGTTTTCCCAAGTAGATTGGTATACCTCGTTGAAGAAGCCACTTTGTGGAAGGGTTGATGAAGAAAAGAATTGGGAGTTACTATCTCGATGATCCCAGCCCCACTTGAAATAGGTTTCTTTCCAGGCACAGCAGACAATTGGATGGCTGGCCTGTACCTAAAACCCTCCCCAGAGGGCTTCCTAATTAGTGCTCCAGAGCCTAGTGGCCCTCCCCACAGGTAAGTCCTTTCTGGCTTTAAGCATAAATTTGTGGCCCTGTGTGCCTCCTGCCGCCCCAAACTTGAACATCAAAGATAGTATTGAAAGGGAAAGGAAGTCTCAAATATGTGGAGGAAAGCATCCATATCTGAAATATTGTCTGTGCCAGATAACTCGATTAGGGTCTGTATGAGTGGGGAATGAGGCAGATTCCAAAACAGGATTTGAAATCATTTTGTTAATTTATGTTATACCATCAATAGGAACCTCAGATCTTTTCTCTCCCCTTTCAATCACTGCTAGGCAGACAGATGTCCTTCCTTTCTATGGCTTCTTATAAATCCATTTCACATAAATCTTTTGCCTGTTACTCATAGACACTCCTCCTGAATAATGAGCCTCGTGCATCCAGGAGGACCAATCATGGCAGCATTGTAGGGTGAGGCTCACTGTTGCAAAAGGTTATTCTCCCAGAATAACACCCTTCAGGGGAAGGTCATTGGTGTTTGGGAGGTAATGCTATGTTGGCTAAGGACCTGGAAAATCTTGTTGCCCCGGATTAATTGTGGCTGCTCATAAGGTCCTTGAGGGGCTATCTCCTCAGAGGGGAAAGCAAGACCAAGTGACATTTTATTACAAACTGTAACCTGGGTCCCAAACCCTGAGGTGGAACTCCCATGCTCTAGGTTAGACCCTGTAGATAGCTCCTTACCTCAACGAGGCCTGCCAGACAGGCTAAAACCAAAGCAGGTCACAAGGCTGACTTTGCCTCTCTCCTCTAAACCCAGGCCCAGACTGTGATGTTACTGCTGTAGGTTGAAGAAGAGTAAATTCCAACTGTGCCCTGCAAACCAGAAGAGCAAGTGGGTCAGATAAAAGAGTGTGTGCCCTGTGTCCATCTGCATACCCATTTGACCTGGCTAGATGAAAGAGGGAGCTTTTATTTTGCTTTAAATTGGAGTGTAATTGCTTTACTGTGTTGCATTAGTTTCTGTTATACAACAACTATGAATCAGCTACATGTATACTTGTATTCCCTCCCTCTTGAGCCTCCCGGACGCTCCCCTCGCCCCCGTGACTACCATTCTACCCTTCTAGGTCATCACAGAGCACCAAACTAAGCTCCTTGTGCTGTACAGGAGCTTCCCACTAGCTGTCTATTTTACACACGGTAGTGTGTATATGTCAAAACTACTCTCTCAGTTCATCCCACAGAGAGTGAGCTTTTGAATGGAGAGGAGAGCTGGCTGAGCCTTCTCCTCTGGCATACAGATCCCAGGCCTCATAGGACACCTCTAGGCTCCTGAGCACAGAGAAAGAAAGAGCTAGCTAAGCCTCCTTTCATGAGAGAGTAGATTGGTGTTTTTTAGTTTTTAGTATAGAATATTTCAAACATAAATAGGAAGACACTATGATGAACCCCCATGTGCCCATCAATAGTTAAACATTTTGCCAATCTTGTTTCGTCTGTTTCTTCACTACTTGTTTTATTTTTATGTTTTCTAGATTATTTTAAGCCAAATCACCCATTACATATCATTTCACTTGTAACAACTTGAGCAGGTATCTCTGTTCGATAAGAACATTTTAAAAAACAGTTATCATTCTGTTATGAAATCTAATAAAACTAACAATAGTTCTTTACGTTGTCTCACACTTAGTCCATATTCATCTTTCTGTGACTGTCTTGGCGACATCCTTTTAAAGTTTGTTTGACACAGGATCCCGTGGAGGTTTGCACTGCGTTGTTATGTTCCCGTTCTATAACAGGCCTCCTCCTCTTTTTTTTTTTCTATGCCATTCACGTGTAGAAGAAAGTAGGTAATTCGCCCTGTAGAATGCTGAATGACTCTCTTCAATGACTCCACTCTTTAAAAATTGCCCCTGTCTGGACATACTCTTCCTTCTTGGTGTAGGACATCTCACTCTTGATCTTTCTCATCCTTGGAAAGTGGAGAGGAATCTTGAAGTCCTGCCACCAAGTCCTGTTGATTGTGCCTCCTAATTGGCACCCAATTCTCTTTCCAACCCACGGCCTTCAGCCTTGCCCCATGTTCCATTCATGACACTCTCACCGGAGTGATCCTTTCAGAATACCTGCTTACTTATTTATGCTGCTTCCCTGTTTAAAGTCCTTCACTGCTTGACACACTGTTGGGATAAATTACTGATTCTTTTTTATAAGGTCCTTTGTGACTTAGCTTTTCCAACATCTCTAGCCTTGTCAATTGATATTACCCCTCACATTGCCTTATCCAGTCATAACTCTTTCAGTACCTTGAATGGACCAAGCGCTCTCACCTCTAGGCGTCATCCATACCAGCCCCTCTGCCTCATCTGGTACTCCTTGTCCATTCTCGAGTACCGGCTGAAACACCCTCCCTGTTCTTTGCGGCCACGGCACCCTCACAACACTGTCCCCTGTGCCAGACTGTTCACCCTAGAGAGAAAGGGCTGTGTTTGCCTTGCTACTATTGAGTCTCCAACACCTGGCACAGTGCTTGGCATGAAGTTTCTGTTACTACTTGGCAACTGCATGAATGATTATGCTGATTTCTTGAGTAAGGTGGGTAGTTCAGAGTAAGAATATACATGTCAGTTCAGTTCAGTTCAGTCGCTCAGTCGTGTCCGACTCTCTGCGACCCCATGAACTGCAGCATGCCAGGCCTCCCTGTCCATCACTAGCTCTGGAGTTCACTCAAACTCATGTCCATCAAGTCAGTGATGCCATCCAGCCATCTCATCCTCTGTCGTCCCCACCTCCTCTTGCCCCCAATCCCTCCCAGCATCAGAGTCTTTTCCAATGAATCAACTCTTTGCATGAGGTGGCCAAAGTATTGGAGTTTCAGCTTTAGCATCATTCCTTCCAAAGAACACCTAGGACTGATCTCCTTTAGAATGGACTGGTTGGATCTGCTTGCAGTCCAAGGGATTCTCAAGAGTCTTCTCCAAGACCACAGTTCAGAAGCATCAATTCTTTGGCGCTCAGCTTTCTTCACAGTCCAACTCTCATATCCATACATGACTACCAGAAAAATCATAGCCTTGATTAGATGGACCTTTGTTGGAAAAGTAATATCTCTGCTTTTCAATATGCTATCTAGGTTGGTCATAACTTTCCTTCCAAAGAGTAAGCGTCCTTTAATTTCATGGCTGCAATCACCATCGACAGTGATTTTGGATAGGGGCTTTTTATCTAGAAAACATATAATAAAACTAACAGATTTAATACCATGATAGTTTTGTTCATTGCTTCCTAACAGCTCAGAATTTGAAGTTTGAAGCTAATACTTCATTTCATATTAAATTTTGGGAACTTTTTATTGAATGGGTGTTATACATAGCAAATTAATTATTTTTATGCTTGGGATAATCATTCAAATTCATGCCTTTGATTGCAAATAGAATCCATGTTGGAACATGGCCAGAATCCATGCTGGCCGCAGAGAGATCTCTTATGCTTAGGGTCACATTGAAGCCAAATATTAACCTCCATACAGAGCGCATTGGAAGTGCTTTCGAATGTGCTCTGACTTGCTTTAGTGGGAGAGGGACTGCGTTAGACACCTGTCTGCCGTGTTTCTGCAGGCTTTTTGGGGGCTTGGTGCTGGACATCAAGCGGAAAGCCCCCTGGTACTGGAGCGACTACCGGGATGCCCTCAGCTTACAGTGTTTGGCCTCCTTTCTGTTCCTGTACTGTGCCTGCATGTCACCTGTCATCACCTTTGGGGGATTGCTTGGAGAAGCCACCGAGGGGCGCATAGTAAGAACTTTTGCCACTTCTATTGGTCCCAAATGAGAGTAAAAATATGAAGGCAGCCAAGTCTACTGGAAGGAAAATTCCCTGGATGTGGACTGAAGAGATTGGTTTCTTCCTGCTAATTTACATAGTCTTCTGACTTCATGCCAATGAGCAACACCTCTCTCCCTTTAGAACAGACCCTCTTCTGCCTGCATATCAGTTTAGGTAGCCGATTGCCCTGTGGTATTGCCCATTGCTCCAAGGATAGCAAATTATATATTGATGTCATCTGAAAATAAGATTTAAGGTGACTCTGTGACAACCCATAATGTGAATGGTATCATTGTGCTTTCTACGTATATTTATAAATAATGAATTGAGTTGTGCATAGTAGGCTTGTTAAGGAGTCATATGTAGATAGATTTGGGGACCTAAATTATTGAAGCCGTATCCATTTACAAGAGGATTAGACTATGTACATATCACTCTTGCTGAGACAGAATACAAACAAGTGGCTTGTCAGGTGCATTGGAGAGCTAAGTTAAGAATGTATATAACCCTGTGTCACTACTTCAGGTGGGCTGTGGACTCTGATGATTTTTTTCCCTCTGTAGAGTGCGATTGAGTCCTTGTTTGGAGCCTCCATGACTGGGATCGCCTACTCCTTGTTTGCCGGCCAGGCTCTTACTATCCTGGGAAGTACTGGGCCAGTGCTTGTGTTTGAAAAGATTTTGTTCAAATTCTGCAAGTAAGATATTTGGTTTTCTGAAAACTCTATCTGGATGTGTTAGTTTGCTATTAGATTTGAATGTTAGGGTACTACTAGAGTGTCAGCAGGCAAAAGCATGCTGTGGTCTGTCAACCTGCCCCCAGGTAGGACCATACCTAAAATAGCAGATCTCCTGGCCCTGAGAGCTTTATTAATGTCCCTCAACTTTTGCCTTTTTTTACTTTTTATCTTTAAAAGCACTTTCCCTAGCTAATCCAAACTCCTAATGAAAGTTTCCTAATGAAAACTCAATTTCCATTTCGTCTATTTTTCTTTTAAAAAATTTAATTTTTTAATTGTATGGATTTTTAAAAATTTAAATTGGAGTGTAGTTGAATTACAGTATTGTGTTAGTTTCAGTTGTAAGCAAAGTGATTCAATTATCCATATACCTATATTCATTCTTATTCAGTTTCTTTTCTTATATAGATTATCATGGAATATTGAATAGAGTTCCCTGTGCTATTGTTGGTTATCTTGTTGGTTATCTGTTATATATATATATNTGTAGTTGAATTACAGTATTGTGTTAGTTTCAGTTGTAAGCAAAGTGATTCAATTATCCATATACCTATATTCATTCTTATTCAGTTTCTTTTCTTATATAGATTATCATGGAATATTGAATAGAGTTCCCTGTGCTATTGTTGGTTATCTTGTTGGTTATCTGTTATATATATATATATGTATATATATATATTCCTCCCTGTGTGTGTGTGTGTGTGTGTCTATATATATATAAATATATATATAGTAATGTGTATATGTTCATCCCAAACTCCTGATTTATTTCTCCCTCTTCATGATTCCCCTTAGGTAGCCATAAGTTTGTTTTTGATATCTGTCTGTTCCAGTCAATTTTTAATTTGAGTTAATACTCCCTCTTTATATTCTGATTGTTGGTGGAGAGTCAGCAATGCCCTCATTTTCCTGAAAATCTTTCATTGTGTATTAGAAGTAGGAGCACGTGGCAAGGNCTTCATGATTCCCCTTAGGTAGCCATAAGTTTGTTTTTGATATCTCTGTCTGTTCCAGTCAATTTTTAATTTGAGTTAATACTCCCTCTTTATATTCTGATTGTTGGTGGGGAGTCAGCAATGCCCTCATTTTCCTGAAAATCTTTCATTGTGTATTAGAAGTAGGAGCACGTGGCAAGGACCAGCTCTTCCTCCTTAACTGCCGGGAGAGGATCTTAACCACGTCGGGCAGGAATGGCAGAAGTGGACAGTGGACAGTTTGCTCCTCCTCCACTGTCCCTGTCCTTGCTGTGGGAAATTCTACCTGTGAAGCAAATCTTTGTCACAATGGTCCCAGGACAGCCTTCAGGAGTAAAGTGCAGTCAGAATTAGGGACAAATTAGCTTGCAGTACTGGAGCTGACAATAGCAGATGAATTAACCACATTTCTGACCCTTGCCTGTAATGCAGTGGGTCAGAATGTAACGCCATTCACTGACTTTTGATGACCTTTGGTCTTGTTTCAGAGACTACGCTCTTTCGTACCTCTCCCTGCGAGCTTGTATTGGACTGTGGACTGCCTTCCTATGTATTGTCCTTGTGGCAACTGATGCCAGTTCCCTTGTCTGCTACATTACTCGCTTCACTGAAGAAGCGTTTGCCTCCCTGATTTGCATTATTTTCATCTATGAAGCAATAGAAAAGCTGATTCACCTGGCAGAGACCTACCCCATCCACATGCATAGCCAGCTGGACCACCTTAGCCTGTATTAGTGAGTATGCTTCTGCTTCTTTTATTTTTTAAAAAGTAAAGTGAAGGGCCTGAGTATAATGGCTGAGGTAGCATGCCATACGGTGCTTGTAGCTTCTGTTAAGGAAGTGTGTTGGCCCCCTGGGAAACAGAGCTTGGACATGAATGTGGAGACCTAGGGGTCTGCCAGAGGAGAACAGTCAAAAGTGATGATGGGAGCTTTGTGGTGGGCCATTGGTAAAAACTCTACCTTCCAAAGCGCAGGGTGTGGGTTCAATCCCTGGCCGGGGAGCTAAGATACCACATGCCTCACAGCCAAAAATCCAAAACATAAAAGAGAAGAATATTGTAATAAATTCAACAAATTAAGACTTTAAAAATTACCCACATAAATTTTTTTTTAAGATAATGATGGGGAAGATAGATTAAGAGTAAGAATCAGAGAGGACTTGAGAAATGCTTTCCAGAGTATGTCTTTTGGGTCCAGGCACTGAGACAAAAATAGACTGCAAATGTAGCAAGAATTCAAGTTAGTTGTTGGGAAGAACTTCTTTTTGCAAAAACTTGTGAGGCTTTGGACCACATCACATTCTCTGTGAGTATATATAGGCTAATCTTAGGAATCATTAGGTAGAAAATATTAATAATTCCTTATAGATCCATAGGTCTCTTACTCTGCATCCAAAAGGTCTAGAAATCTACTTTGTTGTTCAGTTGCCAAATTGTATCCAACTCTGCAGCACCATGGACTGCAGCATGCCAGGTTCCCATGTCCTCCACTTTCTCCCAGAATTTGCTCAAATTCATGTCCACTGAGGCAGTGACGCTACCTAACAATCTCATCCTCTGTTGCACCTCCTCCTCCTGCCTTCAGTCTTTCTGAACATCAGGATCTTTTCCAATGAGTCAGCTCTTCGCATCAGATGGCCAAAATATTGGAGCTTCAGTATCAGCATCAGTCCTTCTAATGAATATTCAGGACTGATTTCCTTTAGGATTGACTGGTTTCATCTCCTTACTGTCTAAGGGACTCTTAATAGTCTTCTCCAGCACCACAATTTGAAAGCATCAATTCTTCAGCGCTCAGTCTTCTTTAAGGTCCCACTCTCATGTCTGTACATGACTACTGGAAAAACCATAACTTTGACTATATGGACCTTTGTCAGCAAAATGGTGTCTTTGCTTTTTAATATACTGTCTAGGTTTGTTATAGCTTTCCTCCAAGGAGCAAGCATCTTTTAATTTCATGGTTGCAGTCACCATCTGCAGTGATTTTGGAACCCAAGAAAATAAAGTCTGTCACTGGTTCCACTTTTTCCCTATTTGCCATGAAATGGTGGGACTGGATCTTCATTTTTGAATGTTGAGTTTTAAGCCAGCTTTTTCACTTTCATCAAGAAGCTCTTTAGTTCCTCTTCATTTTTTGCCATTAGAGTGATATCATATGCATATATGAAGTTGTTAATATTTCTCCTGGCAGTCTTGATTCCAGCTTATGATTCATCCAGCCTAGCATTTCACATGATGTACTCTGCATAGAAGTTAAATAAGCAGGGTCACATGTGGCTTTGATGTACTCCTTTCCCAACTGGGAATCAGTTAGTTGTTCCATGTAAGGTTCTAACTGTTGCTTCCTGACTCACAGTTTACTCAGGAGATAGGTAAGGTGGTCTGCTATTCCCATCTTTTTAAGAATTTTCCACAGTTTGTCATGATCCACATAGTCAAGGTCTTTCACATAGTCAGTGAAGCAAGTAGATGCTTTTCTGGAATTCCTTTGCTTTCTCCATGATTCAGTAAATGTTGGCAGTTTGATCTCTGGTTCCTCTGCCTTTTCTAAACCCAGCTTTTCTCAGTTCATGTACTGTTGAAGCCTAACTTGAAGGATTTTTGAGCATAACTTTACTAACTTGCAAAATGAGGGCAATTGTGCAATAGTTTGAACTGGACACTTTTTGGCACTGCCCTTCTTTTGGACTGGGATTAAAACTGACCGTTTCCAGTCCTGTGGCCACTGCTGGGTTTTCCAAATTTCCCGATATATTGAGTGCAATACTTTAACAGCATCATTTTTTTAGGATCTGAAATAACTCAACTGGAGTTTCATCACTCCACTAGCTTTCTTTGTAGTAATGCTTCCTAAGGCCCACTTGACTTCACACTCCAGAATGTCTGGCTCTACATGAGTGCCCACACCATCATTGTTATCCTGGTCATTAAGACCTTTTTTTATATAGTTCTGTGTTTTCTTGCCGCCTCTTCTTAATCTCTTTTGCTTCTGTTAGGTCCTTACTTTTTCTGTCCATTATCATGCACATCCTTGCATGAAATATTCCCTTGGTATCTCCAGTTTTCTTGAAGAGATCTCTAGTCTTTCCACTCTATTATTTTCCTCTCTTTTTTGGTACTGTTTAAGAAGACTTCTTATCTCTCCTTGCTATTCTCTGGAATTCTGCATTCAGTTGGATATATCGTTCCCTTTCTCCCTTGCTTTTTCCTTCTCTTCTTTCCTCAGCTATTTGTAAAGCCTCCTCACACAACTACTTTGCCTTCTTGCATTCCTCTTTAGGATGGTTTTGGTCACTGCCTCCTGTACAGTGTCACAAACCTCTGTCCTTGGTTCTTCAGGCACTCTGTTTACTGGATCTAATCCCTTGAATCTATTTATCACCTCCACTGTATAATCATAAGGGATTTGATTCAGATCATACCTGAATGGCCTAGTATTTTCCCCTACTTTATTCAATATAAGACTGAATTTTACAATAAGAAACTAATGATCTGAGCCACATTCAGCTCCAGGTCTTGTTTTTGCTGACTGTATAGAGCTTCTCCATCTTTCGCTGCAGAGAATATAATCATTCTGATTCCAGCGTTGACCATCTGGTGATGTCCATGTGTTGAGTCACCTCTTGTGTTGTTGGAAAGAGGGTGTTTGCTACGTCCAGTGTGTTCTCTTGACATAGCTCTGTTAGCCTTCACCCTGTTTCATTTTGTACTCCAAGGCCAAACTTGCCTGTAACTCCAGGTATCTCTTGATTTTCTCCTTTTGTATTCCAATCCCCTGTGATGAAAAGGACACTCCAGTATTCTTGCCACAAGAACCCCATGAGCAGTATGAAAAGGCAAAAAGATATGACACTGGAAAATGAGCCTCCCCAGGTCAGAAGGTGTCCAATTTGCTACTGGAGAAGAGTGGGTGGCATTTACTAATAACTCCAGACAGAATGATGCAGCTGGGCCAAAGCAAAAACGACACTCAGTTGTGGATATGTCTGATGGTGAAAGTGAAGTCTGATGCTATAAAGAACAGTATTGCATAGGGACCTGGAATATTAGGTCCATGAATCAAGGCAAATTGGATGTGTGGTTAAGCAGGAGATGACAAGAGTGAACATCGCTATCTTAGAATCAGTGAGCTAAAATGGACAGGAATGAGTGAATTAATTCAGATGACCATTATATCTACTACTGTGGGCGAGAATCCCTTAGAAGAAATGGAGTAGCCCTCATAGTGAAAGAGTATGAAATGAGTACTTGGGGGCAAACTAAAAAATGACAGAATGATCTTGGTTCATTTCCAGGGCAGGCCATTCAGCATCATAGTGATCCAAGCCTATGCCCCAAACAATAATGCTGAAGAAAAAGTTGAGTGATTCTCTGAAGACCTACATGACTTTCTAGAACTAACACACACACACACAAAATCTACTTACCTAGATTTCAACTTTTTTTTTTCCACTTATTCAATATAGTTTGGCTAAGTTGAAAAAAAGACAGTCTCACTGTGTCTTCATCCTTCTAGGAGAGTCTGGTCCTGTAAACACTTCTTCTTGGGAATGGTGTTCTCTGAATTATGACTAAAGAGAATTCTCCTTATCCTTTAGCTTTGTACATCAAGTTCCCTCCATTCTGGCTGTACCATTCTGATGTGGAAGGTCTGGTTGTGAAGTGAACAATATCAGTCTGAAACTTCCTGAGCAGAAGGCACACTGTGTGGAGATGCCTGCCAGCCAGCCTTGATACACTTTTCTAGATTCTAGCTATCCCTTTATTCACACTTTAAAAATAACTCCTTAAATATGTATTAGAATTTAAAAATTATTTTATTATGAAGTAATCACCATCAGGGAATATAATCTTTGAAACCTAGTGGATTTCTGATTGGCACTGGAGGAAGGTTTGTTCTTTGACCTTTTTTAATCATTCATTTATTCATTTAACAAATATTCATTGAGCACCTACTATGTGCCCAGCACTGTTTAGACCCTGGAAACATAGCAGTGAACATGACAGACAAAAGTTCTACCCTCATGAGTTTATGTCCAGGTGGGAGAAGACAGACAAAAGTGACCAGCCCTGGGTTGTGTAGGCTTTGGATTTGGATACTGAAATTCTTTGTTAACAAAGCTCAAGACAGTATTTTCTTTAAAAACTAATGTTTATTTTTGGCTGTCTGGGTCTTCGCTGCCGCTCAGGCTTTCTCCAGTTGCGGAGGCCTGGGGTTACTCTCCATGTGGCGTGCGGGCTTCCCGTGGGGGCGGCTTCTCTTGCAGAGCACAGGCTCCTGTCCGAGCAGGCGTCAGCAGTTGCGGCACACAGGCTCGGTAGTGGTTCCTGGCCTCTGGAGCACAGGGTCTATGGTTGTGGTGCACAGGCTTGGTGGCGCCATGGTGTGTGGAATCTTCCCGGATGAGGGACTGAACCGGTGTCTCTTACGTTGGCAGGCAGTTCTTTACCACTGAGTCACGAGGAAAGTGCCAAGGTGGTATTTTTTTTAACATTTCAATTGCATTCCACTGTTGATTCATATTGCAGGCAGATTCTTTACATCTGAACCACCAGGGAAGCCTGTTATAAAGCTAGAACTCCCCAATTCTTTAAGTGATTTTATGGTAATAGGTGTGTAACTGATTTTTTAAATAGAGTTAATTTTTTGAGAGCAAATTTTAGGATAACAGCAGAATTGAGCANCTTACGTTGGCAGGCAGTTCTTTACCACTGAGTCACCAGGGAAGTGCCAAGGTGGTATTTTTTTTTAACATTTCAGTTACATTCCACTGTTGATTCATATTGCAGGCAGATTCTTTACATCTGAACCACCAGGGAAGCCCGTTATAAAGCTAGAACTCCCCAATTCTTTAAGTGATTTTATGGTAATAGATGTGTAACTGATTTTTTAAATAGAGTTAATTTTTTGAGAGCAAATTTTAGGATAACAGCAGAATTGAGCACAAAGTACAGACAGTTCTCATATACCTCCTGGCCCTCACTGTGCAGTCTCCCCCACTATCAGCATCCAGCACCAGAGGGACATGTTTGTTGCAGTCAGTAACACATCATGATTACCCATAATCCAGAGTTTACATTAGGGTTCACTCTTGGAATTGTATATTCTGTGGGTTTTGACACACATATAGTGACATATCTGCCATTATAGCATCCTACTGAATAGTTTCTCTGCCCTAAAAATCCTCTGTGCCCTACCTGTTCATCCCCACCCCCCTCACCCCAACCTCTGGCAACCACTGATCTTCTTACTCCATAGTTTTGCCTTTCCTACTGTGTTAAATAGTTGTAATCATTACAGTACATAGGCTTTTCAGATTGGCTTTATTCACTTCATAATATGTGCTCAAATGTCTTCTTTGTCTTCTCATGGCTTGGTAGCTCATTTCATTTTAGCACTGAATAATAGTCCATTGTCTAGATGTACTATCGTACATACATTCACCTACTGAAGAACATTTTTGTTGTTTCCAGGTTTGGAACTGATTTTTTTAATATATAAATATGGCTTTCTCTGTTTTTGTTTTGTTGATTTCCTTCTATTGTTATGACCTATTGAGATCTCTTTGAATTTTAATCCTGTCACGCTACATCCTTAGAAGGCATGCTTGGCAGAATCAGAGGTGAAACCAAGTTGCTGGGAATGGCCATGTCAGTTGAGTATACTGGGAGCCAGTACAGGCGTGAAGCATGCTGGGATTGGGAAGCAACATGGTGGCCAGTGGGACAGGTCTGGTCTGCTCTGGTTTGGATGCAAGATGAGGCCGGGAAGCCAGAGAATGACCAGGAGAGTGGGTATTACCAGGGAGAATGTTGTAGTTTCCATCATGATTCCAAGAGGCTCTGATTTTAAAGCAAGAATGTGATAGGGGTTTAAGGTACAAAATATTTAGGCTTGGGGAGGCTACTGAGAGCTGAATGGGGTATCCGGGCCTCCTTGCCATATAGAATGAATTTTGTAGGAAGAGCCCAGGAGATAGAAACTGAGCAAGGGAATTACCACATCAGACACCTAACTTGTCAGCACAATATCTGAAGACCCACATGCTGATCTGAGCCCAATTTTAGTAATGAC
Source organism: Neotragus moschatus (assembly GCA_006410615.1). Taxonomy (NCBI): domain Eukaryota; kingdom Metazoa; phylum Chordata; class Mammalia; order Artiodactyla; family Bovidae; genus Neotragus; species Neotragus moschatus. The sequence continues at coordinate 421,748 of SJYA01000725.1, read as the reverse complement.
TGACTGAAAAATCAGAGTACAGTTGGATCTCAATGACCAACCTCAAGGATCTGAAGTGGGCAAAGGAGAAATAGCACGGGCTTTGGCAATGCCTTTGGCCCTGTCATGGCTCAGAATATTTACTTGAATACTTGGCTGCTTCTCCCAGGAATATTTTTTCTTTTCCCCTCAGCTGCAGATGTGCCCTCCCAGAGAACCCAAACAATCACACTTTACAGTACTGGAAGGACCACAACATCGTGACAGCAGAAGTCCACTGGGCCAACCTGACTGTTAGTGTAAGTTGGGCGCTGCCAGGCAGCTCAGCCTTCTGACCACGGGGCATACGGGGTCCTTCTAGGTAGAAGTGGGGAGCCCTTCAGTAAACTCTGGCGTTGATAGAAATAAAGCGTTTTGGTTTTGTTTTTTTAGAACACAATTCTTAACTGACTTTCCTTTCCCTTCAGAATTCTCTTGTACACAAAGGGAAAGGAAGATGACCTCGCACCTCTTTCCCACACACGTCCTGCCCAGTGACCCTACACTGGGGATGTGTGGGAATGAAATCAGGGAGGATCAGGGGACAGATCCAGGTTTCGTGGGGGCTCGAAGAATATTCAAGTCTGGAAGTCCTCTGTAATAAAAACAGTGCAATAGCTGGGGCCATCCCAGAACCTCGTGTTTGCTCAGGACAGTTCTGATTTCATTTACAAAAGTGTCTTAGTTAGGACCATAAGCAATCACCCAAAATGCAAACAAGAGCCCACAGCTGCACAGAGGGCAGGCGGAGGCTACAGGCAGCCTGCATGTCCCAGCAGCCCTGAATGTCTGCTCCTCCAGGAGTGCCAGGAGATGCACGGAGAGTTCACAGGCTCTGCCTGCGGCCACCACGGACCCTATACCCCTGACGTGCTCTTCTGGTCCTGCATCCTCTTCTTCACCACCTTCATCCTTTCCAGCACCTTGAAGACGTTCAAGACGAGCCGCTATTTCCCAACCAGAGTAGGTAGCACACTCTTGCATTTCTTTTCTGTTAGATTTCTAAACTCACAGAACCCATTCTCAGCCTCCATGCCGCTTGTGAGTACATTGACAGGTGCAGAGCTCCAGAAGACCTGATTCTGGAGGCTGTGGCCTTCTCTTCTTCCTGTGTCCAACAGCCTCTTTCATAGATGTGTGGTGTAGGATGAGGGGTTAATACCTAAAAATTTTTGATTGAAAATTGTCCGGTGAGTTTAAGGGGGTCATTGTGTTCAATTACATCTCATTTCCAGAATGCTGGGCTGTGTTGCAAGCAGTAGCTGGAACTGGCACCTGAAGACAGTACATTGGGATGATTGCCTGGGATGTGTAGGGGACCCCAGAGTCTCCTCTTGGGGATGATGAGTAATAGTTGTGGAATCACTGGGCACATTGACTGCAGCAGCCAAAACACTCCTGACTTGGTTTGCATGACGGTTTGAAGCCTCAACTGCCTCTCCCTGACGCAGATGGCATCATTTGTTTCAAGACTGGTTTGGGCGGGGTGGAATTAGAGGCCAAGCATAGAGGGACTAAAGGTGTCTTTGCTTTGAGGAGGAGCTAAGATCAGGAGGAAATGGTGGTTTTTCTGTGTGTGAGGCTTGTATCAGTCAGATATGCAAAGCAGGATGTGTGAATGGGTGGGGGTCTCAGTTTGATGAGACATTTTCTGTGTGTACATTCAAGACAACAACACATTCGTAGATGTCAGTCTACACAGTGGTTAAGGGAAGCTGCATGGAGGGCAGCTGGAGGCTGCAGTTCTAAATGAGTTGTTGTTTCTAAATAAGTTGTCTAAATAAGTAATTTCTAAATAACTTGTTCTTTCTGGTCTGGACACACAATGACCAGGTGGCAGTTGTGTACTGAATAACTTGCTACTTGCTCAAGCCTGGCTTGAGTGAAATAGGGGATGCAAAAGAAGCTTAAGATGTTGTCTCTGTAACAGATACACACACTACTATATACAAAATAGATAAACAAGGGCCTGCTGCATAGCACAAGGAACTCTACTCAGTGTCTTGTAATTAACATATAATGGAAAAGAACCTGAAGAATCGTATACATATGAAATTGAATCACTTTTTTGTATACCTGAAACACTGTAAATCAACCATATTTCAATTAAAATATAATAAACTGTAAAACATGTGAATTATATCTCAGTAAAGTTACTATATAATTTTAAAATATACATGTCTGAGTCTCCTTTGCTGCTCTACAAGTAGGATCATCAGTACTATCTTTCTAGGGTCCATATGTATGCATTAATATATGATATTTCTCTTTCTCTTTCTGATTTCACTCTGTAATAAGCTCTAGGTTCATCCACCTTTTTAGAACGGACTCAAATGCGTTCCTGTTTATAGTTGGGTAATATTCTATTGTGTATATGTACCACAACTTCCTTATATACTTATCTATCGATGGACATCTAGGTTGTTTCCATGTCCTAGCTACTGTAAATAGTGCTGCAATGAACACTGGGGTACATGTGTCTTTTTCAATTATTCTTTCCTCAGGGATTGCAGGGTCATCAGCTCAGCTCAGTCACTCAGCCATGTCTGCCTCTTCGCCACCCCATGGACTGCAGCATGACAGGCTTCCCTGTTCATCAACTTCCGATGGACACAAGCTCATGTCCATCAAGTCCATGATGTCATCCAACCATCTCATCCTCTGTCGTCCCCTTCTCCTCCTGCCTTCAATCTTTCCCAGCAGAGTCTTTTCCAATGAGTCAGTTCTTTGAATCAGGTGGCCAAAGTATTGGAATTTCAGCTTCAGCATCAGTCCTTCCAGTGAATATTCAGGACTGATTTTCCTTTAGGAGGGACTGATTGGATCTCCTTGCTGTCCCAGGGACTCTCAAAGAGTCTTCTCCAATACCACAGTTCAAGAGTATCCATTCTTCAGCACTCAACTTTCCTTATAGTCCAACTCTCACATCCATACATGACTACTAGAAAAACCATAGCTTTGACTAGATGGACCTTTATTGGTAAAGTAATGTCTCTGCTTTTTAATATGCTGTCTAGGTTGGTCATAGCTTTTTCTGCCAAGGAACAAGTGTCTTTTAATTTCATGCTTGCAGTCACTATCTGCAGTGATTTCGGAGCCCCCCAAAATAAATTTTCTCACTGTTTCCATTGTTGCCCCATCTATTTGCAACTGGATGCCATGATCTTTGTTTTTTGAATGTTGAATTTTAAGCCAGCTTTTTCACTTTCCTCTTTCACTTTCATCAGGCTCTTTAGTTCTTCTTCACTTTCTGCCTTAAGGGTGGTGTCATATGCATACCTGAGGTTACTGATGCTTCGACCGGCAATCTTGATTCCAGCTTATGCTTCTTCAAGCCTGGCATTTTGCATGATGTACTCTGCCTAGAAGTTAAATAAGCAGGGTGACAATATACAGCCTTGACGAACTCCTTTCCCAGTTTGGAACCAGTCTGTTCCATGTTTAGTTCTAACCGTTGCTTCTTGACCTGCATACAGATTTCACAGGAGACGGGTAAGGTGGACTGGTAATCCCATCTCTTGAAGAATTTTCCACAGTTTGTTGTGAGCTACACAGTCAAAAGCTTTGTCATAATCAATAAAGCAGAAGTAGATATTTTTCTGGAACTCTCTTGCTTTTTCAATGATCCAACAGATGTTGGCAATTTGATCTCTGGTTCCTCTGCCTTTTCTAAATCCAGCTTAAACATCTGGAAGTTCATGGTTCATGTGCTGTTGAAGCCTGGCTTGGAGAACTTTGAGCATTACTTTGCTAGCGTGTGAGATGAGTGCAAGTGTGCAGTAGTTTGAACATTGTTTGGCATTGCCTTTCTTTGGGATTGGGATGAAAACTGACTTTCAGTCCTATGGCCACTGCTGAGTTTTGCAAATTTGCTGGTATATTGAGTGCAACACTTTAACAGCATCATCTTTTAGGATTTGAAATAGCTCAGCTGGAATTCCATCACCTCCACTAGCTTTGTTCATAGTGATGCTTTCTAAGGCCCACTTGACTTCCATTCCAGGATGTCTGGCTCTAGGTGAGTGATCACACCATCATGGTTATCTGGATCATTAAGATCTTTTTTGTGTAGTTCTTCTGTGTATTTTTGCCACCTCTTATTAATATTGTCTGCTTCTGTTAAGTCCATAACATTTCTGTCCTTTATTGAGCCCATCTTTGCATGAAATGTTCCCTTGGTATCTCTAATTTTCTTGAAGAGATCTCTAGTCTTTCCCATTCTATTATTTTCCTCTATTTTTTTGCATCATTCACTTAGGAAGGCTTTCTTATTTCTCCTTGCTGTTCTTTGGAACTCTGCATTCAAATGNAATCCAGCTTAAACATCTGGAAGTTCATGGTTCATGTGCTGTTGAAGCCTGGCTTGGAGAACTTTGAGCATTACTTTGCTAGCGTGTGAGATGAGTGCAAGTGTGCAGTAGTTTGAACATTGTTTGGCATTGCCTTTCTTTGGGATTGGGATGAAAACTGACTTTCAGTCCTATGGCCACTGCTGAGTTTTGCAAATTTGCTGGTATATTGAGTGCAACACTTTAACAGCATCATCTTTTAGGATTTGAAATAGCTCAGCTGGAATTCCATCACCTCCACTAGCTTTGTTCATAGTGATGCTTTCTAAGGCCCACTTGACTTCCATTCCAGGATGTCTGGCTCTAGGTGAGTGATCACACCATCATGGTTATCTGGATCATTAAGATCTTTTTTGTGTAGTTCTTCTGTGTATTTTTGCCACCTCTTATTAATATTGTCTGCTTCTGTTAAGTCCATAACATTTCTGTCCTTTATTGAGCCCATCTTTGCATGAAATGTTCCCTTGGTATCTCTAATTTTCTTGAAGAGATCTCTAGTCTTTCCCATTCTATTATTTTCCTCTATTTTTTTGCATCATTCACTTAGGAAGGCTTTCTTATTTCTCCTTGCTATTCTTTGGAACTCTGCATTCAAATGGGTATATCTTTCCTTTTCTCCTTTAGCTTCTCATATGGTAGTTTTATTCCTACTTGCAGGGCAGCAAAGGCAACACAGACATGAAGAACAGACTTTTGAACATAGTGGTGAAGGAGAAGGTGGGATGATGTGAGAGAATAGCCTTGAAACATACACATTGCCATATGTAAAATAGTTAGTAGAAGTTTGCTGTCTGCTGCAGGGAACTCGAAGCCGGTGCTCTGTGACAGCCTAAAGGAGTGGGATGGGGAGGGAGGTGGGAGAGGAGTTGAGAGGGAAGGGACATATGTGTACCTATGGCTGATTTGTGTTGATGTATGGCAGAAACCTTCCAATGTTGTGAGGTAATTATCCTCTAATTTGTGTGTGTGTGTGTGTGTGTGTGTGTATGTGTGTGTGTGTGTATAGGGAGAGAGAGAGAGAAAAAAAGAGAGTGTCCCTGTCATCAATAGGAAAGGAAAACCCATGAAACAACCAGGCTCATAGGAGATAGCTGTCATTAGATGGATGCCATCCTGGGATGTAAGTGCCACAGGAGTTCAGAGAAGAGAAGGATCCTGGGCCCCAGGATGGGTTTCTTGGTAGGGCAGCTACATGTTCAGAGAATTTATGTAACATTCAGAGGAGAATTAAAAAAACCAGGGAAGGGGAGCTAGAAACCTCAGGTTTCAAAAGAAAGCAAAGTCAGGTTAAGGTATCAGTGATGTTACATGTGACCATGTATATCTGGCCAGATGTTATATCTGGCTCAGTCTTGTTGGAAGCTTGGATTAAGGTGGACATACAGTGGGCACTAGACACTGAGGGGGACTGTGTTTTATTAAAGCTACAAAACTATAAAATTCATTAGTCAGTCCTCTTAGGGGCAAAATGGTGATAAGGGGGCTTTGGAGAAAAAAAAATGTAGGAAAGGCCTACAGGAAGTACTAGGGTGGAGGGTGGTAACCATGAGAGATGATTAAGTGGAAATTGTCATACTTGAGTGGATGTAAAGGAGGGAGATGCCCATGAAGTCACCTGGAGAAAAAGCCGCTGAGGCAAAAGGATGAGCAAGTGCAAAGGCCCTGAGGTGGGAGAGTCTGGTGTGAGTAAGAAACAGCAAGGAGGGCTGTGTGGCTGGGACAGGCAGAGTGAGTTGGGGAGCATTAGGACCTGGGTCAGAGCAGTAATGATATCAGATGTGTGTGGGCCTCACTGGCCAAGGAGGTCTCTGGGCTTTTTAGCTCCGTGAAATGAAGAGGCATTTCAGGGTTTTGGGAGAAGAGTGACATGATCTGACTTGTGTTTTGAATGCTCATTCCAGCAGCTTTACATAAGGACAGAGGCAGGGTTAGGAGTCTGCTGCAGCTTCAGAGACAGGAGCTACTGGTGCCTCTGATCTGGTTGGGAGCTATGGGTGGTGAGAAGGGGTCAGATTGTGGGCATGAGCTAAAAGCAGAGCCAACAGGACTTGCGTATGGATTTGATGTTGGGGCTGAGAGCAAAGAGGAGTTGGTGCTGCTGCGAGGTCTGGGTGCAGCTGGATCTTGTTGGTCCCAGGAAATCTTATCCCAAGTTCTCAGAGCTATTCCCTAAATGCTGGGCCCAGATTCTCTAAACAGAACTCCTCAGAGTTTGGAGTGGGTCCCAGTAGAATTTGTCAGAAGATTCATTCTCCCTTATGATACCCACACTTTGGTGGTATTAATTTGGGCATGTTAACATGGTCCTGTCATTTAAATATGCTTGTATTAATTAATAAAATGAAATCATTCTTCTGAGCGCGTTTAAGCATTTTACAATACCTGAGTCTTTTCTTTTGTGTTTAATCTACTGTAACACATCTCCATCCTTTTTCGTGCCAGGTCCGCTCCATGGTGAGTGACTTTGCTGTTTTCCTCACTATCTTCACAATGGTGATTATGGATTTTTTGATTGGAGTCCCATCACCCAAGCTTCAGGTTCCCAGTGTGTTCAAGGTAAACAGATCTTAGGGTACTTGCTGCCATTATGTAGTCCATAGAATCTGATCCCAAGTTATTTCAGGGGCCCCTCCTTATCCTAATCATGTATTTTGTAGTCCTCTAAATCTGAGTTGTGCTGCTCACGCCATACCATTCAGAAAAGCAAACTCTTCAGGCTTGACTGAGTTCAAATCAGAAAAGTTAGAAAACCTAATGTTTAATGAATGAAAAGCCTTATTTATTTTCTTAATGCCATTTATTGTCTTTAATATGTGAAGATTTATAACAATGAAATGTGGGAACTTGCCTGGTGGTCCAGTGGCTAGAACTCCATACTCCCAATGCAGGGAGCTGGGTTTGATCCCTGGTCAGGGAACTAGATCCCACATGGCTCAACCAAGAGTTTTCCATGCCACAGCTATTAATAAGATCCAGTACAGCCAAATAAATAATTTTAAAAATAAAGCAATGGAATATTTGTATTTACATAAACATATACCAAAGACTGTGAGAATGTGAGTCTCTGGAACAAGTTCTGGTTCACAGCACTTCATTGAGCATCAGCTGTCTTAGGAAATCAGGAAGGGTGAAAAGGCTCTTTGCAGGCCTCAGTCCTGCTCCTCAAGTATCTTGCCCCATGAGGAGGTGAGGCGGTAGAGGAGCTTCACCCTCATTCTAGGGCTCCCACCAGAGTAATCGTGACCTCTCTTCAGCCCTAATTCATTGTTTGTATATGTCTGTAATCAATACTGTTGATCCAAAAATCTGTACAAAAAGTAAAACAGATGATCTAAACATGGGGACTCGAATCGGTTTCAGTTTGGGGGTACCTACTGAGGAAACTGAGAAGATAGAACAGCTGAGCTCAGTTCCACAGATCCCACAGGGTGGTGAGAAGAGGAAACCTGGGTGTCCTTGGGGACTGGACAGGAGCCAGGAGAGGAGGGAGTTGGGGAGGCTGGGGAGGAGGAGGAAGCTGGGAACGCAGGCCCGTGGTAACTTGTAAACACCCGGCATAGTCAGCCTTCGTCTTCCCTTTCTCTCTCCCTGAAGCAGGCCTGGTTAAAAATATCTTTTTCTGTATTGCTTGAAAAAATTTTTATTTCGTTTTGTTAAATTCAACTGAAATTCCACCCAGTTAGAAATTGATGGATTAAAAAGCATTCTCTTTAAAAGTATATACCTCCTAGAATATATATCATTCTCACCCTGTGTGAATGAGTGGAATCAGCTTTTTCTCTAATAGCTGGCTGAGGTCGACAAGGCAGGAGGAATGGATTTTGTGTAAAAATAAGTAATCTCGGAGCATTAAGCAGTCCTTGGAAAGGTTTCCTGATGGGTAGGCTTTAGATAGTCAGAAAGCATTGCATTTCTGGGACATCTGGGAAGAAGGCCTCTGGAAGATGGGAGCGACGTCAGAGAAGATGGGGGAATGTCAAAGGCAGTTCTGCTCATTGGCAGGCCTACCTTTCAGGAAGAGAGGACATTTTCTTCTTTCTTCTCTCCCCTATTACACCACATGACCCCCAGTGACCAAGACCCAGTCTGAAGGCTAGTACTATTATTGATGGGTTAATGTCAGCTAGGGATTAATAAGTTTTTGTGTTGACCTAACAATTTAGCAACCATTTAGAACATTATTACTAAGGAAACACAGATTCTATAAACTTTCAGAACCTAACCTATTAATACTTTGGGACTTGGTGACATTATTGAAAAGTCTTGGAATCCTAGAATAATAACCAATGTGGAACCAAATACTTTGGAGTAAAGTCTTTGCTTTGTTCATGAGTTTGGGGCCAGTTTGTATCCCTGGCCTTTTATCTTCCATCCCTACTTGCCAATCAAAGTGAACTTTTCTTCCCCAGAGTACCCTGGCATTTTAATTTTTTTTTTAGATTTAGAAGAGTTTAGTTAGAAGAGTTGGACACGACTGAGTGACTTCCCTTTCACTTTTCACTTTCATGCATTGGAGAAGGAAATGGCAACCCACTCCAGTGTTCTTGCCTGGAGAATCCCAGGGACGAGGGAGCCTGGTGGGCTGCCGTCTATGGGGTCACACAGAGTCAGACACGCCTGAAGTGACTTAGCAGTAGCAGCAACAGTTAGTTGATAAGATTTATGAACAGTGGTCTTACAGGGTCATTGAAGAGGATCCCAGATCATGCGAGTCCCCAGATTCAGTGTTTTGGGCTTCTCTCTCAGGTCTCTAGGGCCTGGACCTTGTTTCATTGCTGATGGGAGGGGGGTCTTGGACCAGGCCCCTGAGATTCCACGTAACTGACTCTGTTGCCTTTATTTGTGCTGTAAACATACATGATATGGCTTTTGGTGGGGAGAGTAGTGAGGAGGATAATCAAAGTTATTTATATTGTCTTTGAAAGTTATAAATTCTTCTTTAAACAACAGATTTTGTTATTAGTTAATATATTTTATCTGGGTCGATGTGGAGATAAAGTCACTTTTTCTGTATACAGGAGTTTGGAGAGCCAGGGAAGGAAGTGAAGGATTAGTGAATATTCCGTAAGAAATTGACAGTTGAGGACTGACTCTTTCAAAGGGGATTTGGAACAAGGTCATAGATTTTCTAAGGAATTGCTGTATTTCATGCCTTTTTTTTTTTTTTTTTGAGAATTTTCATTCAAGAATAGAAGAAAATGTGGTTGTTGTGATTCAGTTTGATCTGTTTTGCCCTAATGACTGCAGTTAACTTAAAATACAAAAGTAAAACCTTGCTTTTTCCCTTTAGCCAACACGGGATGACCGAGGGTGGATTATTAGTCCCATTGGCCCCAATCCCTGGTGGACCGTGATTGCTGCAGTTATCCCAGCACTGCTCTGCACTATCTTAATATTCATGGACCAGCAGATCACAGCCGTCATCATTAACAGGAAGGAACACAAACTCAAGGTAAGAAAAGTTTCTGACCTAGAATAATGGCATAATAATAATGGCAACCTATTACATCTTTAAACAATTTTAGGGAAAGCCCATTTAGACCAGGAACTGTAGAACCTGGGTAAAAGCAGTCATGGAAGGAGCTTATAGAGAGTTTCCAGGGGTTTCTGAGTCCTTCATTAATGACAGAGATTGGTTTGGAGATGAAACTAGAGTAGAGCATGATTGTACAAAGTGAAGAAAACTTGGAATCTATTACTCTCCTCTCAGACCTATGGGGGAGGTTGGTGGGCAGAATTCTTGGTGGTCCCTATATGGTCACATGCTCTGGTCCAGGATTATCTTCCTGAGGTTCAGGTTAGGGCTTGGACCACTGTTTCCTGGAGACAACTGTTCTCCCATTGGTGTCCACTGCTGAGGTTTCCAGACTGAACCTTGAGCCCAAGAATCCTAGGAGGTAGGTTTGGTGCCAGTACATTGATTAGTGAGAGGCTCCATGACTTATCTCTATTCCTTCATTCCCTAGAGTAGGCAACATCCATATTTGGCAAGGAATGAGGAGTGTTTATAGGAACCTTTTTATCGCCAACTCCTGTAGGGTTGACCCTCTAGAATGGTCAAGATGTGTCTTTGGCTACTCTGCCGAGAAAGGATGAATCTTTGAATATGTGATACTCAGGGTGAGATCTGGGGACACTTGGATAAAAACTGGATATTGGCATGTGTAGGACACGCTAAGGTTTCTCTTTCTTCTCTGTTCCCTCCAAACCAGGAGGGGCTGCAAGACTCTTCTGGAATCCCTGGACCCCTTCCTTATCCTTCCTGCTTTGGGCCTGAGACTCTTAGCTCATTGTCCTATGTCCCACTACAGCCAGCCCACTGATGGTGATGGAGACTCTGTTTCCCCACAGAAAGGATGTGGCTACCACCTGGACCTGCTGATGGTGGCCATCATGCTGGGTGTCTGCTCCATCATGGGCCTGCCCTGGTTTGTGGCTGCAACTGTCCTATCCATCACACACGTGAATAGCCTCAAACTGGAATCTGAGTGCTCTGCCCCAGGAGAACAGCCCAAATTCTTGGGCATCCGAGAACAGAGAGTGACAGGCCTTATGATCTTTGTGTTGATGGGCTGCTCAGTCTTCATGACAGCTATATTAAAGGTAAAACCATTCATTCGTTCATTAGGTGAATATTAAGTGCCTGATTTGTGCTGGGAATGCAGTAGTACGATAAATAGATACACATACAAATACCTGCCCTGAGGAGTTTATTCTAAGTGGAGCAAGACAGATAAGATATAGTTAAGGAAGTTAGTTAAGAAAATAAACAGGGTAGTTACAGAATGTAATATGTGATCAAAGGAAATATACAGGGTTGTATGGTTCTATAGAGAATTAAAGGGACATGTTTTGTTAGTGTGGTCAGAGAAGACCTCTCTAAGGAAATGGTGTTTAAGATGAGATGGAGCCAGCCCTGCCAAGAGTGGTGGGAGAGGACATGGGGAAAGGGAGCAAAGCAGTCTAGACAAGTCCTGAAGAGGGAAATAATGATACATGTTCTAGGAGCTACCAGGGCCCTGTGGCTCAGGGATGCTAAGGCAAGAGCACTGCGAGATGAGATTGAAGAGGGCAAGGGCAGGTCATGCAGGGCCTGTGACCCTGGTAAAGGTAACCTTCAAAGGGTTTTAACAGTAGAGGGACATTATCCATTTAGTGCTTTGTAAAAAGATCTCTCTGGCTCATATCTAGAGAATAAGTATTTCAGGTTGAGGAAAACTAGAGANCACTGCGAGATGAGATTGAAGAGGGCAAGGGCAGGTCATGCAGGGCCTGTGACCCTGGTAAAGGTAACCTTCAAAGGGTTTTAACAGTAGAGGGACATTATCCATTTAGTGCTTTGTAAAAAGATCTCTCTGGCTCATATCTAGAGAATAAGTATTTCAGGTTGAGGAAAACTAGAGATAGAGAGACTGGTAAGTCTGTTCCAGATGACAGAGGACGGTGGTTGGATAGGGAAGTTGGTAGTAAGGAATGCATAAAAGGCATCACTTCTGTATATCTTGGAGGAGATCAGGTCTTGCTGGTTGTTTGGATATGGATGGGAAAATGGAAACATCAAAATGACTGCTGGGTTTTTGGCTTGACCATCTGGGTGCAGAGTGATAGCATTTAAGGAGGAGAAGACTTTATGAAGGAGAAAGTGATTTTGTAAGGGATGGTCCGTGATCAGATTTGAGTGAGATGTCTGGTAGGCATCTGAGTGAAGAGGCTAGGGAAGGTTACTAGACTAAAAATATAAATGTTGGGAGTCTGCAGCACATAGGTGGTAGTGAAAGCCAGGGGCATAGATGAGCGCACTCGGGGGAAGGGTAGCTATAAAAAGGAGGAGTGGAGAGATGAGCAGAGTCCATGGAGGTCCAACATTTAGAAGGTGGGTAGAGGAGGAGACAGCAACAGAGACTCAGAGGGGCTGCCAGAGGGGGAGGGGGGACCCGGGAGCATATGATGTCAGGGAATTCAAGCCAGGGCAATGACTGGTTGGAAACTGTCTGGAAAAATGAAGACCAAACCACCATCATTGGGTTTAGTAACATGGAAGCCTAATGAGACTTGCCAAGAGCAGATTCATTGGAACCATACAGCAGAAGCCTAGTGATGGGGACCTGAAGCGTGTGTAGGTGGTGAGGAACTAAAGAGAGTGTGGGCAGACAACTCTATCAAGAAGTTTTTTCTGTTGAAGTAGAAGAGAAAAATGGGCAGTGGCTGGTATGAGACATGGGGTGAAAATAGGATTTTTGGAAAGATAGACGCTACTGTGAACATGAGGAAAAAATGTTTTTGTGGGTGAAAGGCCTGCCTGTGGGAAAGACAGGGTAAAAAAGAAAGTTCAAGCCCCACCCATTGTGGAGCACTTATCTCCCTCGGCTCCTTCTCCCACTTTTTAGTGACTCGTCAACCACTTCAGCCTGCAATGCAGATGCTGTTTAAGGGTGCAGATTGGCAGAGGTGGGACAGGATTCTGAACCCTCCTCCTGCCCCCTTACCTTCCACTTGATCTTGCCACCTCTCCTCATGCCCCTTCCCCCTTCTACTCTCTGTCCCTGACACACCCCCACCTCTGATCTGGGTGCCATCTGGTGCCCAAATGTGTCTGCTCTTTGGGAATGTAACCACAAGTCACTGTGGTGGGCATTGCCTGGTGTTCCTAGAGCAGTCTCAGGAGGATTCTTTTAGAAAATCATTCAGTAGTTCTTCTAACAAGGTTAGCACCAACCTGAGATGTCTACTCACTCTACAGCCAGAGCAATGTAAAATCCAATGGGGATTTTCTAGTTCAAAGAAGAATTATGTTTAGAAATGTTCTTTAGCCCCAGCATAAAAGCAAGTTGAGTGTAGTCTTTGCAGTGGCGTTTTCCTTGCCTTAATTCCATGGGCCTCATCACCTCACAAAGCTGCTCTGAAAATTACCTAGATTGGTATAATGTGGAAAGTGTGCATGTGTATTCAAGTGTAATAGAATCATGTTGCCATTTCTCCCTAAATTATTCTTTATCTGACAAGATACTCCCTACCCCTGCCCTCAAGTCTCTGATTAATATAAAGCAAATGCTTTTAGCCTATATTAAAATACACCAAATCCCTGAGGAGATGATTATGTGATTACAAAAGATTTAAAAGATTTCAGTTCTGTAAAAGAGATGGGTGAGTGTGTGTGTGTGTGCATGTGTGTGTGTGCACGCCTGCCCATTTCCCTGGAGGAGGAAGAACCAGATGGGGAGAAGATATGAGGCCTATGATTTAACCAGGACCAGATTACACTTACATGTAGTCATTTCATTTCAGAACAAAATGATTTGTATCATTGTTAGCTTCTGTTTTCACTTCTGCTTCTTAATCATGTAAAAACAGCAGAAATGAATGCAGCATTTCTGCAGTGATTTTGTGAGTTTGCTTCCCTTCTTGGAGGTTTGGCAGTTTATATAATCTTGAATGTGCTATGCTACCACATTGAATTTCTGGTCTCTGCCCTTTCATCTTCAGTTTATCCCGATGCCGGTCCTGTATGGAGTCTTCCTCTACATGGGAGTGTCTTCCCTGCAAGGAATTCAGGTACTATGGGGTTCAGCCAGGCAGCGTCTTCCCTCTGTGAGCTCACCTTCCTGACCAGGGAGAGCAGCTTCCCTAGGGAACCACAAGCCAGTTCTTGAGGAACTATTTTTAGTCTTGCTGCTTAAGCTCTNGCACCTTTTCACCCTCATCCAGCTGACCTGCCTCGTGCTGCTCTGGGCCATCAAGGCGTCTCCAGCTGCCATTGTCTTTCCCATGATGGTGAGTGTTAAAAGGTATTGTTCTTTATTTTTAAAAATAGTGATAAAATAAATAGACGTAATATGAGACTTAGCATCTTCACTATGGTTAACTGTACAATTCAGTGGCATTAAGTACATTCACCTTGTTGTGCAGCCATCACCACCATCTTTCTCCAGAACCTTCTTCATCTTGCAAAACTTGAAACTCTGTACCTGTGAACCAGTAACTCCCCTCAGTCCCTGGCAACCACCATTCTAATTTCTGTCTCTATGAATTTGACTCCTCTCAGGACCTCATGTGAGTGGAATCACAGTGTTTGTCCTTTTGTGACTGGCTTGCTTCACTTAGCATTTCTTCAAGGTTTGTCCATGTTGCGTCAGGGTGGGTATTTTGGAGAACATCCATCCTAATGGGTGTGAGTTAGTATCTCATTGTGGTTTTGATTTGGTTTTAATGTCCGCAGTGCTAAGTTATNCTGCCATTGTCTTTCCCATGATGGTGAGTGTTAAAAGGTATTGTTCTTTATTTTTAAAAATAGTGATAAAATAAATAGACGTAATATGAGACTTAGCATCTTCACTATGGTTAACTGTACAATTCAGTGGCATTAAGTACATTCACCTTGTTGTGCAGCCATCACCACCATCTTTCTCCAGAACCTTCTTCATCTTGCAAAACTTGAAACTCTGTACCTGTGAACCAGTAACTCCCCTCAGTCCCTGGCAACCACCATTCTAATTTCTGTCTCTCTGAATTTGACTCCTCTCAGGACCTCATGTGAGTGGAATCACAGTGTTTGTCCTTTTGTGCCTGGCTTGCTTCACTTAGCATGTCTTCAAGGTTTGTCCATGTTGCGTCAGGGTGGGTGTTTTGGAGAACATCCACCCTAATGGGTGTGAGTTAGTATCTCATTGTGGTTTTGATTTGGTTTTAATGTCCGCAGTGCTAAGTTATGTTGAGCATCTTTTCATGTGTTTATTGGCCATTGGTATATCTTCTTTGGAGAAGTGTCTGTTCAAGTCCTCTGCCCATTCTGAGATAAGGTGGTTTGTTTTTCTGTTGTTGAGTTTCAGGAGTGCTTTCTGTATTCTGGATATTTGTCCTTTATTGATGGTGAGTTCCTGCTTTTTTGGCTGATCTTCACAGACCAAGCATGATGTAGGAGACCTCGGGGTGTGGATGCATGTGTGTAGTAGTTTGCCATGTTTTCTTTCAAGACTATCCATCTGCCTTTCTGCCTGTCTGTATTTCTATTTATTAATATTTCTCTGTCTTTCATGAATCTGATATGGAGAGAGGACTCTTCATGTTTGTGATAATTTGCGTATTATCTGAAAGCAGTATGGTTCCAGTTTAGAATTCATTGCAATCAGAAGTGTCTATAGTGGTGAAAATGCACTGTGTCAAGTCACTGGGAGAGAGGAGGAGGTGTCTAGTACTGATAAGTGACTGGGACATCCCTACCTCCTTTCAACCTGAAGCAAGGGCTTTGGAAAGGAGACCAGGAAAGCTGAACTGTGTGGTACGACAGGTGACCATCTGTTCCCTAAAACCAGGGTGATGGTGAAATACGTGCCACCCGAGCACCTCACTCTTTCCTCTTGTCCTCCTGATGCCTCCCTCTCTCTGGCTTACTCTATGTCATGAGAATGCTGAGCAGTCAGTGGGCTATTTGAAAGTTATCCAAAGGATGGGCCTCTGGAGGGAAAAGGCCATGAGGGTGATGTCGAGTATTCATTTACATGCTTTTGAAGTCTGTCTTACTGGGAGAATCTTCAAGGATGAGGAAACTTCGGGGTTCTTTTCCCCTAATCTCCTAGATATATATCTTCCTGGTGGGATTCTCAGTTTTGCCGGAGCACATATAGGGCTCTGCACTGGGGTGCTGTGTTCAGGGCTTGAGTGTTTGGTTAAAGAAATAGCAAATTCCCAGCAAATCCTGGAAGGGATACTTTCAGTTTTGGATTTATTGTGAAAATAGTTGTTGAAATTAAGGGGAAATGAATGCGGTTAGCCAGATTTGCCCCATTTCTAATCCAGTCACTGGATTTAGCTGGTGAATAGCAGTCAGTCCACACAGGGCCTTCTGGTTATTATTGGTTCTCCTTTGGCTGAAATGGCCCTTATGGGGAGAAAGTGGAGAAGTATTTGAGAAGTCTGGTCATTTCTATTGAGTTGATTAGCTGTCATATTTTAGGCAAGTTACCTTCTCTCCCTCATTTGAGTTTCCTCATTTATAAAATGAATGTCAAACCACGTCAGAGGCCAGAGACAGAAGCCATTCGAGATCCATGCAGCGGACATAAAGCCAGGCTTTGCGAGGAAATGTAAAAGGCAGAGGGCCAGAGGAAATCCAGATGGCCCTTCAGGGCGCCCTAACCCTGTGGTGGCCCATGCTTGGGCTGGGTATAGCTGGCCCCACCAAAACCATCTCCTAGAGAGGCTTGCCACCCCATCCTGCCCTCTAGCCCTTCCTACTGGCCTCGAGCCAGGAGAAGATGGCTCTTAGGGCAATCTGATAATGAGGGTTTCTGTTTTCAATGAAGAAATTAAATTAGTTCAAGTAGGGAATTAATACGTTGTAGAGTTGATGCTAGTTAAGTAAAATATTATATATAAAACACTTAGTATCTGGTATAGAGAGCCTCAATAAAAGGCATCTATGATGATTATTGAGTTTGATTCTGCCTAACATGTCTTAGTCTGCTGTGAATATAAGACTTGGTTTTTCACTCCAGAAGGGAACATGCCCCTTTAATTCATTTTCTTTATATTTCTTCAGGTTTTGGCCTTGGTCTTTGTCAGGAAAGTCATGGATCTCTGTTTCTCTAAGCGAGAGCTGAGCTGGTTGGATGATCTTATGCCTGAGAGCAAAAAGAAGAAGTTGGATGATGCCAAGAAGAAGGCCAAGGAGGAAGAGGTCATAGTTCTTGCACCAACTGCACACTTTGGGGCAGCCTCAAATTACAGAACATAGGAAGGGCCACATGAAAAGTCAGTATGTCTGGAATCCCAAGGGTTATATTTAGGAGCAGAGAAGATTACTCTGAAGATATTCTCAGCTGATGTCTGTCCTTCATCTTCAAATTTGATAACCAGTTGTTTTTTCCTCTGTTTGTCTACAGCCTACTTACCAGGTTTACACTTAGAATATGAATGTGAATCTGCTTTTATTATCAGATTGAATAGTTTATGTTTTCCCAAAGGTCTAATTTGATAATTATTCAAAATCTATTATTTTCTGAGAGTGTTTGTTACATACTTAATTGCAGATGGTGTTGTGGTTCATAGAGATAACTTGTATAGGACTTTCTGTCCTTTCTCATTTTCCTGAGCACTTGGCATCTGCCATCCACACAATGGACCTTCAGTCAGTGGCTTATAATATGTGCAAAGAACGGATGTGTAGCAAAATGAAAATACCAGTCCAAGGATGAGCCTGAAAGAGTTTCCACACCCAGTTAGTGCCTGAAATAAGCACGTTGAAATTCATTTTAGAGGGATTTTTTCCTAAAATCTTGAATCTTGAAAATCTTGCATTATTTTTTTGAGATATAATTGATACATAATATGATGTAAGTTTAAGGTATACAGTGCAATGATCCTATATAAGGACAAGCCAAAAATTCAATCCCTGGGTCAGGAGAAGGAAGTGGTAACCCACTCCAATATTCTTGCAAGGGAAATCCCATGGACAGAGGAGCCTGGTGGGCTACAGACTGTGGGGTCGCAAAAGAGTCAGACACAACTTAGTGACTGAACAACAACAAGCCTAAAGTAGGAGAGTCCAGAAGTCCACAGGCTAACACACAGGGTGTGTTACTGTGGGGGATTCCACATTGGTTGCAGAGGGAAGGAAGACTAGAGAGAATAATGTCCTCCACATCACCAATATCTCTATAGGGCTTGCCAGTGTGGAAATTAGGAATGATCTGAGATAAAATCTCCAGACTGGAGTCTGGTAGCATCACAGAACGCTAAGCAGTAGGGCTGTGATAGGTCAATGAGATGAGTAAGTTATGGGGTTATAGTATCCAGCCTCGTGGCTATAGTTAACAATATTGTTTTTCAGTCGCTAAATCATTTGCATGCCATCAACTGTAGCCTGTCGGGCTCCTCTTTCTAGTAAATCGGTAGTTGTATCTAAAGGTTTACTCATATTCAGGTTCTTTTTTTTTTTTAAGTACTGTTCAATAGGTGCAGATATTGGATTGTCGCTCATTTTATGGTGAGTCAAAACTACGAAAGAATATAGCTACACTCTCTTATAATAAATGTGAGAGAAAATTAGGTAGAAATTATAGGGATTGAAAAACGGGCTGGTGTAGACGACTGGTTTCACTTGATCCAGGATAAAATAATGTCTCTTTTTCTTGCAGGAAGCTGAGAAAATGTTAGAAATTGGGGGAGACAAGTTCCCCTTAGAGAGCAGGAAGTTGCTAAGTAGTCCTGGGAAGAACAGCAGTTTCAGGTAAAGCTCCCAAAACACGGAGGAGTTGACTTCTTTTGGTGGTTCTGTAAACATTCTGGCTTTGTGGTGGGGGTTGGGGCATGAATGCAGCTGCTGGTATAAAAAGCTAAACATTCAACCTCTCAGTTGCAACCTATGAAAACACACCTCCTTTCATGGTTTCCTGAGGGCCTGCCTTACGTCAGGCACTGTGCCAGTTATGGGAGCCATGGGAGGACCCTGCTTCCAGAGTTCATGCTCTCCTCAAATCAGTGCTCTTTCTGCCTATCTCTGCCACCTTCCAAAGGTGAATAGGATACAGGCTATGCTTGTCATCCTAGTGGGTGCAAAGTTCCCATGCTTAGGCGAGTCCATCCCCTTCCAGCTTGGCTCACGGCAGCTGTAGTCCTAGAAGCCAAGGGGAGACTGAACTGGGATTCCTCCATTTCCTTACTTCTGCCAGTGATCTTAGCCTTTTGGTCTGTTCAACCTATTTGTGGCCTGCTCACCATAAATCACAGGATGCTAAATTGGTCATTTTTGCTTTCATTCCTGGCATTTTGTTTCCACTTTGAGAGGAATATACAAGCTGAAAGAAGCCCAGAGGTGGAGAGGGAACAGAAAAGGGGGGAGAGAGAGGAGATCTGGGCCATCTAGATGCTGGATAATCTACTGCCAACTTATTGAATTGATTGTGGTTTATACTGAGGGAGAGAAGAGGAAAAGCTTTTCTTTGGCCTTTTATTCATTTATGTATGACAGCTGAAAGTAATATATATTTAAGGTATGCAATATTATATGTAATATGTAAATATATATAGTAAAAGAATTACTTTAACCAAATTGACAGCACTTCCTATATGTGCCATTTCTTTTTTGTGGGTTGAGAGAACATCTGAGATCTACTTTCTTAGCAAATTTCAAGTATACAATACATTCTTATTACTAACTATAGTCACCATGCTCTATATTAAGTCTTCAGAACTTACTCATCTTTTAATGGGAAGTTTGTACCCTTTGATCAATATCTCCCCTTGTCCCCGAATATCTCTCCTTGTCCCCGACCCCTCAGCCTCTGGTAACCACCATTCTACTCTGTTACTATGAGTATTTAACTTAAAAAAAAACACTGACCACAAAGAAATGGAATCTTTGGTCCTTAATAAACTTTCTGTAAGTTGCCATTCAAGGAGCCAGAGACTTTGCATTCTCTGTGGTGAAGTGGGAGCCATGTTCCTTTTCTAGCAGGTGTTGCCTCCTCTCTTGGCCTTTTAGAAGGAAACAGTCTGGCATGAGGAAGACTTCAGAGTACTGGGGGATGGGGGTTTCTAGGAGACCAAGGACAGGATTCAAGGTCTTGATTTTCCACTTATGCACGTTTGACCTTGGACGGTCTCTTAACCCTACAAGCTTTGGTTTCTGCACATTCAGAGTGAGGATGTTAATCACCTCTGATGCTGTAATCGTTAAGATACCACATTGTAACAGACCTTTGTAAACTACAAATGGAAAAGATCTGGCCACATAAATGAGAAAAGGAGCAAAGAGTGCTTAGCCCCGTGCCTGGCAAGCAGCGAGCGCTCAGCCAGCTGTGGCCCCTGACGCTGCCGCCAGCATCGCCAGAGGGGCCCGCCAGCGGCGAGCAGAGCTGTGCAGGCAGGGCTGGCCACTGGCCAGCACCCCAGCCCAGCCCTCAGCTCTGACTCACGGGCCACCTTGCCTTTTGAATTCCCACCATCTGGCTCCTCGTGCTGTGAGAGCTATGAGATGAGCCCCTCAGACTTCATCTTTTCCCTTCCGGTGGGTGGCGGCCATCGCAGACTGAGGTGTATGTCTGATTTGTATGTCTGACACTGACTGTCCTAAACATTGATTTCAGATGTGACCCCTCTGAGATTAATATATCTGATGAAATGCCTAAAACCACGGTCTGGAAAGCTCTCAGTATAAATTCCGGAAACACAAAGGAAAAGAGGTAAAGAGAACTATAATTGCTGATTTTTATTTATTTATGGCTTTTAAAAATAGAAATGATGTTGAAAGTAATCTGTATTTTAGGTGTAAAATTGAATTTATCTGTTAAATAGCACATCTAGGATTGCCACTAACCTCACAGAATTGTTATAAGCCTAAGAGAAGCAAAGATGTTTTCCAGCTATTTGAGCAGATATATTGTTTTGAGCTGCCCATTTACACAAGCCCAAAGTTAGGATAGAATTATTTTGGAATGTAAATTTGCTTTATCTGTTTCATTCCCTTTATCCTCTTTCTAGTTCCCATTTCAAAATCGGTAGAGCATCTCTCTGGTGATTGCAGCCATACAAACTGGAAAATCCTTACAATATTGGATAGTGTTGATAATATTGATACAAACTAACCTATTTAACTTGTTCCATAATGAAAATTATTGTCTTATAAAGATTTTGAAATATTAAATTGTAACTGTTTTCTTATTTTGAAAACCAAATTCTGAATATCGTTTGTCAGTAGCATAGATCAATCTTAATCTGGTTCATGAAGAAAAGGGAAAGACTTGAGGCACTTTTGCCTACATTGAGGTAGGCTGTGTACTCAAATTACATAAATAATTTAGTCCAAACACTAAGTCATCAGATAATTGAAGGTGAAATCTTAGGTCTTACTAAAGGCAATTTTTCTAGAAATCAATAGGCTAGGTTAGGAGACTTGGCCTAGCTATTAATGTCATGTGTAACCTGGCAGACCGCTGTTTCTGGCACTTGGTTTATTCAGCCATGAAATGGGGGTAAATAACTGTCTCATTCATAAGGCTGCTCTGGAAAGTCACAGCCACTAGTGGGTGGTAGTGGTGGGTTATTTCTTCATCGAATGGGTTAAAATAACTCTGTGGAGAATGTGAGTGAAATATAGAATCTTGTTTCCTTCAGAGGAAAATCCAGGCAGCTGTCGAAAGTATAACGCACATGATTATTTTTAGTTGAGAACTAGTCTACTTGTAAATGAACTTAAAATATAGCCAGATCCAAATTGTGGTGACATCTTCAAAGTATTGTGTAAAAGCAGGAATGAGTCATGTGTTCCCTTCTTGTCTAATTGTAACACTTTTGTTCAGTCTCTTCAACTAAACGTCTTTGCTGGGCTGGAGGCTGTGGGCCGTGAGGTGCCGCAGGGAAGCTCTGGCTACAGAGAAGACGGCGGGGGTCTCAGAGAGGAAGCGAGCCCCAGCCTGGCCCTGTCCTTGGTCCTGGCCAAGCCATGCGAGATTCAGTTATTGGCGGTGTGTGTCAGAGGGCATCGCCGGGCGTGAGTGTGGAAACCGAAGATCACCTCCTGCTGGTACTTCTCTTCTTCCTTCTCCTTCTCTTCAGAACTGCCACCATTGAAGACCCAGCTTCCCACTTGCCAGACATTTCCTCTTCAGGTGGCTGGCCTGCTGAGCCATCTAAATCCATTTTGCCACTGAGGATTTTCCTCAGGGAGGTCCCTCTTGCTCAAGGACAGGGTTGGGGAATGGGAGGAGAGCAGAGAGCAAAAGGAAGCCTCTCTGGTTGCATAGTGACTGCAGGCTCCTGGGCAGCCCTGGGCCTTGGTTTGGTTGCCTCCTCTGGGGGATGCTGGTCAGACCCAGAGGCTGCCAGAAGGTCTGCTCCTAGGAGGGTCTGCGCCCTGAGCATTGGCAGTGCCAACCACAACAGCCAGAAGATGCCTCTGACCCAGTGCGTCTTCCTCGCTCCCTAGCAGCAGCCTGCATAACTCAGTGAGAACCTTGGATGATGAAAGGACCAAGAGGGACACACACATTGGACTTGCTTAGCTCGGATGGGAAAAGGCTCAGGGGAAAATGATGAGTGAGGATAAGCAGCTTCGCTTGGTTTCATTGATAGAGTAAGAGAATGAGCTTCAGTGGCTACAGAAGGAATTAGTTTAGACATCAGGAAGGACTTCCTAGCCTGAAGATTTGTCATACTGTCTGGTTTCTAGATATCTGGCGAAAGTTTGCTCATAGTTGTGAGTAGAGAAGGAGATAAGGGGTTTTTTATTGGGCACGTTGAGGAAACATCCGTGTCTGCTGCTGTCTCTTGAGGGCATATTTTGATTCCATTCCTGGAGAGATCCAAGTGCTTACGTAATGTCTCCTTAGCTGCCTTAGTCGCAAACCATCATCAACTCAATGGACCAAACCACTTTCATCATCCTGGATTGTTTTTGTTGACACTTGTTTTGACTTTCAGATGTAAAAAGCCACAACGGGGAAATGAACTGTAAGTGGTGAAATTAATTCTGGTATTCAGTTTGAAACCATATTTCTACTTTTTGTCTCCTCTTCTCTGTTGCAGCGAGGGTTTGGGCTCCATTGTGTATAGACTTTCCCTTCCTTTGTGCACAGAATGTGACTAACAAGCATGTTGGCACCCAGGGGATCTGATCAGTTTCCTTCCTGGAGAATATTTGTACAGAGGGTTAGCCCCTCAGTGTGCTCTCTTTCATAGGTGAAGAGTTGCTACATAATCTTATTGAAGTTTACATTCCTTAGACTCCAAAAATATGTTGATGCTATTCTAGTCTTACTCTAGGGACTTTGATATTGAAGGAATCCTGCATTTTCCTATCTCCCTATATCTTAGAGCCACAATTATTTTTAATACACAGATGATTTTCAAAATATTTGACAACTGGTACAGGATAGATACCAACCACTCAGAAAGGATGCCTGCTATAAACAAGCAGTATGTATGGCCATACCAGTGCCTACTGGCTGAACATCACCCTGCTTTCAAATATTAAAGTGATATCCCTTTGAATTATGGGTATCCTTCCCACTTGTCTAATTTCTATTTACAAGGCTGTTTCAGGGACAGCCTAAGCTTCCTTTCCTATGGTGCAGACAGGATCAGGCATGCTTCTTTGAACTCTATGGGCATTAAAATCTTTGAGAGCCAAAGCTTCACATTTTATCACTTTAGGATAAATGTAATCCTTGTACTTGCTTACCCACCTGGTTTAGAAAAATCATAAGGCAACCCATCACTGGGAAAAGTTTTCTTGCTGACTTTCCCTGTCTCTCTCTGGCTGCTTCCTTGAACTTGCCTCCTTTCTTCTCTGTTCCCTGAGAACATCCCTCCTCTCTTCCCCCATCTTGCCCCTCCCATCTTTTCCTGCCGCCTCTGTATAGGGAAGGTGGTGACTGCATCCGGTTCCCTTGGCCTCGGCGTGGCTACAGGGAATTTAGCAGGGAAGTCTCCATCATGCAGCAGAACTGGGTGACAGTGTCGCTCCGAACATCTGTTTCTGCACACACTGATGTCTCATGACGCCCTGTCCTGTGGGCTTCCTGTCTTTGTTACCCTCCCAGGTTCCTGGCACAGCCTACTTTGGGAGGCTATGCCAGTTTTTTTGGGCGATTAAATTTTCCTCAAACAGCAGCTAGCTCCGTTTGTGCTGCATCTCAGTGGCAGGAACCACTCCATACTCTTCCTCTCTCATCTTCCCAAATCCCACCCAGCACTCAACCTCAATCCTGGCTGCTTCCCAGCTCAGGTCTGTGGCTGGTGACTATGGGTGGCAGAGTCAAGCTGGGACAGTGTTTAGGATAGGAAACTGAGAGTGATAGTGAAACAGAGGCCTCAGGTGTGTGTGTGTGTGTGTGTGTGTGTGCGTGCATGTGTGCTTACCGACAAATAAGAGTATATCCAGGAGACTTCTTTGCTGCTACTGAACAGCCTCGTGCATCTAAGTTGTGGGGACATCAGGAGAATATGATCCTTTCCCCATCTAGGACTTCCCTCTCTAGCCTGATAGAATTGCCTGAGGGCAAATGCAGGTAGCTTAGTCTTAGAAAAAGCTCAATGTTTAAGCTCAATATTAAGGAGAAACTGATTTAGGGGTAGAAAGCAAGGCAGGTAATTAGGTAATTCCCATGCCCAGGCTTGCTTGGGCCGGAGAAATAATCCACCTCTTCTCTGACTAGGGGAAATTTCAGGAGTAGTTTGAGTGTTGAGTCAGTGTCCTGATAGGCTGGTATTATAAAGCAGGAAGGGATGGAGGCCAGGGATTAAGAAAATGATGGTGAGTGGAATCTTGGTTCTAAGCAGAAAAAGTGGCATCTAGTGGAATCACTAAGTGGGTGGGTTACTTCCTAATTTATGACTTAAAGAAGGGTTGGTCTAGGGAGAAGGTGAAGGTCAGCAGAAGTGTGTTGTAAAATTGCCCAAAATGTTGCTTACATAACATGCAGGCTAATTCTTTGTAGCTACTTATGATTTCAAACTTCTGATGATGGGACTATCAGGAGAGCTGCTCTTTACTGCACTCAGCTCCTGTCCCCTCTCCTTGTTCATATATTAAATTTGCCTTTGGGGTAGAGAGCTAGAGAACCATTCATTTCCAAAACAAGTTATAAATAGTTACTCTTTCTATTTGTCTGGGATAGGACTGGCTTTTAAATTAGTCATAGATATTTGATCAAAATCTGGTATGCTAAGTCTTAGGTTTGGTTAACATCTTAGGTTGACATCTGTGACCTTTAAGAGGTCTCTGGTTTGGGGAATCTGGTTTTTGGTCATCCAAAAAAGATAATTCCCTGTTTGACTTTATTTTCTACCTATTCTGTATTCTAGATTTTCCTTCTAATTAAGGAATCAGTAATTCTCCCTGCAACTTCTCTGATGATTTCAACGTCCATGTTCAACATGTCCAGGTTTTCCTGATGCATAGGAGAAGGCTTGAGCCAAGAGCCCATGGCTTTCATTCTAGCTATCATTAGGCATGTTCTCCAGTATGTTCTTTCTGCTACTTTGTTAGCTTCTCTAAATGTCTGCCTTTGCAGGAGAGTTAGCACCTCCTCCAAGGACTTTTAAGCACTCTTTGCTAGTTCGTTACTGCATTTTCCTTAGACTNAGCCCATGGCTTTCATTCTAGCTATCATTAGGCATGTTCTCCAGTATGTTCTTTCTGCTACTTTGTTAGCTTCTCTAAATGTCTGCCTTTGCAGGAGAGTTAGCACCTCCTCCAAGGACTTTTAAGCACTCTTTGCTAGTTCGTTACTGCATTTTCCTTAGACTTCTCAGGTTCCCAAGCCACATCCTGGCAGAACAGTCAACATGCATCAGATATTCTCAGCTTTCTGGACTGTCTCTTGGTTGTAGCTGCCAACCTCCTAAGGTAGAAATTGTTCCTGCCAGTCCTAACTGGCCAAATGAGACATCATCTCAGTTCCGCCCCCTTTTGCTGACTTAGCTTTTTCAAGCTCTCTTTCCCCTCCTTTCTGCCTTTTCCTCAGTCTTTCAAGTTCCTAACAGCCCCCACCAGTGGGGGCTGGGAAGAAAGGGGAGG
Organism: Neotragus moschatus; assembly: GCA_006410615.1. Classification (NCBI taxonomy): domain Eukaryota; kingdom Metazoa; phylum Chordata; class Mammalia; order Artiodactyla; family Bovidae; genus Neotragus; species Neotragus moschatus. Next base: position 395,867 of record SJYA01000725.1, on the reverse strand, counting down.
AAGTTGGATACTTGTGGGGCTGCTAACTTGATGGTTATTTGCCTTATTTAGGATGAGGGACTATGAATTCTCAAGCCCTCAGGCTCATCCATATTACAGTGTAAATAGAGAAAGACATTCCAAAACCAAATAGAAGGGATTTTTCTACCAAACCTACTCTTTATCATTCTTGGTGCCCCTGGGGTCTTGTATTAGTTATAAAGAATGGGGTAGTTGACTCAATTCACATTTCTTTAGTTTCTTTATTGGAAGGAGGCTGACTTTCACAACCAAAGAGGTGTGAAGTAACTCTATCAAAAGAGGAAAGGAGTGTCACATGAATCTTTTCAATTGGAAACATCAGAAAGTGGAGCAATTCAACTACAGGCGTAATTCTTTTAGGAGATTCTGTGCTCAAAGGGAATGGAATGGTTTCTGATCCTTCTGAAAAGAAAAGGAATAGCATTTTCTGAAACCTAACTCACTTTTAGCACTGGAGAATATAGAATTTACCTTCTAGCTGATGGCATTCATATTTCTGAGCGGGAGAGAGAGAGCCCACCCACGGCCCTTGCCCAAGCCCAGCAGGAATAGCAGAGCTTGGGTTCTCTTAGCAGGTTTGCGTTCGATTTCAACTTGCAGGTTTTTCACACGTGCAATAAACTGAATGTGCAATTACTCCTTTTGCAAAAGAGGCCAAAATCCTTCTCCCCACACCTCTCCTCCATATTCACTCCTCCAAGATGATAAGCCTCCCCCTTGTTTATCTGTGTCTGTCTGTCCGACTTGTTAAATACTGCTGCCCTCCCAAGCACATGATGTCAGGTGGAGAGCACAGCGACCTTCCCACGGAAGGGGACGGCTTGAGGTGCTGGTACATTTCCCTCGTTTTCTATGTTCTTCTTTCTAGTAGGTCTCCTGTAGAGATAGAGATATTTTTGTTTTAGAGATTCCAAACTATATATTTTTAGTGTAAGAAATGTACCCTCTCCACACTCCATGGTGTAAATAGAACCAAGAACACGTGTCATTGTGATAATCCCCTAGCCATCTGCGGTAGCAACAGGACCCCTGTCCCTCACCCCCTAGTCTCATGGTCTGTGTCTGTGAACCGAGGGCGTGATGGTGACACCTCTGCCTGCCCAGACCTTCCTGTGCTCAATGGGTGAAAAATAAAGTCTGTGTAACTGTTAATACCTATGGTGTTTTTTGAGCTCGATACGCGGGATCTGAGCCAAGGTGACCACCTTCCAGACTCGGGAAGAAGAGTTATGAAGATGCGGGGGTGGGCCTGAAGAGGGGCCTATACACTTTCCTGGGTGCAGATCCTGAGGACCCCTGTCTGGAGCCATGCAAGAGGCTAGAGTGCCCTTTCTTTGGGGACCACTTAGACCTATTTTTGGGTCAGGGGACAGGATAGCATGAAAAGAAAGCCCACTTTGGAGCTACAATTAGGCTGATGAGACCAATTGCTAATATTTAAGGACTTGCCACTGTCTAAAAATCCAGATTTTATAGACCTACAGTCATTCCAGATAGTTTTGGTTTTAGGGAGTATGGGGCTCCATTTCTCTTCCTCTCAAATCCAGTCATTGGTGGGATAGAGGAAAGGGGAAGCAGGAAGGATTGGAGTAAGAGTAAAGAGGTGAGTGAGGAGGGCAGAAGGGAAGGGTGAGGGGAGAGCCAGTCAGCCAGCCTTGTGGAGTGTGATTAGAAGGGCATCAGCTAGAAGCCTCCTGGAAACCAGCCCTCTGTGGCTCTTCCAGTAAGGAGAACCAAGACAAATGGGTGTGGGACACAGGACAAGCCAGGGTTAAGTCACAGGGGATGTATGGGAAGGTCCCTGTGCAGGAACTGAAGCCACTTTTCACCCATTAAGTTACACAAGAAAAGTGCTCAAAATGGTACCTGGCACACAATAAACATAGAGTAAGTAACAGGAAGCCTGGAGGAAGGTGGCTCCTGGGTTGGTTAATGGCAGCAGTCACATCAGGGCTCTGGTCAGATTTCCTGCAGTTCTCTTGGTGTTCCCCCTCATAGTCACAGGATAGCTCCAGAAGCTCTGGTTGTCANATGGTACCTGGCACACAATAAACATAGAGTAAGTAACAGGAAGCCTGGAGGAAGGTGGCTCCTGGGTTGGTTAATGGCAGCAGTCACATCAGGGCTCTGGTCAGATTTCCTGCAGTTCTCTTGGTGTTCCCCCTCATAGTCACAGGATAGCTCCAGAAGCTCTGGTTGTCACATCAGGCAGCATAACTCTTCAGTACAACAGAGGGTGAGGGGGGCTTTCTCCAGCTTCTCTCTCTTTCTCTTTTAAAGGAGAAAACCTCTCCCAGAAGCCCTCTGCCCCCGACATATCATTGGTCAGAATTGGGTCATATACTCATCTCTAAGATGGGAGAAGGGGATGGGATTATCTTGTTTGACTTGGACAGATTGTCTTCACTCTCCAGGGTTGGGCCCATCTTCCTTCCATATTTCTCCTTCCATATTGCTGCTCTATTACTTGTGCAGACTTCTGTTAGCAAGGATAAGGCAGGAGCTGTAAGTGACCGAATATCCAAAAGAATCTGCCGAAGGACCCAGGGGAACCTGAACCATGGGGCCTCCAGCAGAGCAGGAGCCGGAATGCGAAAACAGGAGCCTCAGGAGGCTGGGGAGCCTCCCGGCAGGTTAGAGGTGTTCCACCTGCCTCTACTTGAGGACGTTTTTAATCTATTAATGCCTGGCCCCCACTCCACGCTGATTACAGACTCCCTGGGAATAAGCACAGACACTGGTGTTTGTTAGATTCTCTCCAGATGATACTTACGTGCAGGAAGATAAAACGTCAACTGCTTTCACGCTTCACCTTCATCTCAGCCTGACTCAGCTCGTCTGTGCCTGCTTCACTTCCAACCAGCTTATTCTCACCCTCCACTGTGTATGTTTTCCTACCTTACAGCTTTTCTGCAATGTNTTCTCTCCAGATGATACTTACGTGCAGGAAGATAAAACGTCAACTGCTTTCACGCTTCACCTTCATCTCAGCCTGACTCAGCTCGTCTGTGCCTGCTTCACTTCCAACCAGCTTATTCTCACCCTCCACTGTATATGTTTTCCTACCTTACAGCTTTTCTGCAATGTCATTGTCTCTCTGCCCAACCTATCACTGCCTTAACCACCTCCAGATTCTTTCAGCTTCAGTCCCCATGGCTCACAGCTTTCACTGTCTCTGTATTTCTAGAATCAGATCCCCAAGGTTGAGAATGTGATTGAGCCCAACTCATTATTTCTTAGCTGTGTTGTAGGTCCTTGACCAGCCTATGAATCAGGGGCCTTTGGGTCTGGGAACTCTCAGGGCCAACTGGGGAAGAATAAGGGTCAAGCGGTAACAGATAGCGGCAGTTGAGGGATGTTCCTTCAGCAGAGGCTATGACTTGTTAGTTTCCCTTAGAAGGAGATAGAGCAATTGACGTGCCTAGTTTTCTTCATGATGTCCAAGGCTGATCCAAGGGTTACAGATCAGGTCACAAGTTCACCCCTTGTACCTCTTGGTTGTGTGAGAAGACTCTACACATGAACATCACCAGATGGTCGACACTGAAATCAGATTGATTATATTCTTTGCAGCCAAAGATGGAGAAGCTCTATACAGTCAGCAAAAACAAGATGGGGAGCTGACTGTGGCTTGGATCATGAACTCCTTATTGCCAAATTCAGACTAAAATTGAAGAAGGTGGAGAAAAGCACTAGACCATTCAGGTATGACCTAAATCAAATCCCTTATGATTATACAGTGGAAATAAGAAATAGATTTAAGGGACTAGATCTGATAGACAGAGTGCCTGATGAACTGTGGATAGAGGTTCGTAACATTGTACAGGAGACANAGCAAAAACAAGATGGGGAGCTGACTGTGGCTTGGATCATGAACTCCTTATTGCCAAATTCAGACTAAAATTGAAGAAGGTGGAGAAAAGCACTAGACCATTCAGGTATGACCTAAATCAAATCCCTTATGATTATACAGTGGAAATAAGAAATAGATTTAAGGGACTAGATCTGATAGACAGAGTGCCTGATGAACTGTGGATAGAGGTTCGTAACATTGTACAGGAGACAGGAATCAAGACCATCCCCTAGAAAAAGAAATGCAAAAAAGCAAAATGTCTGAGGAGGCCTTACAAATAGCTGTGAAAAGACGGGAAGTGAAAAGCAAAGGAGAAAAGGAAAGATATACCCATTTGAATGCAGAGTTCCAGAGAATAGCAAGGAGAGATAAGAAAGCCTTCCTCAGCGATCAATGCAAAGAAATAGAGGAAAACAATAGAATGGGAAAGACTAGAGATCTTTTCAAGAAAATTAGAGATACCAAGGGAACATTTCATGCAAAGATGGGCTCAATAAAGGACAGAAATGGTAGGGACCTAACAGAAGCAGATGATACTAAAAAAAAGTGGAAAGAATACACAGAAGAACTGTACAAAAAAGGTCTTCACGACCCAGATAGTCATGATGGTGTGATCACTCACCTAGAGCCAGACAACTGGAATGTGAAGTCAAGTGAGGCTAAGGAAGCATCTCTACAAACAAAGCTAGTGGCGGTGATGGAATTCCAGCTGAGCTATTTCAAATCCTAAAAGATGACGCTGTGAAAGTGCTGCAATCAATATGCCAGCAAATATGGAAAACTCAGCAGTGGCCACAGGACTGGAAAAGGTCAGTTTTCATCCTAATCCCAAAGAAAGGCAATGCCAAATAATGCTCAAACTACTGCACAATTGCACTCATCTCACATGCTAGTAAAGTAATGCTTAAAATTCTCCAAGCCAGGCATCAGCCAGGCATCATGGTTCATGAACCGTGAACTTCCAGATGTTCAAGCTGGATTTAGAAAAGGCAGAGGAACCAGAGATCA